>BPTQ01000003.1:182586502-182902440 GCA_019973895.1 Chrysanthemum seticuspe
ATATGGGACAACATTGATATTACCCATATTTTCAATATCTGACTCAATAAATACAGTTGATTGTACTTCGTTATGTATCTTTTGCTCATCAACTTCATCGTATAATTTTAATACCTCATAGATGAGTTTGTCTTTAGATAGACCAGCTTGTGGTGATGACGAGACTTTAGGAGAGACCATTGGAGAAATGCTAGCCATGAAGATGGTTTGTGCAGTGGGTTCTTCATCAACATCAGAGTCGTATGCATCACAATCAGCTACTTGAAAAGCATTCTGATGATTATGGCCTATCTCCTGAATTGGTTGCTCATCCACATCTGCATCATATGTCTTAGCATTTCCCTCAGCCAAGAACAACAACTCTTCTTCATCCAGAGCTGCACCATTATCCTGAGCTTGCACAAGCAACATCTTATCCCTGAAGTACTCTGCATTCTGAGGGCGTTTTGATGATGTGCAGTTCCTTGCAATGTGTCCCTCACCCCCACAATTGTAACATTTGATTGGCTTTGCTTGACCCTGATTTCCATTCCTTCCTCTATTCTGATTTGCAGCATAACCTCTACCAGCTCCACCTCTTGCTTGTTCGTACTGTCGTTCTTGAACTGGCTGCACCATAACCTTCCCATCTCTGACAGTGGCTTGATTATGTGGATTGGAAGCAGTTCTGAGATTGTTGTTGGTGTCTGGAAGAGAGTTCATGTTTTGACTAATCAGGAGAGCTAGTTGATTAATGAAGTTTCCCACGTGTGCATCAGCATCAGCTTGTTTGAACATAGGATCAGAAATGAGTTTGTGATTACCATTACCCATGGGTATGACTTGTGAGGCTTTGGTTGTGATTCCGATGTTTGAGTAGAAGGCAGTTGAATCATTTGATGAGCTTGTCTCTCCCTGGTTGGTTTTGAACTGATTAAGAATCCTTTTTTCAAACATATCATGTCTCTCATTCTGAAGGAGGAAGGCATAGAGTTGCTCATAGTTTGTATTCTTCAATCCTTTGGTTAGCTTTACAGAGGTGACAAACTTGTGCCATTCGGGATTCATGTTGTTCACAAACTTTGAGTTCAGCTGAATGTTTGGCATAGGCATTCTGATGTTCCTCATATCATTAACAAGCTTGTGGAATCTCACATAGTACTCATAAACACTCTCATCTAGTTTCATCTTGAAGTGTTCAAATTCATCATAGAGTTGTGATTCTCTGTCTTCCATAGTTAATTCAGAACCTGAGAGAAGCATCTTGACATTATCCCACACTGCCTTTGCTTCGGTGTTGTGATTGATCAGCTTGTAGATATCTTTTGGAAGACCTTGAAGTACGATGTTAGAAGCCCTGATATCAGCATCAAATCTCTTTTTCTCCTTATCATCGAGCTCATCATATGTCTTTGGTCTGTCAATTCCATAGATCATTGTTCCATCTTCAGCTGTATCAATTAAGTCTCTAGTAGTCTCAACCCGATATGGTCCTTCATCAATGGATTTGAGAATGTTGACTCCATTTTCCTTTCCAAGACAGTACAATCTGATTCGTTGAGCCCAATAGTCGTAGTCATTTCTGTCAAGCATGGGTGGACGAGTATCTGAACCAGCTGCTTGAACATCCTCGGCAACAGTGGAGATGATTGTAGGAACGTTGGTAGACATGATGACAGATTAAACGGGATTTTATAACTCTGTGATTAAACCGGGAAATATATTCTTTCACGGGATTTTACTAAATCAAGAGAAAACCGTATTCAAAGGATATCACCAAAGTCGCTAGGAAACCTTGAACCAAGTCGCTAAGTGCCAAGTCGCTATAGTCCCAAGTCGCTATACAACAACTCGCTACAATCCAAGTCGCTAGCAAAATTTTGACAACAAGTCGCTAAGCACCAAGTCGCTAATTTGTCAAGTCGCTAAATAGCAACTCGCTAGGTACCAACTCGCTAACACCAAGTCGCTAACAATATAAAGTACAAGTCGCTAACTTACACCAAGTCGCTACCCGTAGTGGAGAATCCACTAAGTGTACTTTTTGTCGGCTTGTCTCAATAGACAAGTCGCTAGGACCAAATCGCTACCAAATAACACTCCAACTCGCTAACTTTTTATGAAGCAAGTCGCTATGATGAATATCACACCGAGAACCAAGTCGCTAGCAAGAAAAATCACATAAACACCACTTTTCAATCCAAAAACAACTCAACCACGATGATTCAAGCCTTCAAAGTCAAAACCTAAAAACTTGTGATGATTCTAAACACAAAAGTACTATCAAAATCCAAACTTTAACACTAGAAATCAACCAAATGATGCAAAAACCACTAAACTTTTTCAAACTCAAAAACCACCTAAAAACCACTAGAAATCCAAAGATATGTAAGAGATGATCTAACCATGGCTCTTGATACCAATTGTAAGCTATTGGATTTCACATACACATCAAACCATAACACAAAGTAGGCGTACAAGAGGTTTTTAGAGATAGAAAGTTAGAGGTTTGGGAACTTTAGTGAGAGAAAGAAAAATCTTATTATGAGCTCCAACTCTCTACCTTGGAAGGTAGAGAGTATTTATAGTCTTACAATAAAACGCCACACAACGGGCTGTGGATCAGGCATACAGTGGGTAAAGACCCGTCCGTCCTCCATGGTGTTACTTAACTAAATACTACTTAGCTTAAAAGAACTACGACTACGAGCTTTCTAACGATTACATATACTTGAGGTGACCGACTCTATAATACCTGGAATTTATAATTCCTAACAAATACGTCCTCCTAACGAACTGTGGATCAGGCATACAGTGGGTAAAGACCCGTCCTTCCTCCACGGTGTTGCACTAAACTAAACTACGCTAATAACTAACTAATAAACTAACAAATAACGTAACTAACGATATGTCTATGAGTTAACTTATGCTAGATAATATTTGGGGTGACCGATACTTTACTATGGAATTTCTAATTCCTAACAATCTCCCCCTAAGGGAGGTCACCCCATGTTTTACATTTCGAATCCTAGCATTCTATTTAATCTTCAGTCTTGAGCTCGTAAACATTAATTCTTCAACATCTACATCTTTTTGCTTTAGCAGTGATTCTTTAAAGTCCGATAACTTTGTACTTTTAGTGGAGGCCTTTGATCTGATCCACATCTTGATGATCTTTAAGCTTTCTTTGAGATCATCAGCCACAGCAAATCTCTGGATCACCCTTTGTTGTGTTGCCGTCATGTGAAGTTGTGACTTATGGACCGACATGCTCACACTTTTGAATCATGACTTCTTTCCATCAGATTAGCGGAAGCGTTACTGGTTCATGATATTTGATGCAGCGTAGCGGAAACATAGTATAAAAATATCAGAGCCAGGTTCTGTAGATATGCACAAGTCATGATTTCTTCAATTAAGTGTGGATGCTGTGAGCATGCGGCTTTGGATTGACTCCTCAATTCTGATCAGCTGCAACCGTCCAAATGTACCTGCAAACAACAGTTAGCAATAAAACACACGAAAGTGTCTTTGATCACTTTCGTTGAATTGAGGTACACGGCCCACGGTTCCCCGTTGATCAGTACAAGTACTGCCTGTGATCAGGTATAATTCCGAAGAATATCCTTGACAGGGTTTCGCAGCTGTTCTAGTTGTTCTCAAACCGGAATGTCTCAAAGAAGACAACACGGAGTGAGTGAACCAGCGAATTGAGATTCACTGATTGATGAAAAATTGATTTGAAAACAATCGTGTATTGCTTGAAGAAAGAGTTTTGCAATACGACGAAGGTTTTATGAGAAAGATCAATTTTCAATCAGAAATACTTTTTGTATTTTAAAATGAATACACATTCGATGTGCTAGAGAAAAGAAGATTTGCACATCGAACGGTTTTTCCAAAAGTATTCGTCAATTCATTTCCTGGACCAAGGTTGATTCACGAGTGAATCGCCCCATCGTTTCTATCCAGTTGTCACAAGCTTGATCTTTAGAAAAGATCTCGCATGTCACCCACCAAGAGCTTGTATGATGTTGGCTCTAGAAGGATTTCCATCTTCATTGTGAATATTTTTACATATCACTCGGATGTTCTGGCAATACCACAAGGATAATGCATAGGACTCTTAATATATTCTTACTTTCCACATTGTGTGAAGCAGCAAGTCTTCATAAATTTAGTGTCCTAATGAGATATTGTGGATGATCTCTTGGCTCTAGACTCAGTTGTGCACATTTGGTTTCCTATGTCGGAGACTAAGGAGAGGGTCTCCTTCTTCAATATCAACAGTCTCTAAGAGAAAGTCGATAGATTATGTAGGTTCCCCGTGAGAATGAAACAAGACCTTTTAAGAGGAACTTGAGTAGTTTGGGAAGTTGTAGTGCAGTGCGTCACTGGGTCCATGAAGTCTTGTCTTTAATACCAGTGTTACCTTAGTAGACACTAGTAGCATATGTATTGAACCCGGTTTCTGCCCTAAGGTTGAATTATTGGAGGGCTATTTCTTTTCACCCTTTTCTCATTTCATTTCTTTTTCATTCTTCAACCCCTTCAGTGCTTACCGAGACTTTATAACTAGAACCTTGTTGGGTTTATTCTAGTTCTAGCTCTATCTCAGTCCGCACTCTTCCCATATCTCACTTTTCTCCATTTTTCATCATACCTAAGGACCCTACACTATCTAGTGGATTGTCCCTGGGTAGATCCTTCCGGCACTGGCGGGATCGTGGGAACGAATACCTAACCTAACCATCCTTATAACACCATGCATAAAGTAAATTGGTCGGTCTTTTGGTATTGTTCGTTCCTTCTCGAAACCAATTGAAAAATCATTTGGAAAATCAATCAAGGTACTTGTGATATAATATCAAAGCATTTTGTACCTTAATTGTTTTGATCATTTAGAAATGCTCCCCCTCAACATGTGCATAAGATTTTGAAATTATTTAGCACATGGAGGCAAGAGTTCTTTGAAATAATTTCTTGATCACAATTTCCATGGAAAAAGCCATTTGATTTTCTTGGTAAATTCTCCCCCTCAATATGTACTTTGGATATTTGAAATCATTTTATCACATAGAGGCAGGAGTTCTTTAAAGTACTTCCACGAACACAAATGCCATAGAGAAAACCTTTAAAACTCAATCAAGGTACTTATGATAAAACATTGAAACCTTTGTACCTTGATAGTTTATTTTCATTAGAAATGCTCCCCCTCAATATGTGCTTCGAGATTCGAAAGCGTTTAGCACATATGGGAGAGCTGCATGCACAATTTGTAGGATCATTATTTTATTGTGTTAGATGATTCGGGTGGTCTTGGGAGATCAAAATACATGTTTTCCATTTTAGAGAGAGAAAGTAGAGAGAGAGAGGGTGTTCTTGCTAGAGGTTTACACAAATGTTGAATATTAGATTATGAGAAGCACCACCCCTTCCATGGATGGAAGGGGTATTTATACTTACAAACATAACGACCTCCTATCGGCCTGTGGATCAGGGATACAGTGGGTAAAGACCCGTCCTTCCTCCACGGTGTTGCACTATACTATACTACGCTACAAACTAATAAATAAACTACTAAATAACGTAACTAATGACAAGTCTACGAGCTAACTTAAGCTAGATAACATTTGGGGTGACCGACTCTTCACTATGGAATTTTCTAATTCCTAACAATCTCCCCCTAAGGGAGGTCACCCCATGTTTTACATTTCGAATCCTAGCATTCTATTTTATCTTTGTTCTTGAGCTCGTAGACTTCAATTCTTCATTTCAACAATCTTTGTGCTTTAGTAGTGATTCTTCAAAGTCCGCATTGATTTGTACTTTTAGTGGAGGCCTTTAACTGATCCACATCTTTGATGATCTTCGAGCTTTCTTTGAGATCATCAGCCACAGTAAATCTCTGGATCACCCTTTATTGTGTTGCCATCATGTGAAGTTGTGACATTTGGACCGACATGCTCACACTTTTGAATCATGACATCTTTTCATCAGAGTAGCGGAAGCCTTACTGGTTCATGATATTTGCAGCAGCGAAGCAGAAGCATAGTATGAAATATCAGAGCCAGGTTATGTAGATATGCACCAGTCATGATTTCTTCAAATTAAGTGTGGATGTTGTGAGCATGCGGCTTTGGATTGACTCCTCAATTCTGATCAGCTGCAACCGTCCAAGTGTACCTGCAAACAACAGTTAGCAATAAAACACACGAAAGTGTCTTTGACCACTTTCGCTGAATTGAGGTACACGGCCCACGGTTCCCCGTTGATCAGTACAAGTACTGCCTGTGATCAGGTAGGATTCCTAAGAATCTCCTTGACAGGGTTTCGCAGCTGTTCTAGCTGTTCTCAAACCGGAACGTCTCAAAGAAGACAACACGGAGTGAGTGAACCAGCGAATTGAGATTCACTGATTGATGAAAAATGATTTGAAAAACAATCGCGTATTGCTTGAAGAAAGAGTTTTGCAATACGACGAAGGTTTTATGAGAAAGATCAATTTTCAAACAAAATACTTTTTGTATTAGAGAATGAGTACACATTCGACATGCTAGCAAAAAGAAGAGATTCGCACATCGAACGTTTTTTCTAAAAGTATTTTTCAATCAGAGATACTTTTTGAATTTGAAAACATAAGTACACATTCGACGTGCTAGAGAAAAGAAGGTTTGCACATCGAACGGTTTTTCCAAAAGTATTCGTCAATTCCATTCCTGGACCAAGGTTGATTCACGAGTGAATCGCCCCATCGTTTCTATCCAGTTGTCACAAGTTTGATCTTTTGAAAAGATCTCACATGTCACCCACCAAGAGCTTGTTTGATGTTAGCTCTAGAAGGATTTCCATCTTCATCGTGAATATTTACATATCACTCGGATGTTCTGGCAATACCACAAGGATAATGCGTAGGACTCTTAATATATACTTACTTTCCACATTGAGTGAAAAAGCAAGTCTTCAAGAATTTAGTGTCCTAATGAGATATTGTGGATGATCTCTTGGCTCTAGACTCAATAGTGCATTTTTGGTTCCTGTGCCGGAGACTAGGGAGAGGGTCTCCTTCTTCAATATCAACAATCTCTAAGAGAAAGTCGATAGATTATGTAGGTTCCCCGTGAGAATGAAACAAGCCCTTTTAAGAGGAACTTGAGTAGCTTGGGAAGTTTAGTGCAGTGCGTCACTGGGTCCATGACGTCTTGTCTTCAATACCAGTGTTACCTTAGTAAACACCAGTAGCATATGTATTGAACCCGGTTTCTGCCCTAAGGTTGAATTGATGGAGGGCTATTTCTTTTCACCCTTTTTCACATTCAGTTCTTTTTCATTCTTCAACCCCTTCAGTGCTTACCGAGACTTCATAACTAGAACCTTGTTGGGTTTATTCCAGTACTAGCTCTGTCTCAGTCCGCACTCTTCCCATATTCTCATTTTTCTCCTTTTTTCAATATTCCTAAGGACTCTACACTATCTAGTGGATTGTCCCTGGGAAGATCCCTCCGGTTCTGGCGGATCGTGGGAACAAATACCTAACCTAACCATCCTTATAACACCATGCATAAAGTAAGTAGGTCGGTCTTTTGGTACAGTTCATTCTTCCTTAAAACCAATTGAAAAATCATTTGGAAAAACAATCAAGGTACTTGTGATACGAGATCAAAGCATTATGTACCTTAATAGTTTTGATCATTTTAGAAATGCCCCCCCTCAACATATGCATATGATATAAAATTGTTTGGCACATGGAGGCAAGAGTTCTTTGAAATAATTTCTTTGAAATAATTTCTTGATCACAATTTCGTACGAAAAAGCCATTTGATTTTCTTGGTAAAATTCTCCCCCTCAATATGTGCATAAGATTTTTGAAATCATTTTTATCACATAGAGGCAAGAGTTCTTTTGAAGCACATCCACAATCACAAAATCCATTAAGAAAACCATTTGAAAACACAATCAAGGTACTTTATGAATCTCTTTTAAAAAACTTTTGTACCTCGATGGTTTTGCTCCCCCTCAATATGTCCTTCGAGATTCGAAAGCGTTTAGCACATATGAGAGAGCAGCCTGCACAACTGAATCAAAACGATCAACTTTTATCAAATTTCATTATTAAATCACAAATTCTCCCCCGATCAAAAATATCAAATCCTTTGAGATTTTGGATCCCAAGTGATTTAATTAGGTTTAGAAAACATGGGAGAAAATGTGGCCTTGTTTAAATACTCATCTGGTTTTTGGATAAATCCTCCTCCTCAACATGTGCATTATGTATATTGAAATCGTTTGGCACATGGAGGCAGGAGTGCCTTTAAAGGACTAAAACCAATTCCATTTAAAACAGATTTGAGATTTAAAACACGATCTCTACCCCGATCAGACATATCAAACCATTTGAGATTTGTGATCCCATCTGATTTAAATCATTTATAAAATTTTGGGGAAAGACGTGGCAAGATTCAATTTTGAAATATGACAGATATGGACCATTTTAAGACATTAAAGATTGTTAGTGTCAGGTATGATAGTTTTTAAGAGATCTTTTAAGTAAAACAAAACAATTTCACAATCAAACAAGAACAGAAAAAATTTCATTTTGAAAGACCTTGATTCTAAAGAAAAAATCATACCATGACATAACATTAAATGTTTAGATCACCACATTTTAACGTAAAAACCGGAACTTTTATGAAGAAATATTGTTTGAAAATATTAAAATATTATATTTTAAATCACTCTCCCCCTCAATCGATGACCGAAGTCGATAATTGAGTGACTTAGGTTTTGATAAACATGAAGTCCGGTGATTTTCAAAATTTAGTCCAATTTATTTTCAAAAAACAATATTTTCCATTTTCAAAACAATTTTATTCAAATATATCAAAAATTGTTTAAAAATGGTATCCTGCACAAAGATAAGTTAGGTGGTTGAGAAGCTTCCGTTGTTGTTGCTGTAGGGTTTGGAAGAAAACCGTCTGCTGAAGCAGTGAGACTTCTTCTTACGTTGCATTTTGAATGCCAACTGAGGTCAAATTAAGCTCTGTTTCTTCAATCACTTAGAAGAAAACCGTCTGCTGATGCAGTGAGACCTCTTACGTTGCATTTATGCCAACTCTCCATAGAAGTCCAATTAAGCTCCGTTTCTTCATTTGTCAACCCAAGATATAGTTGCCCTTTCCTTTCGGCATCCAATCATATTAATCAGTGGGATCCGGATCGGGAACATTCTTATAACCAATATACCTGCATACGTTAGTGAACACACATACAGATATATGGTGGTCGACATCACCCAAACAGTAATCGACTAATAAAAGTCTATGCAACATATCAATCAGATCATTTAAATGTATGGGAAAAATGTGTTCATCAAACTCTAATAATCTAATCCTAGCAATCATATCATTGGCACCTAGTCCTTCAACATAGGTTAACATCATTTTTAATTAAGCATATTAGGATAATTAAGAAGGCTCGTTAGAATATATAGATTTGAAAACATTTTCCCCCTCAACCAATAACTCATTTTATAAAAGATTTTAAAAGTGCTGAAGTCATTGATTGAGTTTCCAAATTTTATAAAAACTCTGAATCTGATTGATTTTAAGCAACTCATTTACCACCATTTTAGAAAACACCAAATATTTTTCTGAAGAATTTTAGACGGAAAAACATTTGTGTAGGAACAGCAGTCCTTCGACATACTTTCCTTGGTTTGTTTTTAGGATAAGTGAACGAAATTTGTGAAAAACGTTTAAGCGTAGCACTTTCCTTCTTTTAAGAGCGGGTTGCTATATGAAATAATAGCAAGCCATAGTTTTAGCACGGGTTACAGTCTGAAATAACTGCAAGCCATTTTTTTTTTTTTTTTTTTTTGAAGCCCGGGTTACAGTCTGAAGTAACTGTAAGCCATAGTTTGAGACATGTATAGAAAAGAATATTTACACCTCCTGCTCGAACTTCATCTATGGTCCCGTGCCATTATTGAATGACATTTCTAAGACCGTAGATGTTATCGATACCAGAAGACATGTCTTGAGAAAAACATATTTTTGGTATTTTTGAAATTTTCTGATTTTTATGGTTTTTGAAGGTTTTATATTTTTCTATTTTCTTTTTGTTGGTTTTATATTTTTCTATTTTCTTTTTGTTGGTTTTATAATTTTGTATTTTGTTTTCTGATAAATATATACAAGGATAGAATAGATGATATAGTTAAGAAGATGATGATACGAGTACCGAGATAAGGATATCGAGCAGCCCCGTTGAAGAAGATAGAAGTCATCATCCCTTAAACATTCACCACCAAAGCTTCCAGAGCTCTTGCATTGAAGAAAGGAATTGAACCATCTGAAAGTGAGACTCTGGCAGCTTCCCCCCAAACCGAAAATCTTTAAGATGAGCAGATTCGAAGCTCTATTTCAAGCTTGCATTAGCCAGGTGCACAAGGAAGCACACCATTATCATAAATCCCGCTGCTCCATTTAAGAACGATAATCGAGGATCTCCATTCGGGGTTATATCATCAACAAGAAGAACAGCAACGTATCATCCCACTCATAAATAATCTTCTCAAATTTCATTTCCACTGAAATCTGAAGCAATCCATTCCAAAAGGTGTCAAGAGAACAATTCCCCCTAGTAGTTGAATTAATGCAGTCAGTCTCTTTGTATAATGCTCAAGAACTCTCCCGAATACACATCATGAGGGTAATGAAGAACAACTCCCCAATGTTCACATCTTTCGTCCCTGATGAATGTGTATGAAGCTCAAGAACCCGAAGTACACCAATATCCAAGAACTCTCCCGAATACACATCATGCCCGGAAGGAAAACACCTCCCCAATGTTTGTGGTAAACAATGGCTTTCTTCCCTGATGATCGTGTATGAAGCTCAAGGATCCGAAGTACACACATTCCCCAAAGAGAGAACAACCGATAACATTGAAGAAGCAGGCCGAATCACTGATTATCTCTGCGGGTGACAATCTCTGCGGATGTCAACACCGGAATAAGTGATTATATCTCTGAATCACAGATTAAGCCCTCAAGTAAAATAGCTGAGCATCCCCAATGTACACAATTCTCTCTCCCCTGATGATTGCGATAACATCGAGATCATCACACACCAATGTACCTCTTATATCTTCAGAAACTTTCATTTACATCACTTCCCCCACGACATTGGAATAAGAACACTAAACGCTTTGATGAGTAAAACCTTGAGTTTCTCTGCGGTCATGACATTTGTTTTCCCGGGATAACTTCAATCACTTAGAAGTATTAAGTCCATCAAGTTTACTCACCATGAGTCAAACCTTGAGTTTCTCTGCGGTAATAACATTTGTCTTCCCGGGATATCTTCAATTACTTAGAAGTATTAAGTTCATCAAGTTTACTCGCGTTTAGATACGTGTCTCCTTCCCCCTTGCTGGTTTTGACACTTCAGAATCAGCAACATATTATAAGCCCAAATACTTGAAATCTTTATGAGAAGAACACTTGTAATCTTGTAGGAATCAACTTGCTGAAGAATATGAGCAAGTCTAATTGGGGATTAAATTCGACATTTCACTCTCCCCCAATTAGTGCTCTCCCCTAAACCGACAATCTGTTTGATAAATGCTCAGATAAAGAAGAAGTCTTCAGATAATCAAATGCAACGCGTCTTTAGTCTTCTAACATGTAGCAGAAAATGTAGAACCGACTGTAGACTCGACCTTCTTCAAGATTGTGCAGTTGGGGAATAGATAGTTAACATCTTCAACTCACACCAAAAAGAATCCCACCAAAAAGCATCCCAATTAACTTACATCTTGCAAATCCCCTTAACTAAAATCCCTCCCAATCAAACAAGAACAGAAAGATGTTCATCAAGGAAATCAGCAATCAGGCCGCAACGAACACACAAGATGGTAACACCAAACTACCAATCACATCAAACAAGAACAGAGAGATTGTTCGGAATCATCATGTTGATGTATACGTGAAGCATTAACCGGAAGCACTTTATCGATAAACTCATCAATCCGAGTGAAGATGTCAACCAACGGCTCTTAGAAGAGAAAACTCCATGTGAAGATGATCCGATCAGTAGAAGCTCGGTTCTTACATGAGTTTGAGCCGTTTGACCATTTATTCTCATATATCAATCAACCATGCAAAATTATCACACTTCTTCTCCCCCTCAAGAATTGCATGCGGAGATGCCATTCTTGATTAAACAAGTGAAAATCATCCAAATGTAGTCAATTCACACTTCTCCCCCGCAAAATTAGCACAGGATGTTGCCATCGTCATCATAGTTGAGCAAGTGGAATAAGAAAACAATCATCGGTAGTCCGGTTCACTTGATAAATGAAAGCGCGCGGAAAAAGCATGAAGCATGTTGATGAGAATGGTCATTAATGAGAAGATTTCTCTTCTTTCGAAGATAAAGCGCACTGAAGCGTACACTTTTCTTTTCTTTAGAGAACGAGGCCTGAACTGATGTGAACAGACGTCATAAGAAGATTTCTCTTCTTCGGAAGATAATGCGCACTTAAACGTACACATTTCTTTTCTTTGGAGTACGAGGCCTGAACTGAAGTGTTCAGACGTCATAATCTCTCTATTTTCAATCTCTTGGCAAAACATGTAATCAACCCCATTATCATTCAGTAGGCTCTTTGTAGTGACAGCTGATGGAGATAACCCAATATGATGAATTTGACCCTGAAGTAAACTGACCCGAACTCGTGACTTAAACTTGCACATATGTAACAAAGAGCGGTGTCGAGAATTCATGCCCCTTTGAATCTCTAAGTACTCTATACTCTTCAACCAACCAACCATCAAGTAATAGACGTACATTACCTCTTGAAAATCCACAATTGAATGTGACACTGAGCACTACAACGTAACTCCTTTAAGTGATAGTTATTTTGAGGTGATAAGAGCCCAATTCCCCCAAGTGGTAAAAGAAGAGGTAAAAGTCACCCAACAATAACTAGATTTCCAAGTCTTTGTTTTTGATAATAAGCTCGAACAAGGATCCTGAAGAATCTTCATCCAACCATCCCCGATACCTTCAGATACTAAGTACACTTGCCCGTGATATTTCACTTCAACCTCAAATAAATAATAGTGGATTAACGCCGTTGTCACATCTTCAGGTTAAAAGCTCAACTCTAGCCTCCTTTGACATTTAAGGTGAACTATGATAATGGTTTCCATCCCGACCATGGTTAAAAGCACATAACCCCGTAAAACCATGTAATAACCAAACTGCCATGAAGACAAACCAAACACACACCCAATTCATGAAGTACACCCTTTTATCCCTTCTTCGAAGCAGAAACCGTAGCACCAGCATCAGAAGATCCCGAAATACAATTTCCTTTCTCCAGGATGAATCCATCAATACGGGATTTTACAATTCTATAGTTTCAACCGAGAAATAGTTTCTTTCGCGGGATTTTACAAAACCAAGAATAAACCGTAAGAAAGATCCGGAAATGCACTTTACTATTACCAGGATGTTTCCATTGTTACGGGATTTTACAAGTCTATGATTTAAACCGAGAAATAGTTTCTTTCCCGGGATTTTACAAAATCAAGACAAAACCGTAAACAATGTCAGCTTGAATGTATTATAACAATTTTGTTTCGGTGAATATCTGTTTTAGGGGAATATGCCATGGTTCATCAACGATTCTTCTTCACCATGAACAATTCTATTCACGAATTTAAGCTCAAACCGTGAATTTTTGTATCCTTCATGAAATATTAATCATACCAAAATACCAACTCATAAAAACAACTTTGAATAATTGTATCCAACAATTCATGAGAAATTTCGGATAACACACATGAGTATAACTCACAACCTATAACAGTCCATCGTAAACCATTTTTTTTTTTTTTTTTTTTTTTTTTTACTTCAATCCAAAAACGAGTTGAGGCCCAAGAAGTAACATCCCAAACCCAATCCACTAACCAAATGAATGCAGATAATGTCACGGTGGAGTATGTAAGGGATTGAAGTCTTATTCACTCGGCCCAAATCATGATACGCCAAATGCATTGAAGTCTGCTTTTATAGTCAGGCCCATACTTTGATTGGCCCATGAGGTTCTTTTACACAACCCAAGCAAGCCCAAAAGACACACGGGTGAAACTAATCAGTGCTACACAACCTCATACTCTAATATTACGAGTATAAAGCACCACTCACACACTCATTTGACCTAATTCCTAATATCTCTCAACTCAAACCCTAAATCATCCCATATTTCTGTCCGCCCCCATTATTCTCACAACCCTAGTCACAAAAAAATTCGCCCCATCACACAACGTTCACACCAAAATCATAACCCACCTTAGTTTGTACGCCTTTCATTACTTGCACATAGGAGAACAAAAGCCCTAAATTTCCTTGTATTCAACTCGACTTCGCCACAGGGATGGCTTGAAGTTTATGTGACTGCCATAGGGATGGTGAGATGATTGAGAAGGCCTTTCGAACATAACAATTTACGGGTAGGTACTTTATTTTCATTTGTCGTTATTGGGTAACAAACGAGCCAATAGGAATGAGTTAGCATACTTGTTAAAATCATTCCTTTAAGATTCGTATATTAACAACAAAAATGTTTTAGATCCATGAGGCACAAGATCTTTTGTGTATAGATCTTTATAGATCTATGTGTTCTATGAACCACACACAAGGGATCAAAGCTGAGATCACTATTCAATCTTAATTCGTTTTTCCTTTGAAGCACACGATCTTCTGTGTATAGATCAATGATGTAGTCCTTTGTGGTGATATGGATCTGAAAAGGTCATGAGAAATCATTAACCCACGGGAAAGGAGAAACTGAGATCATTTTAATTTCGATATGAGTCTTGATTGAGAGTTGGGGAGTGATGTGAGGGTCATTGATGAGTCTAGATAAGGTTAGTTAAGTTTTGGTTCGGATCTGTTAAAACTTTGTGTCTTCTCATATGACCATGGACTGATGATGTTAGATGACTGAAGTCTTTTGAGTCTTTGGTATTTGGTATTGTGGTCAAGTGATAACAATCTTCTTCTCCCTTTCTGTCGTGACAAGTCAAGCGCATTTTTGAAACAAGTCGCTACGACAGTCGCTACGACTAAGTCGCTACGACTAAGTCGCTACGACTAAGTCGCTACGACTAAGTCGCTACGACTAAGTCGCTACGACAGCAAGTGGCTCAATAGCCAACTCGCTAACAAGAAAAAAAAAGTTTTTGACCATTTTCAAACAAACCCAGAAAAAGAACATAAAGATATGTTTGATATTACCCAGTTAGGCCAATAATTTTCCCAGTTGCAGAAACAGACCCATAAAAACAACATATTGACTACATATTTTACCCGTTTGACCACCAGAAATCGACCAGTTTGACCATTAATATATTTCACAGAAACGACTTGGAACAAAAAAGGTAGGCTCAAGATAGCAGTTTTGGACAAAAGACACAAGACATAGTATAAATCTTTTGCATCAATATTTGAGAAAAAGACATAGATAAGTCCAGTTGACAATATAAATCTTTTGACCAAAAAGGAGGATACACAAATATGTTAAATACTGTTTCGCTTCAATATATGAGAAAAAATGTTTCGACCAGCAGAAATAGTACAACATAAAAACAGCATAAAACATTTAGAGACCACCACAAAATCATCAAACCACAAAAACCTTGGCTCTGGTACCAATTGTAGGATCATTATTTTATTGTGTTAGATGATTCGGGTGGTCTTGGGAGATCAAAATACATGTTTTCCATTTTAGAGAGAGAAAGTAGAGAGAGAGAGGGTGTTCTTGCTAGAGGTTTACACAAATGTTGAATATTAGATTATGAGAAGCACCACCCCTTCCATGGATGGAAGGGGTATTTATACTTACAAACATAACGACCTCCTATCGGCCTGTGGATCAGGGATACAGTGGGTAAAGACCCGTCCTTCCTCCACGGTGTTGCACTATACTATACTACGCTACAAACTAATAAATAAACTACTAAATAACGTAACTAATGACAAGTCTACGAGCTAACTTAAGCTAGATAACATTTGGGGTGACCGACTCTTCACTATGGAATTTTCTAATTCCTAACACAATTGAATCAAACGATCACCTTTTTATCAGATTTCATATTAAATCACAAATTCTCCTCCGATCAAAAATATCAAACCCTTTGAGATTATGGATCCCAAGTGATTTAATAAGGTTTAGAAAACATGGGAGAATATGTGGCCTAGTTTAAATACTCATCTTGTTTTTGGATAAATACTCCTCCTCAATCATGTGCATCATATATTGAAATCGTTTGGCACATGGAGGCAGGAGTGCCTTTAAAGGACTAAAACAGATTTGAGATTTAAATCACGATCTCTCCCCCGATCAAAAACTTCAAACCAATTGAGATTTGTGATCCTAATTGATTTAAATCATTTAGAAAAGTTTGGGGAAAGACGTGGCAAGATATAATTTTGAAAAATGACAGATAAGGACCAATTTAAGACAATAAAGATTGTTAGTGTCATGTATGATTGTTTTAAGAGATCTTTAAGTAAAATAAAACAATTTCACAATCAAACAAGAACAGAAAAATTTTATTTTGAAAGATCTTTGAGTTTTAAAGAAAATCATACCATGACATAACATTAAATCTTTAAATTACCACTTATTAACGTACAAGCCGGACTTGTTGATGAAGAAATATCGTTTGAAAATATTTTATTTTAAATCACTCTCCCCCTCAATCGATGACCGTAGTCGATGATTGAGTGACTTAAGTTTTGATAAAATGAAGTCCGGTGATTTTCAAAATTAAGTCCAATTTATTTTCAAAACCAATATTTTTCCATTTTTCAAAACAATATTATTTAAAAATTGTTTAAAAAATGGTATCATCATAATTATCCTGCACAAAGATACGTTAGGTGGTTAAGCTCCTTTTGTTGTTGTTGCTGAAGGCTGGAAGAAAACCGTCTGCAGAAGCAGTGAGACCTCTGAAGTTGCATCTATCGTGCCAACTATCCATGGAGAGATCTGATTAAGCTTCGTTTCTTGTTTTGTCGACCCAAGATATAATTACCTTTTCCTTTCGGCATCCAATCATCTTCAATTGTGGGATCCGGATCAGGAACATTCTTTTATACCATGATATCTGCATATGTTAGTGGACACAAACAGATATATGGTGGTCAACATCACCCAAACAGCAATCGACTAATAAAAGTCAATCCTACATATCAATCAGTTCATATAAGGCATGGGATTTATGTGTTCATCAAACTCTAATCATCTAATCCTAACAATCATATCCTAAATTCCTAGTCCTTCGACATAGGCAAATATCAATTTTAGTTAAGCACGTAGGATAATTAGAAAGCCCAATAGATGATATAAATTTGAAAACCATTCTCCCCCTCAATTAATGACTCATTTTCTGAAAAGTTTAAAAGCGCTGAAGTCATTGATTAAGTTTGCAAATTTTATAACAACTCTGAATCTGATTGATTTTTTAAGCAACTCATTTTTCACCATTTTGTTAAAACAAATATTTTTCTGAAGAATTTTAGAAGGAAAAATATTTGAGTAGGAACAGCAGTCCTTCGACATACTTTCCTCAATTAGTTTTAGGATAAGTGCACGAAATATTTGAAAATCATTTAAGCGTAGCACTTTCCTTCTTTGAAAAATGGGTTGCTATCGGAAATAATAGCAAGCCATAGTTTTAAGCACGGGTTACAGTCTGAATTAACTGCAAGCCATATTTTGAGACATGTTTAGAAAGAAATATTTACACCTCCTGCTCGAACTTCATCTAAAGTCCCGTGCCATTATTGAATGACATTTCTAAGACCGTAGAATTTATCGATACCAGAAGACATGTCTTGAGAATACATATTTTTGGTATTTTTCAATTTTCTGATTTTTATGGGCTTTTGTTGATTTTATATTTTTCTATTTTGTTTTTGTTGGTTTTATATTTTTGTACTTTGCTTTTTGAAAAATATTTACAACGATAGAGAAATAGTTTAAGAAGATGATGATACGAGTATCGAGATAAGGAAATCGTTTAGCACTTTGTAGAAGATAGAAGTCATCATCTCTTAAACTTTCACCACCAAAGCATTTGAGGCTCTTAAATCGTCGCAAGAACTTGAGCCTTCAAAGAGTGAATCTTTGGTAGCTTCCCCCCAAACCGACAATCAACGTAAAAAGACCATTTCCCCTAAAAAGAAGAAGTTAAGCAAACAGTCTAATTGTATGAAGCTTCAAGAACCCGAAGAAGACGATAACACCGAAGTAACAAGTTAACACGGATCATTTCTGTGGTTATCAAACTCGAAATAAATGATTAAGCCCGATCACATGAACTTGTTGTGCGTCCCCGATGTACACATAACTCTTCGAGTTTGAGCAGTTGTCAATTCAGGAGAACAATATATCAACACCTTCATTTCACCAAATGCACTCCAGTTATCTAACATATAACCAATCAGCCCATAACGTACACATGTACCCAACAAGAGAAGAGACAACGACATCACAATAACTGGTTGAATCACTGATCTTCTCTGCGGATGTCAACTCCGGAATAACTGATTAAGCTCGATCATGTGAATATGTTGTGCGACCAAGATGTACACATATCTCTCCCTTGATGGTTGCGATCTCATCGGAATCATCATTACATTGTGTACATGAAGCACTAACCAGAAGCACTTTATCATAAATCATATAGAAGATGTCGATAAGCAATAACATCTCACGCTCCACATATTCTTCTCATATGTCTTCCTACTGAAAGCTGAGATAACACATACCAAAAGTATCCAGAGACCACTTCCCCCAAATGGTTGGAATAATATGTCCTTCCCCTAAATAGTTGGAATAATACACCATAAGCTATGAGTAAACACTGAGTATCTCTACGGTTATGACATTTGTCTTTCCCATGATTACTTCAATAGAGAAGAAGTATTAGGTTCATCATGTGTACTCGTTGTGTATTTAGATGTATGTCTCCTTCCCCCTTGCTGGTTTTGATACCTCAGAATCAGCAACACATTATACATACCGAATATTCTTGAAATAGAGAAGAACAAGAATTAGCTCAAATGAATCATGTGAGAATCAACTGTTACAGAAACTCTCCTTGATTATCTTTATCAACCCATACGTAGACAACTTGAAGTGACTACTAAAGAAGAAAAACCAATATACCAAACTTGAAACTGAAGTCGAATTCTCCACATTTGTATCTTAAGCTTGCACTTAGTGATGGAAGAACGGTGTTGAGAATTTATGCACCAAGCAAATCTCTAGGTACTCAATACTCAACCAAAGTATGAGACATTAACACCTCTTGCGATTATCCACAACGACATTATCGTATGTCACTGAGTAAAATAACGTAACTCCTTAAAGTGATAGTTAACCAGGTCTTAAACCATCCAAACCTACTGCTGGTAACTAGATAAGCCAAGTCTTCAACTCAAATTGTTAAGCTCGAGCAAGTTATCTAATAAGAACACGCCTTTGTGAAAGTCAACTTCAATCTCAAATAAGTGATAAATGATTAACTCTGAAGTAATCAACTTGTGTCAAATGCCCACTACGTGAATAAACATACAACCGGATGTACATTGACCCACTGAATGAACCGGAACAAATGATTCCTCAACATCAATGCATTCTTCCTAAAGGTATACATGTAGAGACTGATATGGAAGATTCACCAATAATGTCTTCGAGCGGATGAGGTAGTCATTTTCCTTAATGTTCATGGTTGATTTATAGTGTGCACAATGAGAGGAACAATAATCCGTGAAGATTTGGCAAAGAAATACCAAAGAGCGGATCATTATTCAATAGTGCAACTACAATATCATGATAGACATTATCAATGCCTTGTGAAGTAACTGGAGATAAGGTTTCTTGAGAATTCCGAGAAGTACTTCTTAGATGGTGAACCAATTGAGTCAGTAGGAACCGGAGCATGAGCTTCAGAATCTAGATGATCAACATTCGTTGGAGGTTGGAAGTACTCATCAAACATATCTTGAAACATTGAATCCCAAACAATGAATCCCAGTTATCCTTAGAAAGTAAAGCATTAGGCGTTTAAGGAGAGTCATATGACCATAATTCAAGCATCCATCAACATGTAGTATATGCACTCTTCTCCCCCTCAAAAATTGCATCCGAAGTTGCCATTTTTGATTTGAACAAGTGAATAAGAATATACACCAATGAACGTAGATCCACTTGAGGGTTGAAAGAGCATGGAAAAACATGAAGCTTGTTGATGAAGAATGTCGATGAGAATGGTCATACACATGAAGATTTCTTTTCTTTTGAAGATAAAGCGCACTGAAGCGTACACCTTTCTTTTCTTTGAGGAACGGGGCCTGAAGTGTTATCTGCAGATGCCATAATGATGAAGTACGAGGCCTGAACTAATGTGAACAGACGTCATTGCAGATGGAACATCAAGGTTGAATTACTTGAACCCGTGAGTTATGAGATATCAATCCATTTGTTATCCATACTTTAAGCCAGTCCATGTAGTGAAGGATTGAAGTATCTGCAACTGAGTAAGGACAACCTGCACTAACATTACAAGCTTGATTGCATATATATTGGTTAGTGACAGTAGTATCCAAACCCTTTAGGGTTTCACGGTCAACCTTGATTTTGTCATCGGTAAACAGCTTTCCGGTAGGTATCCACCTAAGTCCAGCATCCTTAAACATTCTACCAGACGATATCCACTTATGGCAAGGTCTAGGATTGTTAGGCTTCTTATGCATAGTGAAAGACATATCCTTATTCCTAGTTTCCACAGATTTAGCAGTTGGAAGCCATCTAGGCGAAGATTTTGGTTTGTTTTGCTTCGTATGCACAGTAGATGACTTAGTGAAAATCCTAGACTTAACAGGTTGAACCTTTGTATAAGCATTTACCTTCTTTAGGGATTTCAAAAAACAATTATCATGATTTGCCTTAAAGATGCATTTCAGACAATTTGAGCAAACAGCTTGTTTGGATTCAGAAAATGATCTAGAGTTCTTAGAGTGATCTGCTATGGGAATAGCTTTATTTGAAATGCAACTACTCTTAGATACAAGCCAATCCCTAGTCTTTATAATAGTGTTCCTAGGTAGTGGTTTAGAACTACTAGCAGTGCCTTGAAATCTCGAAGAGTTCATCACCCTAGGTTTTGCACCTAAAATTCCGTCTGTTCGAATCTGTGCCTTCTTTCTAGCCATTTCTAGATAAGAGTTCTTATACAAGTCATTCATAGCATTTTTCCTAGGCAAGTAAGGTGAAGTGACTAGTTTTGTCAAAACTTGTTTCGTATCAACTTGGGAGGCAAACCGCGTTTTTGAAAATTTTGGTCGTTCAGATCTAAACGCATTCGGTTGTCTAATAACTGGTTTCCCCAAGATTGATGGTTTTGCAAACTTAGTGTTCACACTATTCCCTGTTGTTTTTCTGAGCTCATTCTTTAAGGCAACAATTGTGAAACTCTTATCCTGAAGTTGAGCTTTGAGTTCATCAATATTGGAAATCAAAGAGTTTGTTTGTTCCAATGACTTAATTCTAGCTTCTTTGACAGAGTCACTTAGTTCTATGTGATGCTTTTTCAAAGACTCATTTTCCTTTAGTAATTTGGCCACACAAATTGCTAACTCATCATTTCTCATTTTAATATCATTAGTAGCATTAACATCAGAATTACTTGTAACCAAATTGCTTTTCACATGCATATCAGAAATATGTTTCTTCAAATTGCAGATTGTCGAGTTTTTGTCCTGAAGCTGAGCTTTTAAATTATTTATTTCAAAAAATTCATGAAATTCAGGGAATTCCGGATTGTTGCAAGGTTTCATAGTTTGAAAACTTTCTTCTTTTCTTTGGAATGCAATTTCAAGTGAAATGCAATGTTTTTCAAATTCTGAGAATTTATTAGAAAGTTCATCAAAATTTATCTTATCAACCATATCATTAGTTTTGAAACACTTTATCTCAGACTCAACTTCAGTTACAGAACATGTATCAAGAACATGTTCTGTAATGTGATGAGTTTGCTCAAGAGTAATTTCATATGCATTATGTTGAATAGTTAAGGGTACCTCATCACTTGACACATGTTCATTTATCGGTCTGACATCTACATCCTCATTATGTGTAGCAAGAATCACTGAACTACTGGCTGTGTCAAACTTATCAGTATCTGAACCTATGTGTTCAGCTCCAACTGATCCATCATGTGATGCTTTACCCGACTCAACACTACAATCTTTTGATTGTGCCTGACATTCATCCCCCATTCTGATTACTGCATCCACTTCTTGTGTGATAGGAGTTACTGAACCGCTGGTTACATCATTCTTTGTTGTCTCTATTATTCGATCTACATTCAGCAACATTCGATCTTTCAACTGAAACATTACCCGACTCATCACAACAATCTGTCAACTAAACCAGAATCTCATCTATTTTTTCTTCTTTCTGAGTAACTTCCTCAATATACTTATCCACATTATCCATGAGATGGATAAGTGTCTCTATGAACACGCAAATTTCCATTCCAGTGTGTCTCTTGAAAGACATCTCAGTCATGTCTTGATCATAATCTGATGTAAATTCCCTACTGATGAATGACTGAAATTGGTTGTGGATCACTTGAAGTGCAGCACTGGAACTATCCTTTTGAACCTTTTCTTTATCAAGTTGTTGTTCCAATTGTTCTAAGTTCAACAGTAATGTACCCGTTAATGTGGATAAATCTTGACGGAAAAGGGCAATACATGTTCGTTCTGTTGTTGTGGGTAGAAGTAACATGAGGTGAGAGTGAAGTTGTTGATAGGGTATAATGCAGCATTCCTTTTGCATGGCATTCTGTACCATTAGCAGGTGCAATTCATTCTCATTGTACTCAGAACATGAAGATCTCACATCCTTATTGATTAATTCAAACATCTTTAACCGTTCAGTGTAGCATACATTATCATTGTTGTCCACAGCATCATACAATTTAAGTACTTCCGAAATCACTGGGTCAGTAGTGAAATACCTGATGTTGTAGTATGCACGGGATTTTACAAGTCTATGATTTAAACCGAGAAATAGATTCTTTAGCGGGATTTTACAAAATCAAGAAGAAACCGTGATATAATGACCAATAGAACGTGTTAAGATAACTGATGGATCGACATAATGATAGAAAATTGTGTGTTGGGTCTTATGATTGTTTGTAGGATTAGCAGAGATGTTGTTTGGTTGTGATTTGGGTTGGTTGTTGCACGATTTTACGGAGAAATTTAGGTCTAAAAACTTAAAAACCTCAATAACTTCTGTTCTGAGAGGATTTAGGCCTCGAGGGTTGACCCGAATGAACTTCAGTTATTATGTTGTGCCATTCTCCTCGTTCTCACGGTCGTTTTGATGGGTAGAACGCTGAAAACGGAGTTACGGTTCAAAAGTTATAGCCGTTTGAAGTTTTGTCGGGAAAAGTCAACAAAACGCACTGATGAAATGGTCAAACCGCTTCTAACTATGAATACAAGTCGCTTTTCCCCAAGTCGCTAGGTATACAAGTCGCTAGGTACTCAAGTCGCTATGAAGACAACTCGCAGTTACAATTCGCTAGATGCACAAGTCGCTAGAGACAACTCGCTATGAAGACAAATCGCTAGTTGACAAGTCGCTAGATGCTCAAGTCGCTACCCACAACAAAGTCAAGTCGCAAAAGTTAGCAAAGACAAGTCGCTACATTGCCAAGTCGCTAGCCGTAATGGTACAGCCACTACTTCGTACTATTTGTCGCCTTGTCTCAATAGACAAGTCGCTACCACCACAACTACAAGTCGCTAATAATTATAGAAGCAAGTCGCTACCAGGAAAACTAATCCGAGACTCAAGTCGCTACCAAAAAAAGTTCAAACACAACACTTTTCAATCCAAAACTAACCCAACCACTGTGATTCAAGCTTTCCAAATCAAAACCCAAGCACTTACAATGATTCTAAACACAAAAGTACAATCAAAATTCAAACTTTAACACAAGAAATGATCCAAATGATGCAAAAACCACAAAACTTTTTCAAACCCAAAAAACATATAAAACCACTAGAAATCCAAGAACATGTAAGAGAGATGATCAAACCATGGCTTTTGATACCATTTGTAACATATTGGATTTCACAAACACACAAACAATCAATACAAAGGGGCGTACAATATGAGTTTAGGGAGAGAAAGTAGAATATGGGAGCCTTTCTAGAGAGAGAAAGTAAAACAAAAGAAAGAAGGTTAGATTAATTGAAAGGTCCAACCCTCTACCTTGGGAGGTAGATGGTATTTATAGTTACATACAATACGTCCTCCTAACGGACTGTGGATCAGGCATACAGTGGGTAAAGACCCGTCCTTCCTCCACGGTGTTGCACTAAACTAAACTACGCTAATAACTAACTAATAAACTAACAAATAACGTAACTAACGATATGTCTACGAGCTAACTTATGCTAGATAATATTTGGGGTGACCGATACTTCACTATGGAATTTCTAATTCCTAACAATTGGGGACAATGTTCAGTTTAAGTGTAGGGAGGGAGAATAAAACGGGAACTTTGAAACTATGCTTATACTTGAATATTTGTCGTATCATATTTCATTTGTGTAATAAGCTATGATAAATACTTGTTAGGGCAATTTTAGCGCCGAATCTAAAAATTTTCATGACATGTACGGGTGGGACTTTAGTCTTAATAAAATGTCTCATGGATAGAAACTATAAAGCAATAAGTAAAGTAAATAAAGAAAGAAAGTAAAGCCTTAAAATCCACATAAGCATAACAACTCAAGATAACTAATTCTATCTCCCTTGTGGAGAATTCCGGCCGCCACCCTCCTTATTTTTCCGGCCAATATTCATACCTAAATCGTCCTCTCTACTCTTCTTTGAAGGGTATGCAATACGATAAGGTTATTAATATTCTATTGAGGGTGGCTGGTATCGATTTTCATTATTATCTAAATCGGATTTCTCCATATAGTGGCGTGTTTAACCCTAATTCAATTGGTGAAATCGTTTTCTTAGGGTTTTTAAACCGCCTGCTATTTTTTAATCGTTCCTTTTAATATTTGATTCATATGTCGGTTTCCTAAATTGATTATATATTTATAAGGAGCGATCTAGGACTCGATCCCTAACCGTTTTTGCAATCATGATCAGATTAATCGCTGGTTATATGTATTAGGGTTTCGAGGGTATTGATTGGCGGCTGGATGATCCCTTTTAGGGTTTCGTTTTCTGGGCGTGAATGATTTAATGGAACCCTATTAGGGTTTCGTTAATATTTATTAATTGTATGTCGACTACATGTAATCTCTGGTTTGGATTTTGATGATGGTAAGTTCCGTTTGGATGATATATATGTGCATCTGGGTTTATGAGAGAGATGTATTTATTTGATGATCGATTTGGTTTTGTCATGCGATCGATCCTACTAGAAGTTAGGGTATCATCCCTATTAGCGTCCCTTAATAGTCCTCGCTGGTGTTTGGATTAGGCAGATGGCTCATTGCTGCTGCAATTCGTGACTTGTATGGTATTGGTAGTTAGGGTTTGTTAAAACCCTATGCTACGTTTGCTTCGACCTAGTGTTTCCTGATTATCGGTGTGTTTGCATTCTTGTGGGCACAGTTCGTTGTTATGGGTCAAGTGGTATGTATGCTTATGGATGGTAGGGCTGTTGTTTGCATTACTGTGAGTACAATTCCCTAGGTTTATTTTTATCAGTTCTTAATTGTTGGGGCTGTTATATATCATTTTTATAGGACTCATTTGATGCGTGTTGGTATGTATACGACCTGGTGTTGTTTTGGTCGTTATGATTGGTGTATGCTGATTACACGGGTGTTTGGTTTGCTACTGATGTCGTACCATTTGGTACTAATCGATTCGTTTGGCATGCTTGTCTAGTGATCAGTTTTACTTGAAGTTAGGGTTTTAACCCTATCGTTTTGGTTATTTGATTCGTATTTACTTAGACCTGGTGGTGTGGACTGATTTCGTCTTTCTTTGGTCTATAATATGATGATTTATGACGTGTGGTTTGTTGGTGAAGTGTTTCGATGTGCCGTTGGAACCATGTTCGATATTTCTGGGCATATTGATTATGATTTCATCATGAAAGTTTGTCTTGGTGATTCCTATTTGTGGTCGGTTTTGCATCTAAACATGCACCCATTGGAGCGAGTTCGTGCTTGTTGCTCTATACGTGGTTTTAGAGTCTCTCACCAACCGTTGTGTGGAATTTGTGAACTGAAATGCAAATTTGATGATCCATGAGAGTGTAAGTTGGAGGATTCCTCATGGAAGTAGGTGGAGCGCCATAGTGATTTAGAAGGCTCAAGTACATTCCTTGAGTAGTATTGTAATGTTTTATTTACTTTTGTCATTATTGGTAGGTTCATTTTGTAAGTTATAATAATGGTGTGTCATTCTTATATGAAAGTCTGTAAGTGTCCTAAGGGACTCAGATGAGGGAAATCACCCTCATCCTTTGTACCTCAACGTTTTTTGGATAATGAATTTTACCGGGGTGAATTAACCCTTTTACCCAAAAAAAATAAAGAAAGCAATTAAAGTAAAGGATATAGAGTGGTGACACAAGTGATTTACAGTGGTTCAGCTACAAGGACACCTTCCTTTCCCTACTCCACTCCCCAAATTCCCCACTCGAGAGTTCAAGCGCTATGTCAACAAGCTCCTTCAACACGGCGGAGAAGCCTCACAACGTCGCTTACACTTTACTCGGTACAAAGATAAATACCGAGTCCTTAACAAGGCGGACCAAACCAACACAACTATTACACAAAAACTATGTGAAATATGAAATACAAGATCTTGCTACAGAAATCTTGTGGAGGAACAAACCAATCAACGACCCCTTGCTTGGATGACTTGTAGTATCGTGATTTCACCTTTGAGAAGGACCTATATGAGAATCACAACAAGAGAAAGAAGAACTACTAGATTGATCAAGGGATCAGAGGTTAGAAGAGTGAGATAATATATGAGAGAGTTTGTTAGAAGAGGGGTGAGTAACAATGAAGAAATGGCTCACTATTTATAGGCAAAAAACCTTACTGTAGAACGGTTCCGGCGAATCTCTCACTTGGGGGATCCGTCCAGTGCAATCCAACGGATCCGGAAAAATGGGTTGTACCAGTCCGGATTTTGGGTTGCAAACCAGGTCATGGGTTATGGGTATGAGCCTTGGGTACTGATGAGTGTCTAAATACTCATCATTTTTATACCATTTAGACTGCAAAATCATCTGAAAACACTCAGAAACACATCAAAATGATCAAAATATCACAAATCAGTGTTTTATGAGTTTTAAATGCAAAAATATCAAAATCAGATGAAAAACATATCAAATTTGCAAAAATTGCAGTTTTAGTCCCCCAAGTTTCTAAAATTGTCAAAACTAGTCCCTGAGTCAAAATTTCAAAAGAAAAATCATCAAAGGTCCTTTTTAAATCATAACTTGTCAAATTTAGTCCTTTGGTGAAAAATATAAAAAGTTTGAGAAAATTACAAGTTTAGTCCTTCAACTTTGAAATTTGGCAGAAATGGCCCCTGGAAAATTGCAAAATGGCAAGTTTGGTCCTTATACTTTTGAAGATTGTCATTTTCAGCTCTTGGAACAAGTTTGATGATTTGACAGCAGTGGTCCCTCAACTTTTCAGAATTACATATTAAGTCCTTGAAATATGAAAGCCTTTAAAACCCATTTGGACCCTTGACTAGTTTTGGACCCCTGTCAATTGCACTTTTGACCCCCCTGTTGATATTAAACCCAGTCAACCCATGGTCAAATAAACACCTACGCGCCAAACCACTGTCCCTCCCAACTTGCTTTCTGCAAGCACCCTGCAACACACAAACCCCCCTCCTCCAGCTCACTTTCCACCCAACCTTATCACTCCAAACATTAGAATCCAAGTAACATTGATTACTTCCCCTCCCCTACACTCAATCTCACTCACATGCTCAAAAACAATTTTCCCGCCAAAAGTGATGAATGGTCAAGATGAGCTTCAAGTGATCCAAGGGTTAGGATTTATGGTGGGATTTTCTTAGAAAGATGAGAGAAGCAGCTTGGGGTATAAAAGGATGCAAGAAGAAGCAAGTTAGAGTAGTAGTTAATTTTATAAAAAATTCTTCTTATGTCGTTTTTTTTTATTCATGTCTTAGTTTAATTACAATGTTGTGATTTCAGTTGATTTGTACTTCCTTTAAGTTAAAATACCTTTGTAAGCCACTTTTGAGCATCAATTCTAGTTTTCATATCATTTCCAAGTTTATGAGTTACTGTTGAAAAATTGAGTTCTCAAATCTGTTGTTAAAGCTTCTAAAAACATTATACTTAGTTCATTCATGTTTGTTTAAGCTTGTTAAAGCTTTTCATAAGCTCTTAATTCATTTTCAAGCATTTTTGAATCATGGTCAACGAAAGTCAACTGGGATTCAATTTGGCAATGGTGATGGAAAAGGGTGATGCAGATGTTGATATGGGTTGGAAATAGCTTAGGTTAGCTTAGGTTTGGGTTTGATGTTGGCCTGCATAAGCTGGGTACATGTGAGTGACTTTCTCACTTTTCATTTTTTTAGTCATTTTTGCATCTCATGCTTGTTTCTGTTTCTGGGGTTACTATCAGTTTAAACATGTTTCATTAACTGTATTTAAGTCTTATAAGCTCAGTTTGATCAATGGTATTAGCTAGATTAGAAGTTGGCTCATTTAAATATGCAAACAAAAGCTTAAAAGGGTGTTTGGTTTAAGCTTATTTAAGGTCAAAAAACTGGTTTATACCCGTTTTGACTTTACAAGTCAAAGTCCTTTTAAGTTTTGTTAGTTAGTTTTGAATGGTTAAACTGAAATCACAAGTTTGCAAGTTTTGAAAACACAAAAAAAAAAGGTCTGTTGTCTTTCTGATCTGCACACAAACAGCAGCCTAGGCTGCTGTTTCAAGCCTTTTTCATAGCTTATGTCGCATCAAATATTGTCCAAAATAGTTTCTCTTATATCTCCACATACCCACCTCAATGTATGTGTAGCTTATTTCCCTTTAGCATCACTCTAGCATAGCTTAAATTTCATTTTCAAATCTGTCCTTTTTGCCCTGTTTCACTGCAGCACCCAAACAGCAACTGCAACTGCTGCATTTCTTCTTTTTTTTTTGTGCTTATTGGGTGTCTTCTTGTAGCTCATTAGATCTATTCAGTACTGGCTAATAGATGCAAGTAAGTGTAGTTTCCCCTTAGCTTTTGGTAGCTTATTTCTAGCCTTGGAAGTAGCCCAAAGGGACTGTTTAGGGACTGCAACAGCAAACAGTCCCCCACAGCTGATTTGGTGGCTTTTTCTGATATTGTTAGCCCTATCTTACAGCTTATTAGTAATACTTTAGGTAGATTAGATTAGGAATTGCAGGTTCTCAGCTTGTGCTATGCTTTTTCCTCAGCTTATTTGAGCTTTTAGAAGCTCACTTGCCCTTGAAATACCCCATATCTGCTACTGATGCAGTGTGCAGATCAGTCCCAATTGCCCTCTTTGTAGGGTCATTTTGACTCTCATCTCAGCATAATGTTTCCCCATTTTCGTTTTACAAGTAGTTTATAATGTAAACATTAGGTTTTTACTGCTTTCAGTAGATTAGTTTTAGGTATACTAGCTTAATTTTAAGCTCAAAACCCCCTGTAGGCTGCTGATATAGCAACAGTGAATCAAGAGCTAAATTTGGATTTTTGAGCTTGTTGTTTTAGACAGCTTATTGAGGGTTAGTTAGCTCATTTAAGTTTGCATTTAGGTATTGATAGCTTAGTTAGTTTAGGTCTTACCTTAGTTAAGCTTTTTACCCATTTTAGCTTATTTCCCTAGAGCTTATCGTGTCCAACTTCTTATTTGGACCTGATAAGCTTTAATTTTTATTTTTCCTAGCTTCTAAATAATAATTTAGACTTTCCTGTAATTTTTCATATTTTTCCTAGTTCATTTGCTATTTTTCCTATTTTAAATTAGTTTTTAATGCAATTTTAATTACCAGAAAATAGAAAAAGTTTCAAAAAAAATAATTTTTCATTTTTCTTAAGTTAAGATAAATATAAAAAGGCAAAAAAATATTTTTCTAGATTTTTCTTAGTCAAATTTGTATTTTTAAGTAATTTAAGTAATTTTAAATAGTTTTTAATTCATAGAAAATAGAAAAATAATCAGAAAAATACAAAAATAGTTTTGAAAATTCTAGTTTGTTATTTTAGATTTTTCTAAGTCTTAATTTTATTTTTCTAGCTTTATTTCCTATTTTCTTGTATTTTAGGTAATTATTAATTAGTTAAAAATAGTTTTTAATTAATAATAATTAGATAAATAGTTTTAAAAATAATTTTCTTTTTCTATAAAGTTTCTTATATCATTAGGTTTGTAAAAATGTATTTTTCATATTTTTAGGACTTTTATTTCTTAGATTTCACTTTTTATTTTGTACGTTTACGTATTTTAATTTAAACGTAAGTTTTTAGTTTTAAGTTTTAAACGTTCATCATTTTGCAAATAGTGATAGCGTTTATTTAATATTTTTTTATCTTTTTAATTCTCTTTAATTTGCATTTAAGCCTTTGTAAATTATAGGCTTTTTCTGTAGTTATCATTATTCACAATCCTCTTTTCCGTCCAAATCTCCCGATCACTATACGTGAGGTAATCCATTGCATAGCTCGCTGGGACATAACGACCCGGGGAAACTCTATACTCCTCAGATCTTAATTGCATTCGTGCTTAAGCAGTTTTAAGCTGGTTACGGTCCGCCATTCACAAGTGGCGGGCTTGTGTGATTTAGCTTGACTGTTTGGCACGCATCAGGTACCCAACAAGATACAATGTATCTAGACAATCATGGGTCTTGGGTCATGGGTCATGGATAATACCCAACATTATTTCATGTATGATGTCATGCAATGGGTCATAGGTTATGGATTAGCTCCATGATTATGGGTCATGGGTCTTGGATATTACCCATCCTATTACATAAACTATTACAAAAAATGAATTATTACAATATTTTATGTGAATGACCAAATGTATATACTTTACAAAAATAACATGTATTCTTATAATTTTACTTATAATAACTTTATATTTATTATCAACAAAACACAAAGAGATCGATGGTCTTTATACTTATAATTTTATTTGTATTAACAAGTTGGCTTTGCTGGTCTTTTCAAAATTGTTCTACCAAGACCTGACCTTTCTTTTGGAGAGTGAGGGTTGAATTGGAAAGGAGTAAGCTCAGAGCTAGGTGCAGCACCCTGAAGGGATTTCAGAGGTGGAAGTGATGCTAGAGATTCAGCTTCAGACTCAGTGATGTATTCAGTACTACTGGGTACATCAAGGAGTACAAGCATGCTCTTGAGTGCCTGACTTTCAGGCTCAAGTATCCTTCCAGAATCGAATTTTAGAAGCTTATTCTCAGGGTTTACCCTTTCAACCCAACCACTGGATTTTGGCAACAACTACTTTTTGGAGAGCATACCAACAGACACAAAAGGTTTGGGACTTTGATCTTCACTGAGAGTATCAGTGAGTTGTTCCTCACCTAGTATTCTCTTTTTGCTACTAGGGCTTGAATGGTATCAAAGACTCTGGGGTTCTTAGTACTCCAGCTTTCAATGATTTGTTGTTCCTTTTTAAGTTCTTCCTGAAGAGCTTGATTACGTTTACTAACTCAGTGTTTTGAATTTTTAGTGTAACAGCCTCAAGTTTGGCTTGTTTTAAAATAAGCAATTCATGCCTACACTTATTTAATTCAAAACTTAACTTGTTATACTTAGAAAACATATTTAACCGTTGCTCTTCTACTAACTTAAGGTCAACATTAATATAATTCATGAAAGACTGCCAATCTGAATCATCATCCATGGAAAGTAAAATGTTTGCCTTTTTCATTGTGATGTTAACCTATTCACTATTCCTAGCATGATTCTTTCAAACAGCTAGCTTATCCTCTTCTGAGAGAGCCATCAGTGCACTGACTTGCACCATTTCATCGTCTGAGGAGACTGGCTCTTCATCCCAGTCAAAGACTTCAGCTACCAGGCCTTTGTTTTTACCCAGCACAAATTTAACAGATTGTGTTGTTTCTGAGGGAGTGGCCTCAATAATTGCTAGTATAGCCTTGGCTTTCCTATACTTAGCTTCAAAATCGACAGCTTTGTTTTGATCAGATTTGTTTTGGAAATTTTGATGAGACTGATAGACTTTTTGTTGAAATTTGCTAAAACCTAAGGACTGGTTAGACCATGAGGGTTTGTAAGAGGGTTCAGAAATAGTTTTTAACAAACAATCTTTAGCAAAATGACCCTTTTTGTGATACTTAAAACACTAAGTGTCCTCATTAGCTTTAGCATTTGAAAAACTTTTGTTCCTTCTTATAAACCTTTTGGAGTTAGCAAGGAGTGCCCTTTCCTGAAACTCAATGTTCAAGTCATTCAGGCACTCCTCGCTTGTTCTCTCATCAGCCTCATCGTCTGAATTTCCTGAAAATCCTGAACCACACTGTTTGAATACAAGGAAGTAGAAATTGGTGTTGAAGTGGTTGTCAGGGACTTTTTGACTTCTTGAGACTTTTTCAAGTCAGGGTATCGTCTATTGATGAGGTTCTCCTCATAGACAACTTTCCCGTAGATTTCAGGAAGTTAAAGATTCTGAATATGATTTGCATTTCTAAGGCCCTGAGAAAAATTCAACCACTTCTTAGGGAGACTGTTAACAAAACCAAAATTGATTTCATGTTTGGACAACTTGACACCATCATTTGACAATTCATTTAACAAAGTTTTATAACGGGTGTAAGTTTGAGAGAGGGTTTCTGAGTCTTTAGCCCTGAAGGTATTGTACTCAAGTTTCAGGTCCATAATCCTGTTTTCCTTGGTATCTGAGGGACCTTCATAGCTGTGGACCAGGTCATTCCAGGTTTGTTTGGCTGTACTACAGCTTATGACAGACTCCATTACATTATCAGGAAGACAAGATATGATGATGCTTTTGAACCTCTGGTCCTGGTTGACCACCCTCCTCTCATCCTGAGTCCACTGAGCTTCAGGTTTAGGTAAACCTTCAGCAGTCTTTGGGACAAATGGACCTTCATTAATACACTTAATGTAGTAAGTTTCCATTCCAGTCAAGAAGCAAAGCATTCGCTTCTTCCACTTGTTAAATTTGCCAACTTCGAGTCGAGGGGCAACAGCAGCATAGGCTCCACCCTTTTTGTCGACAAGTTGGGGTACATCACTTTCAACCATGTTTGGATCCTGATTTAAAAAACGGTTTTGAGAGGCTTAAAAAAGGTTTTATAAATCAGCCTGCTCTAATACCACTTGTAGAACCTGTTTCACAAATAGCTTAAAAATAGTAAATGCTAATATTTGTGAATCATGACTGAAGTAAAGCACATTAAGATAAGTTTTAACAAGATAAAAACACAAAGGATTAATGTTTATATTCTTTATTAAAACGAATCAAAAAGAATACATTACCCAAGTACTTGCGGAATAGTACTTGGGATTGAAATGACAAGTATGGTGTAACTCCTCACGAAGCTTAGGCTAAGTCTAAGCACAACTATTCAGGTACCACTGAGCTATCTCAGGGACATAGTCATATTTGGAGGAGTGAAATATGCTTTTGTGTGTTTTTCACAATTAATGCACAAGCTTAAATCTTTCACTCCTACCTTATGGCTATTTATACAAGTATGTTTTTGACTCTATCCTAGAGGACAAGCTAACAGGTTTACAGAAGACAAAATACTGATGTATTTTGTCTCTGTTTACAATGGCTATATTGAGTAAGTGATAATGTTGCTTTCTTCTTGTCAGTGATGACACTGATCCTGGTTATTAGCATTTTAGGGAAAGTTTGACTTTGGGTTGATAAGGACTTCGTCTTATCTGTTCAAACTTATCCCGCCTTGTCCCGCTCATTCTTCAGTCTTCTTAGTCTTCAGTCTTGTCTTCAGTGATAATAGTTGGTGAGGAGTTCTGGGATTCCGTGAGTTATTGTCATCACTCACTGAATCCACCATCTTCTTCTTGACTCAGTCTTCACCCCTTGAGTTCTGCCTCACTGAGTGGAGAGATTTTACTTCTTTGTCTCGTACTAAGTATCCTGAAGATAGCTCACTGAGTGGCTATGCGCCCAGTGACTTGTTAGTGTTTAAAGTTATAAACACTTAGGTTATTTTCTATTCGAATCCTAGAATTTAGGGGTTTGGGTATTCACTGAACCCAACACATATTAGTCTGAAAATGCAAGCTTGGATACGAACTCCAGGTACTCCCTCTTGGCCTCAATCTCATCAACCTCTGCGACTTTGTTACTGGAAAGCCAATTTTTGGTGTCCATATGTGCATACTTCATGTTCTTGAAGACCTTTAACGGCGTATCATTTCCTTTGATTTTGTTTAAGGCATATAAGCAATCCTCCAAGGAGTTGTATGCATCCACTTTCCTCTTTTACTCTTGGTCCTCGATTTTGAACTTCTCTGCATCGTTCATCATTTTCTCCATCTGTTGCTTCAACAATCTTCCACTTTGATTGGTAACTGTAAGACTCTTAGTCTTGCCAATAGATAGTACCTTAGATGTGACAGTAAGGAGGCCATTAGCATCTATTTCAAAGCAATCTTCAACTTTGGAGACTCCCCTAGGAACAGGCGGAATGCCAGAAATTGTGAACTGTCATAACAAATAATTCTCCTTGGATCTTGTTCGCTCACCTTGGTAAACCATGGTGTCCAAATAATGTTGGTTATCTACGGTGGTTATAAAATTCTCGGACCTCTTTGTAGGAATAGGTTTGTTTCTTGGGATCATAACTCTCATTATTTCTCCTTTTACTTCAGTACCAAGTGACAATGTAGTAACACATCCATTATCATTAAATTCTTTAGCATCTTGTTAGTGGCACCACATAACTTTGCAGCCAAAACTACAGGCTCCATATGCAACAACCTCGTCAGGATTAATGCTATTGTATAGTTGTTTTCCATGAAAGAACTCTTGCAACATACATTGGACCTTTGGTATCCTAGTCGACCCACCAATAAGAATCACATCATCCACATTTTTGCTTTGTCAACTTTTGCATCAGTTAAACATGTCTCCAATTTCTTGATACACTCTGTGAAATAGTCCATATTAAGCTCCTTAAACCTAGCTCGAGTAAACTTCATAGAAAAGTTAATGCCGTCATGTAACAATTCAAGTTCGAGTGAAGCTTGAGTAGCTAGGAAAGAACTCTCTTTGCTTTCTCACAAGCAACTTTTAACCTTCCCATCGCTGTTTCATTTACAGTGACATCCTTTTTCTGTTTCTTCTTAAAACCCTTAACACAATAATTCACCATTGTGTTGTCAAAATCTTGACCTCCTAAATAAGTATCGCCAGCAACAGCCTTAACCTTAAAAGTACCACCTTCGTCAATAGTTAGCAAAGAGACATTAAAAGTGTCGCCTCCAAGATCAAATACAAGTACATTCCTCTTTGCAATAAGCATTGACCAATTATCTAAACCATAATCAAATTGCAGCTGTTGTTGGCTCATTGATGATACGAACAACATTGAGGCATGCATTGGTGGCTACGTCTTTTTTTGCTTGACGTTGGCCGTCACTGAAGTAAGCAGGGACTCTGATGACAACATTTTTGTACAGTTTTCCCAATATAAGCCTCTGCAACTTCTTTCATCTTAATAAGAACCATCGCTGAAATTTCCTCAGTAGTAAATTGTTTCTCAGCACACTTGTGTGTAACCACAATTTTTTGCGTATCACCAGATCCTTTAATCACGTTAAATGGCAACAACTTCATGTCATCTTGTACTTTAGCATTGCTAAATCTTCTTCCTATCATCCTCTTTACATCTTAATGCAAACAACTTAATCAACAGAGTAATGGAATATACGCAAAATGTATTAAAAGATTGGACTATGAAAAGTCTGAACTTACAAAAACTGTATTAGTTGGGTTCATACAGATTTGATTCTTGGCACCATCACAAATGAGACGTTCCTTGTCATTGTAAGCAACACAGGATGGCGTTATTCGATTGCCTTGATCGTTGGTTATGATTTCTATTCAATCGTGTTTCCATACTGCAACACATGAGAATGTGGTTCCCAGGTCAATGCCGATTGCTGTGCTTCACCTCTCATACCCACCAGTATTCTCCAAGTTCAAACAAAAACTAGGAAAGAATATTCTATGTATTTATGATATGATGAACCTTCACACTCCTTTGATCTTATAACATCCATTCCAGTCATTAGGAATATGTAGCATTCATCAAAGTTACTATGATATTAATAATGTCTTTTGGGATTCCAGCCATGAATGTCTCTTCAAATCACTTTCGGCATAACATGTTGCTAGTAAATACTTCCATTTCCCTTTCTCTATGTACTATTAAAGCATCAAGTTAATATTATTTTTTTGGGTAAATCCCTTTTACTCAAAAAAAATAATAATATTAACCTGATGCTTTAATAGTACAACTGCAGAGGGGTATGTGAAGGACTTTGACAAAATCAATATCAAGCTGAAAATGGGCCGGGAAAGTGTGGCTCTCTGTCTCATGGAATACTTAGATTTAGACACAGTTATTCACTGCATATGTGATGGTAGGTCTACCGAAAATTAGATGCAGACAACCAACTCCGTCAGAGAGCTTTCAAGGGAAATCTTTCCATACCTTTGTGTTTATTGACGCTGGAAGCTATAATTAAATCAAGATTTACGACTTGTTATCTTCATCATACAGTCTTGTCTATTCTCATGATATCACTGGTTCGACTATCTGATTTTATATGCATTTACAAAATCTGAAAGGCCAATTCATGTTTGCAGTTTAATATGAAAAGAAGTCTTCTAAGGCAGACACTGTACATTAAACGTTCTTCTTAGAATTCGTAAGTTAAGTTGCAGTATAAAAAACAAGACCAATATGTTCAAAGATGAGGGACGCAAGACTATAACCAAAAGAAACCAATGTTCATCGTGTGGTAATGTTTGATTTGACACATTGATGTTTAATCTATAAAAAAACACAAAACTTAATCGCCTTCACTTCACAGTCTCTTTTAAGAAAGTGTAGTTATAGTCCTCAACTAAAATGCTTTTGCGCATACCGTTTCTATTTGATCACTATACATTATTCTAGTAAGATGATACACCCTAGCTAATTGTTGACCTCGTGTTACATCATAGACAAATCGGGAACATATATAATTCTAATGATTATATGTCTTAAGCCACTCCTTTTAAGTATTGAACCAAGATGAGACTCGCCAAATACATGTTATGCCTGCCTATTCAATGTCCTCTGCTTGTAGCTTCCAACATTTTGGATCCAATTCGGCCTGAAAGACTTTATCTCTCCACTGGAAAACACAACCACGAGCTTCTAGGTGCTCAAGAACCAATCTTGGTAGTAAAGTTCTAAACAACGATTGGAGCTTCACTTTAGTCAAACCTCCACATCCCATCATTGCAGCTGTAAGTCCAGTTGGTGTCAAACCGTCAATGTGAAGAATCGTCATACTCTGCAAGCATCCAAGGCTAGCAAGATACAATAGCCCCACATCCGTCACAGAACTATACGACAAATTAATCTGAAAAATAAATAAATAAATAAATAAGAAGATAAGTAAACCAGTTATGCAAGAATTCGTTACAAAACACAATAATTAATGGTCACCTGTTTGAGGTTTTGTGAAAAATGAGCCAGTGGAATCATTCCGGAGTCATCTATATTATGACACTTCTTGATGTCTAGCTTCGTGAGTTGCTTGCATCTAATGGCAATGGCTTTTAGCCCCAAAGATGTAATAAGAGGGCATCCACGGCTTTCAAGTGTGTTCAATTTAGAACAGTTTGACAACGAGATCAGCGAGCTATCAGTGATGTTTTCACAGTAAGAGACATTGATCATTTCAAGGGTAGTACAACCATCAGCAACTGCAGATATGCCCGTATCTGTTATTCCAATTGATCTAAACGAGAAAAGTACATTCACAAGTTAGTCATGGATGATGGATGAAGCATCAAAATTACATAATTTGTTATGGCGATCAATCATTTTTATTATCTCTGTGAAAACACGCATATACCTGTATAAATCGAGCTCCATAAGTTTACGGCATCCATTTCCAATACAAACAAGCCCCTCATCAGTTATATTCAGGCATATGCCGAGCTTCAAGACAGAAAGTTCAGAACATTTTGAAATCGACTTTAGGCCTGCAGAAACATGATACTATGTTTACCATTTCCATTATGCAGGTACCCTAGGAAAATTACATTATTTCCTATTTTGCTCACTCGGAACGTTACAAATACCAAGGCAAAGGCTCACTTTTTTTTGTCATTATTGAAGGATAGTTTAACATATAGTGGAATACAAGCACACAAAATATAAAAATTATTGGCCTTTGTGGTTTTAATTAATAGAAAAAGAGGAAGGTGCGTACCTTCATCGTCAAGATCATTATCAGTAACGTCAAGCTCCTCAAGGAACTGACAATGCTGCCCTATCAAAACAAAAGCTTCCGAGGAAACAAGTGTGCATGACTCCATCTTGAGGGAAAAGAGGGATGGACATGATTTTGTGACTTGAGCAATTGAAGCTTGAGTTATCTTTCTACAACAAGTGATGTCTAACTTTTTCAAGTCTGTGTGCTTCGTGACTATAGATGAAAGACCATCATCTGTCACACCTGAGCACTTACTTAAGCTTAGCTCCTTTAGTGATACACACGAGCTCCCAATGCTCTTGAGTCCCGAACACATAACCTGGCAACCATCTAACCGGATCGATTGCAATTGTGAAAGCTTCCGTAGACTTTCAGAAATAGCATGAGTTACCTGAACCAGTCCATGTGCTAATATTAGTAATACTCCTCAATAGGAGAAAAATAAGAAAACTTGCTTAAACCAGAATCCATGTCCGTCAATTCATTATTATTTTTTTTATGTAAGGAAGCTCTTGCTTTCATTAGGTGCTTTGTAACATTAACATCCAACATATGCGATAAAAAACTAGTAAATTGCCATCTTTTAATCTTGCTGAAAAGTTGATTTTTCAAACCTATACTATTTGGTGCTTCCCAGGCCCCTTAACAAAATGGCACTCCGTATTAAAATCTACCACTTTAACTTTCTGATCAACGTTTTAATATCTTGGATGAAAACTTAAAGTAAAACGTTTTCATCCATCTAACATCATCTACTTGATCAGCCTGCATACAACAAGATAAATGAGTATGGGACTTACTAGTGGCCCATATGCTAAATCAAGGTTCTGAAGACATCCGGTATTGCTGGTTAGTGAAGATACTCCCACATGAGTAACATTCTCAGAATGTGATATATTCAACGTCTGTCAAGAGTAAAAGCAGAGAAGTTCCTTAGTATCTTAAAAAGTCTATGACATAATATAAAGGGAATTGATACTCGCACCACATTTTTTTATTAATGCACCACACAGTTTGTACTGTACAATACTATAATGCATAATTTGTGGTGCATTAATCAAAAAATATGGTGTGAGTATCACCTCCCTAATATAAAAGTTAGGATTATAATTTAGAAAGGATACCTTCAATGATTTCCACCCTTGTTTAAGGGATATTAGACTTTCATCATTGATCCCACAACAGCCTTCTAAAGCCAAATCTTCGAGATATTGCAACTTCAAAAGTGAAGGCAAGCATTTCTCTGTTATCTGGAAATGATCAACACAAACAAGAAGGAATGAGTATCCAAGATTATATCAAAGAACCAAAAAATGATATCACGGATTCTAATTATCGCCTTTGTGGCTTTGTGGGACCCTATGACACATATTGATTTCTTCTCGCACCATATAAAACAAAAAGCCTAGTTAATCCGAGTCACCATATGAACTAAACTTTAAGGAACTGCAATAACCCTCTACAATGTTACAAAATCAACAATCATCAACAGACAAAAATAGTGACACCAACGACATGACTAACAAAGAAACAAAAAAATTATTAACAGGTCGACTCAATTTCTTAATTGCATTGACCGCAGAAGATAATATAGCACATGTTTGAAGCAGCCAAGTCACCTAAAAGACTCACACAAAATCTGTACTCGTCACGTTGTCAATTATCATTAATTATGAGTTTTAAAATTGCATCACCTCATTTAATACAGTTTTCTTTATCTAAACTAAAAGAAATATCTTAAAGCTTTTAATATGGTAGAATTCCTCACAAAATGGAACATTAGCTGCTCCCTCAATTCAAATATATATATATATATATATATATATATATATATATATATATATATATATATATATATATATATATATATTAGATTTGTTTCTAAATCTACAATGTGTATCATGATGATGTTCTCTATTGGCAAACAAATTTACCATCATCATTCTGAAGAATTGAATACTACTAATCATTTGACTCCAAAGCTGCTAAAAATAGAAAGCAAGAAACTTGAAACACTTGACAAAAGGATAGTAGAAAGTATTGCATCAAATAACCATTCACTAATCAAAAGTATTACTAAAAACAGAAAGTATTGCGTACCAGCAAGTGAGAAAGATCCAAGCTTGTAATCTGCTTACACTTAACACCAATCAAAGCAACACCTAAATCAGTAACACCTAAACACCACTTCAAACTGAAAACCTTCAACTTCAAACAACCAACAGCAATACAACCAATACCAATATCACTCAAACTCTTACACCTAGTCAAACACAACCTTTCCAAATTGGCACAGCTGGCTATAGCAGCCGCTGCAGTATCATTCAAATGCACACCATTTGAAACATCAATATCTACTAAACCAACACACTTACTAACAAAACATGACAACCCAACATGTGTAAAGAATCTAGACCTAGACAGATCAATACTTTTTAAAGTTGCACCACATGAATTCGATATATACGACAAGCAAGTATCTGTTATCCTAGGACAAAGTGAAAGATCAAGATGTGTCACAAATGGGTATCTTTTTAAAAGCTTTTTTAAGGTTGTATGATGATGATCATGGGATGTACGAGGAAAGGGTTTCAAGGTTTTCCTATGATGAGATTCAAATGAATAAAAAGACTTGGAAACTAAAGAAAATGATTTCTGATCAAATGGGTTTGGTTTCAAGTAATCCAAGATGGTGAAAATGATTTCTTCTGATAACAGATCAAAAGGGTTGGTATTGTTTTCTTGGATAAGACATTTTTGTTTCTTCATGTTTTTTTAAGCTGTGATCATATAAAATTGAATTGAATGAAAAGAATTTATATAAATAAATGATGCAAGTAGTAACGGCTTAAACAGGAATAAAGGGTGGTGTGGTTATTGGGGTAGTTGATAACTGAGTAGTGAAGGTTGAAGATGAATGGAAATTACTATTTTGGCCTTATTGTGTTCTCTCAATCAAGTATTTTTTGTGTCCTTTAGAGGACGGTTTTACCCTAGTGATAATTTTCTTGTTTCACTACGTGTTGTCACTTGTTTATTTATGCTGCACAATCAGATTCTAGATGGTTGAGCCAAGGGTAAGAGAGTCATTTAGAAGAAGAAAAAGGAACAGAGCCGTACGGGTAAGGACAGAAAGCGACGGAGGGGGGTATTTTTGTAATCAGAAAAAGTCGCTGTCGAAAGTTAACGCAGACAAGTTCTATTCGGTGGAGCAAATATGTGAGGAAGGTACGCTTTTCATTATTTCCGGATGGTACGAACACTTTTACTTATTGCCATACTACTACTTTCATCTTCTATTTTTACTACTTTTCACCCTTTCTCTTTTTTGCTCTTTTCTGTTTTGCTCAATTTATTCACAAAAAGCCTCAAACCTATCTATTTTAGTTGCAATTAATTTTATTTTCTTGTGAACGTCAATAACCAAATAGCTGAATCATGTCATATGTATTTTATACTTTGATATGATCGTAAGTTAAACAATTATTTTGGAAGAATCTAAAATCGTAAAATGAACAAATATCATTAGACACACGTAGTATCTTGTTATGTAAATAACATTTACTTCACATTCACTGTTGGACTTGTTTGGTAAATTCCAAAACATATGAAGTACGAAAGAAAACCAGCTTTGTATGTGAAAGGTAGTAGAAACCAAGTCATTTGTTTTTCACAGAGGTTTGGAATTTAGTGGTGAAATTGCTAAACAAGAAACTTGAGGAGATGAATATGGAAGGATAGATATCATAAGGTGTCTTCTACTCTTCTAACCAAAACTAAAAGCAATGAAGTTATTATAAGAAGAGGTGAGATCAATACAAAACACATCTAATCTAAAGAACAAATCATAAGATCTCAACCATTCATCTTCTTTTCATCCAATGGATGAGATGAAAGAAAAAATTAATAAAGGAAGGGTAAAAATGTAATTCTATAAAAACCCACTTTCCACCCTTTTTTAAAAAACAACATATCTTGCAAACGGTAAATCTTCAAGCTACAAAAAATACACCATCGCGACGAGAAAAAAATCATCTTTCTATTGATATGCACTTTTATATACTTTCGACGAACTTTTTTTTCAAAATTTTCGTCCAGAAAAATCCCACGGGATTCGTAAAAAACTCCCACGGAGATCGTAAAAAAATCCCACGGGATTCGTAAAAAGACGAATTTTTTTTTCAAAATTTCCGTCCAGAAAAATCCCACGGGATTCGCTAAAAAATCCCACGGGATTCGTTAAACGACAGAACTTTTTTTTTTCAAAATTTCCGTCCAGAAAAATCCCATGAGATTCGCAAAAAAATCCCACGGGATTCGTAAAAGACGAACTTTTTTTTTTTTCAAAATTTCCGTCTAGAAAAATCCCACGGGATTCGTAAAAAAATCCCACGAGATTCATAAAAAAATCCCACGGGATTCGTAAAAAGACGAATTTTTTTTTCAAAATTTCCGTCCAGAAAAATCCTACGGGATTCGTAAAAAAATCCCATGGGATTTGTAAAAAATTCACTTGTAATTTGTATAAATCCCATGAAATTCTGTATAAATATACAACAAACATAGCAAAAAAAAAACTTGCCAAAAAATGTATGTTTCTCAAACAAATATACAACAAAAACACCTCTCAAAGATAAAAAAATCACATGTTTTATCATGTGTATCCGTGTTAAAATCTGTAGAGAATGAGGAAGAGGCTAAGTGAATATCACTAAGTGTATATTATACGATTTAACGGATACCAACTCTTTTTGGATCTATCTATTATAATTATTTGTATTGTCATTACTATTGCATTATGTTTAATTCTTCATTATTCCATACCATCACCCTTGTCAAAAACCTGCTCGCCGAGACATTTATGAACATTGTGCTTCCAATAATAGTCATCGACTCTACTACCCGCCAACGAAGTCAACACTGCAAACCTGCATAAATCAGCAACACCGCTTCCCGGTTCTATCCCTTTGATCACTAGCCAACTCTTTACACAATGTACACACGACATATTCCAATATTCATCGCCACCACTATAACCTAGTAAACCACACCCTTTTGATAAGCCTAAAACTTCATCGCCAAGGTCCTTAACCACATCAGGGACCGATAAAGCTGAGCAGTCATTTACTCCACGTGTCAGCCTATCAATTCCACATGTAAATACATCTGTTATGTTATCTTCTATCTTGTTTAAACAACTTGATTGCTCATGGATTTAAGGTAAAGTGTTGGTGCCATGGATTTATATTCACATGAAGAGGTTATCAGCAACATAATGCATGCTCATCAAGAGCAGTCAAGGATGTGGGGAAAAGCATCTCCAACATAACTATTGATTTTATAATATGCAATTGTCCGATCTCCTACTGGCGGTTCTCTCTGCTCCAGTCCAAAGATAGAACAATTTTGAAAGCCATCAAGGCTGCTAATTAGAATACGAGTCAACCAGCCAAGACTGTCACTCAATATAAGGTTATCACTTTGATATTTACATAATGGCACATTCACTACTAAAGGTCCCAGGGAAAGGGAATCATGTTGCTATGAAAGAAAAACAAAATGTGGCCATCACATTGTGCTCATAAGCATTTATGGCTTTGAGCAATCCCAAAAATCAAAACTAAAAAGTGTAAATTCTACTGCAACAAAATAACCACATTTCTTATAGGCATTACATCAAACACCTGGCGTCCTTCCAATCACACAATGAACAAAATAAAATCCAAAACTTTTTTTAACCAATCAACCACAGTGGGATATATATTCTAAAGTGTTCACAACAACTTGCCTAAACATATCTCTACTCATACCGTTGAAACTGTTATTACCGTTGCTATCACCGCTAAGCCCCGCTTTCAGTTCATTCTCAATTTCAGTTTTTTCGAGCTTTAGACCATTTAGCGCCTTGACTTCTTCGTCGATTTCGGATTTTGGCGCGTGAGAGGATTTGAGGTTGCAGATGACGTCACTGTGGTGGTTGATGGTGGTGAGTTTAGCGGCGAGTGATTCACCGGGAGGATTCAGTTGACATGACGGTGGTCGTGGTGTGGTGATGTAAGTGTCTTTGTGAAGACGTGTTAGACTGATAAATAACATATAATCAACAGTTACTTATATTACGAAAGTGCCCTTTAATAGTTAATTATATTAAAAATAAGGATTAATCTAGACCTTTAGATTTAGAATAGATGGATGGTTGAGATCTTTTGATTTGATCTTTAGATAATTATTGTTCTGCATTGAACTTTTGTCATTATAAGAATAGAAAATATATAGTATATTTTTGTGATAAGTTGGGTGGGTGTAGCGTTGGAATAAACAAAAATTAGAATGTGATAATATTCAAAGAAAAGCCTCCAAAAAGGTAAAGAAAAAGTTTAAACTATAATTATCATAAAAAATCATTCACATATTAAAAAAATTTCATATATCAAAAGATTAATCTCTACCTTTTATTTTTATCTATCCTACTTATAATGCACGAATGCATCACACTCTTAATTTTATGACGTACAAGAAATTAAGCATGGCTTACAACACTTTAATGCACCCAATTTTTAGAATTACAACAAAGTAAGCATATTGTACAACAAAATAAAGCATGGTGTCATTTTAAGACCAAAATTCTATTAAACAACATTAATGCTATTAAAAATATCCTTTCACCAAAAATTACAACCATTTAAGCACAATGTACAATAGCTGCAACCAATTTTCAGATTTATAACAAAATAAGTATAGTGTACAACAAAATAAGCATGATGTAATTTTCAGACTTATTGACTTACAACATTAATGTTATTAAAGTGATCAATGTTATTAATGACTATAATGACTACTACTTATAAGAAAAGAAACATAGTGTATAACACTTTAATGCACATAATTCTCAGACGTACAAGACAAGAAGCATAGTGTACAACAAAACACCACACTAATGCTATTTAATGTAGTCAATTATTTAACTGGTCAATAAATACAATTAATACAGTTATTAAAACACCCCTTACATAAGATATACAAATTATCAAGCATATTGTACAACCAAATTAAACATACAAATATTCAAGCTCGAACGAGCAACGAGCCAAATGAGCTTGAGCCCGAACGGGCGCGGACCAAATGGGCTCGAGCCCGAGCAGACAAGGGGCCAATGGGTTCGAGCCTGAATGGGCATGGGCTATATGAAATTCTTGATATCAGTAAATTTATTGTTAAAAAGAACATAATAAAATAAAATACATTATTCATCGAAAAATTTTATTTCAGGGTACCCGCCGCTGCAACGCGCGGGTACCCTGCCTGTTTAATCTAATGAATGAGATTAATCTTAATAATTTAAAAAAAAAAAAAACTTATTTTCATCATTTTTTCTAAATATTAATATCTTTTAAACCGTTAACCATTAAGCGAAAAAAATCTACCAGCGTAATGAGCATTTAATTATTTTTCTATAGATCAACAATTTTTGTTTTTTTTTCTTTCACCTTTTATTTTTACGTTTTTTTCGTTATTTGAAATTTGTATAAAGAAATCATATGTGATTAAAAGCTAATTTAAATATACTAACAAAATCACATATGATATTAGTGTTGAAGTACATATGATATAAAATAACAAGTGATATTGGTGTTAAATCACATATGATTCTATTACATATCATATGTGATTTAACACTAATATCATATGTGATATTATTAGAATATTTAAATTAATGTTTAATCACATGTAATTTCTCATGCAAGTTTCTACAACGAAAAAAAATGACGAAAAAAAAGTGAAAAAACAAAGAAAAAATTTGTCGAAAGTATATCAAAGAGGACGTCTATAAAAAGATAATTAAATACTCGTCGTGATGTTGTAATTATTTTCGATTAATGATTAACAGTTTAAGAGATATTTAAATTATAAAAAATATATGAAATATGAAAAGGTTTAATCTCAACCATTGATTTATTTTTAAACGAATAATGGAGTTAATGAAAAAAAATTAATGTGTAGAATAACTCTCCACTATAATTATTAGCAAAAACATCTCTATAATTATTAGCAAAAACATTACGGCATTGAATTTTTTTAGTAAAATTGTGTCCCTAGGTTTGTTAACTCACTCAAAGTTTCTACTTTATTTTATTTAAATTTTTATTTACACTCAAAAAATGTTTGTGTAAGCAACCCGATTGTCTGAATTACTCAGTTCTCAATTGTCATATTGTTTGTTTTCGATTTTATTAAAGGGTTTTGTTAACAAATGTATATTCATGGTATATTTTTTGTTCATTGATTATCGATTTTTTAAATAAAACATGCTTAATCACAACAATGGGGTGTTAATAAAATTTTTATCATGTTAAACAAAAATTTAAATTAACGCATACATCATATACTTTCCTTTTTAAAGTTGAACATTCTAATTGTGAAGGCTAATTCTCATATTTGCAAGTTCGTTCTCTTAATTGTGACGATAAAAAATTACGACTTATAAACATATCAATTGAAATTATAGAAAGTTAAGGACGTGAAAGTCCATCATCCAAAGTTCATCAAACTATTTGTTAGTAGGCATGGATCGATTGCAAACTAATAAAAGTTTAAAAAGTATAAAAAGCCACTCATCATTTGACATATGTCCCCCACCTATTTATTAGGTAAAACCATTTTTTTCTTTTCCACCTCAAATTTCAAACACATAGATCTGTTAAACTATAAACTTTTACAAAAAGCCGATTTTACCATTATTTAGAATTTAATCCTCTATAATTTGATATAAATCTTTTTAAATATTTCAAACATTTTTTTACATATCAAATGAGTCTTGATTTTCTTGATATTTATGTCACTTTCGACCTTATTTTTTACCCTAATTGCCGAATGATGAAATACTTAAAACTCGAAAGTTGTAGACATGATATGAGTGAGATTTGTTGCACACAACGTGTTTGATGAAATGTCTAGCTTAGATTTTTAGTGTTAAAAGTGTGTTAAATGAACTAATTTTTGTACTACAATGCATCATTAATCATTTTATTAATGTAAGATTCAAAAAGTGATATTTTTTAATCATTAATTTTTTTTTTTAAATATACGTATTGTTCATCAGCTAGTATTGTTCATCACTTATATTGTTATAAAAAAAGTTTGACCGTTTGTTGTTTGTAAAGAGTTTTTTAGTTTGTAATTGTTTAAAAAAAAAAAAAAAAAAAAAAAAAAAAAAAAAAAAAAAAAAACTTTTTTTATTAAACACGATGTTTATCAATAAAAAGCGTTGTTAATCAATCAAAGGTGTGGTTTTTGGTGTGTGAGATGGGTTTTAAGTGATTAAGAAGTTTTGTTCATCAATTATTGATTTACTATTAGATGATGTTCATCAGTTATGTAATTTAGTATTAGGTGGTTTTGTTCATCAGTTACTGATTTAGTATTATGTTATCGTAGGTTAATCAGTTTATTTATTTGAGCTATTATGTTATCATAGGTTCAACAGTTATTTTATTTGTGTCAACATAGGTTATAGGTTCACTAGTTAGTTTATACTTTTTTAGTTTATTTGTGCTATAAGTTATAGTTCATCATAGGTAAATGTTCCAAAACATGTTAGTAATAATTTTTTTTCCAGATATTTATCAGTTAATGCTTTTTTTGTTATATTTTTTTGTTCACAGGTTATATTACCGTAGGTTCATCAGTTAGTTTATTTGTTTTATCTTAGGCTATGTTATCATAGGTTCATCAGTTAGCATATGTTTTTTAGTTGATGAACCTTAGTTTTTTTTTGTTCATCAGTTATTGACTTTTAGCTATTATGTTATCATTTGGTTCATCAGTTATTGACTTTTAGTTATTATGTTATCATAGGTTCATCAATTTATTTATTTTAGCTATTATGTTGTCATAGGTTCATCAGTTAATTTATTTGTGTTATCATAGGTTATAGGTTCATCAGTTAGTTTATGCTTTTTTACTTGATAAACATTAGTTGTTTTTGGTTCATCAGTTGTTGTCCTGTGTTATGTTTTTGGTTCATCAGTTATTCCTTTCAATTTCTTAACTAATTAAACTGATGAATTAAACCCCAAACCCAACACCCAAAACCCTAAATCCTTAAATGATATATTGATGAACTAATAATGTTCATGAATAAAAATTGATGAACAAAGTAACTGATAAACAAAACGTCATCTTTAACATGTTATATCTCACTCATATGACATTAATTTGAGTGAATAAAAAACATTAGTAAAAATTGACCTAAAATTTATAATTTTTTGTATTCCAATTTTTATAATTCGAATTTAATATTGGTCAAATTTATGGTCAAAAACACAATAAAACAAAATATGTACATTTTAAAAAAAAACATTAACTATTAAAAAAAACGCCACCTTTTGAGTCTTACATAATAAAATGATTAACGATGCGTCGTGGTACAAAAATTAATACATTTAGCTCAATTTTAACACTAAAAAATATAAGCTACACTGTTGGGTTCAGTAAATACCCAAAACCCTTAATCTAGGATTTGAATAGAAAATAGCCCAAGTATTTAATCCGTTAACACAAACAGGTCACTGAGTGCATAGTCTCTCAGTGAGTCGTCTTCAGGATACTCAGTAAGAGGCAAAGAAGAAGTCTCTCCACTCAGTAAGGCGGAACTTAAAGGGTGAAGACTGAGTCAAGAAGAAGATGATGGATTCAGTGAGTGATGACAATATCTCACTGAATCCCTAAGATTCCTCTCCAACTTCTTACACTGAAGACAAACTGAAGTAGAAGACTGAAGGATGTAAAGACTGAAGAAAGAGCGGGACAAGGCGGGAAAGGTTGAATCAGATAAGACGAAGTCCTTATCAACCAAAGTCAACTTTCCCTGAATGGCAAAAGATCAGGCTCAGTGTCATCACTGAACTTAGGAAAGTAGTCTTGTCTCTTACCTAGAATAGTCTTTGTAAACAGAGACAAAATACATCAGTGTTTTGTCTTCTGTATGATGTCAGTTTGTCACTTAGGAAAGAGTCAAATATCATACATGTATAAATAGCATAAGAGATGGAGTGAAAAGGTTAAGCTTGTGAATTGTAAAAACACATACACGCAAGCCATCTTTTCACTCCTCCAAATACAACTTAGTTCATGAGATAGCTCAGTGAGCTCTAAGAGTTGTGCTCAGACATAGCCTGAGCTTAGAGAGGAATCACCCAACTTTGTCATTTCAATCCCAAGTACTATTCCGCAAGTACTTGGGTAACGTATTCTTTGTTGATTTATTTCTAATAAGAATATGATGTTGAAAATTACTTAGTGTGTTTTCTTTATGTTAATTTCAGTCATAGTTCACTTTTAACTTGTTTTATAAACTTAAACTGTTTTAAACAATAGTGAACGGGGAACAACAAGTGGTATCAGAGCAAGGCTAATTATAAAACTCATTTTTAGGCCGCTCTAAAAGTTTTTAAATTAGGATCCTAAATGGCTGAAATTGATGTACCCCAACTAGTCGATAAAAAGGGTGGAGCTTATTCAGCTGCTGCCCCTAGACTTGAAGTTGGCAAATTCAACAAATGGAAAAAGCGAATGCTTTGCTATTTGATTGGGATGGAACCTTATTATGTCAAGTGCATAAATGAAGGTCCATTTGTCCCAAAGACTGCTGAAGGGTTGCCCAAACCTGAAGCTCAGTGGACCCAGGATGAAAGGAGAGTGGTCAACCAGGACCAAAGACTCAAAAGTATCATAATATCTTGTCTTCCTGACGATATTATGGAGTCTGTTATAAGCTGTAGTACTGCTAAGCAAACCTGGGATGACCTAGTTCATAGTCATGAAGGACCATCTGATACCAAGGAAAACAGGATAATGGACCTGAAACTTGAGTATAACACCTTCAGGGCTAAGGACTCAGAAACTCTCTCTCAAACTTACACCAGATACAAAACTCTTTTAAATGAACTTTCAAATGATGGTGTTAAGTTGTCTAAGCATGAAATCAATGTTGGTTTTGTAAACAGTCTCCCTGAGAAGTGGTTGAATTTCTCTCAGGGACTCAGGAATGCCAATCATATCCAAAATCTTGAGCTTCCTGAAATTTATGGGAAATTTGTCTATGAGGAAAACCTCATCAACAGACGATACCCTGACTTAAAGAAGTCTCAGGAAGTCAAGAAGTCCCTGACCACTACCTCATCACCAATATCAACTGCTTTCTTTTCTAACAATGTAGTTCAAGATTTCCAAGAAAACTCAGATGATGAGCCTGATGAGAGATCAAGTGAGGAGTACCTAAGTGACCTGAATGCTGAATTTCAGGAAAGGGCACTCCTCGCTAACTCTCGAAGGTTTATAAAAAGAAACAAAGGTTTTTCAACTGCTAAAGCAACTGAAGACACTGAATGCTACAAGTGTCATAAAAGAGGCCATTTTGCAAAAGACTGTTTTTCAAAAACAACTTCTGAACCCTCTTACAAACCATCAGGATCTAATCAGTCTTCAGGATTTAGCAAATTTCAACCAAAAATCTATCAGTCTCATCAAAATGTTCAAAACAAATCTGATCTTAACAAAACCATTGATTATGAAGCTAAGTATAAGAAAGCAAAAGCTAAGCTTGCATTGCTTGAGGCCAGTCCCTCAGAAACAACAAAAAATGTTCAATCTATGCAGGGTAAGAACAAAGGCCTTGTGGCTGAAACCTTTGACTGGGATGAAGAGCCAATCTCATCGGATGATGAAATGGTACATGTCAGTGCTCTAATGGCTCTCTCTGAAGAAGACAAGCTAGCTGTTGGGAAGAATCGTGCTAGGAACGGGGAATGGGTCAACATCACAATGAAGAAGGTAAACACTTTACTTTCTATGGATGATGACTCTGATTGGCAGTCTTATATGAATTATCTAAATGTTGACCTTAAGTTTGTAGAAGAGCAAAGACTGCATCTTTTTTCTAAGTACAACAAGTTAAGTTTTGAATTGAATAAGTGTAGGGATGAATTGCTTATTTTAAAACAAGCTAAGCTTGAGGCTGTCACTTTGCAAATTCAAAACACTGAACTAGTTAAAAGAAATCAGAATCTTCAAGATGAACTTAAAAAGGCAAATGATATTCTTAATAGTTGGACTGCTAAGAATCCCAGGGTCTTTGATGTTGTGGGAGCCCCCAGTAGTAAGAAGAGAGTCATAGGTGAAGATCATCTCCCTGACTCTCTCAACAAAGACCAGTCTCCTAAGCCATTTGTGTCTGGTGGCATGATTACAAGTATGTTGCCTGATTCTAATTCCAGTGAATGGATTGAACGAGTTAATCCTGAGAGTAAGCTTCCAAACTTCGATTCTGGAAGGATTCTAGAGCCTGAAAGTCAAGCTCTAAAGAGCATGCTTGGACTCCCTGATGTGCCCAGTTGTACTGAACACATCTCTGAGTCCGAAGCAGAATCTCAAGCACCGCTTCCACCACTGAAACCTCTTCAGGGTGCTGCTCCAAGCTCTGAGCTTACTCCACTACAATTCAATCCTCATTCACCAAAAGAAAGGTCTGGACTTGGTAGAACCATCCTACAAAAACAAGCAAAACTAATCCAACAAGAGTCTACTCCTGCTGAGACTTCATCATCCTCTGTCCCCACTGAAGCTGACCAAATCCAGCAACTGACTGAACTTGTGAGGAAGCTTACTGAAAAAATGGAATCCATTGAAAAGGTCCCTGAACCAATCAAGGAGACAAAGTCAGCTTCCTCCAGTTCCTCAAAGTCTAAGTCAACCTCCAAAAACAAACAAAAGTGTGAGCTGTGTCATTACACCACCCATACCACTGACAACTGCTATAGAATCCTTTTTTGCATGATCTGCAAAAAGGATGATCACAGGACTGCAGATCATCTACAGTATGTCAGTCAAGCAAACTATACCAAAGTTGGTCATCAGTATGCTTCATCCTCCAAAACTGCTCCAAAGAATAGAGCAAAACCTTTTCCTCTCTGCCCTCACTGTGGGTTCAATGATCATCATCAGGATGATTGTCTCATGAATACATGCTGTGATATATGCGGTAATCCAGCTCATGAGACATCCCAACATGACAGTATCATTCATGCAAGGAGAAATTCCAAACAACCCAGAGTCACTGAGTCATCCTCAGCCTCTAAATGCAAAACTTGTGGTAGCACCTTGCACACAACCACTGACCGTGAGTCGATTGCAAATTTCAAAGAGACCTTGAGATCCAAGCCCACTAGTAAGTGGGTCACGAAGAGAAACTAATTCAGTTTACTACTTGTGCAGAGACATGCCAGGGAGCCTATTTGGCATCTAGACAGTGGATGCTCAAGAAGCATGACTGGTGTGAAGGAATATCTGCACAAGTATGTAAAGGAACCAGGGCCCAAGGTAGTATTTGGTGATAACTCATCATGTCCCACTGAAGGTTATGGTTCAGTAAACTGCAATGGAATAGTTTTCTCTAGAATAGCCTATGTCAACGGTCTCAAATACAATCTCATCAGTGTCAGTCAACTATGTGATGCAAAATTCATTGTACAATTCAATGATAAACAAGGTACCATTTTTAATGCCAACAAGGAAGTTTTGTTGATAGCTCCTAGGAGAGATGATGTTTATGTGCTTGACATGTCAACTCTCTCCCAAGATGGAACGTGTCTCTTTGCTAAAGCCACTGAAACTATCAATTGGCTGTGGCATAAGAGACTTTCACACTTAAACTTCAAAAACCTCAACAATCTGGCAAAACAAAACAAGGTCCTTGGCTTACCATCACTGGTCTTTGCAAAAGACAAACCATGCTCTGCCTGTGAAAAGGGTAAACACCACAGAGCATCATTCAAAACCAAACAAAATTTCTCCATCAAAAGCTGCCTTCACCTCCTGCACATGGATCTCTTTGGACCTGTCAGTCCCAGATCAATCCAGCATGAGAAGTATACACTTGTCATTGTTGATGAATTCTCAAGATACACTTGGGTATACTTTCTTTCCAAAAAGAGTCAGGCAGCTGATACAATAATGTCATTCATCAGGAAGATTGAAAACCAGAATGACATTACTGTTAAACAAATCCGAACTGACAATGGCACTGAGTTCAGAAATCAAGAACTTGAGAGTTTCTGTGATGAAAAAGGAATTTCTCAAAATTTCTCATCTCCTTATACCCCTGAACAAAATGGGGTTGCTGAAAGGAAAAACAGAACTCTCATTGAGGCTGCTAGAACTATGTTAAATGGCTCAGCCCTCTCAAAACATTTCTGGACTGAAGCAGTCAAAACTGCCTGTTACACTCAAAACAGGTCAATCATTGTCAAAAGACATAATAAAACCCCATATGAGATCTTCAAAGGTAGACTTCCCGACATCAGCTATTTTCATGTGTTTGGATGTCCTGTGTTCATTCACAACCACAAGGATCATCTAGGCAAGTTTGATGCAAAAGCTGATGATGGATACTTTTTAGGCTACTCACTGATCTCCAAAGCCTTCAGGGTTTTTAACACAAGGAGACAACAAGTTGAGGAAACCTTTCATGTCACCTTTGATGAAAGTTCTGAAAGCATCAGGTTCACCAACACCTCAGTGGAGGAAATAGGAATTGATAACTCATCAAGATATCCTCCTGATGAGTACAACACTGAACTCAATTCCTCATATCAAGCTGATGCTGACATCTCATATTATGTCTTACCCCACAACCTACCCCAACCAACCATCAATGAGTTCATTGAAAATCAGTCTGTCCCTGCTGGGATATGCAACAATGATCCAAACGATCAGGAACCTGTAACTCATGATCCTCAACCTGATCAAGACATCTCTACAGATGTTCTAAATGATTCTGTGGCTCTTGCACCTGAACTCACATCTGAACTCCTAGTGACATCTTCAAGCTCAGATCCCAGACCACAAAGTAAGTGGACAAGATCTCAGGACATTGAGCTTGTAAACATCATTGGTGAACCCACTGAGGGCATGCTCACTAGAAGCATGGCTGCTAGTCTAACTGCAGCTTCAGCCAATGAATGTCTATATGCTGATTACCTATCAGACATTGAACCCAAAAGTGTCACTGAAGCTCTAAAACACCCAAGCTGGGTTCAGGCTATGCAAGAAGAATTGCAACAGTTTGATAAAAACAAGGTCATGACCTTGATCAAATGTCCTCAAGATGTAGTAGTCATAGGAATGAAGTGGGTTTTCAGAAACAAAACTGATGAAAATGGCACTGTCATTAAAAACAAAGCCAGACTTGTAGTCAAAGGTTACAGTCAACAAGAAGGCATTGACTATGATGAGACATTTGCTCATGTTGCAAGAATGGAAGCCATCAGGATCTTCCTTGCATATGCAACATACATGAACTTCAGGGTCTACCAAATGGATGTTAAAAGTGCATTCTTAAATGGTGATCTCAAGGAAGATGTGTATGTTCAGTAACCTCCAGGCTTTGAGAGTAGTGAATTCCCTGACTATGTCTGCAAGCTTGACAAAGCCCTTTATGGACTTAAACAAGCTCCCAGGGCATGGTATGAAACTCTCTCAGCCTTCCTGATACAAAACAAGTTTGTCAGAGGAAAGATAGACAACACACTGTTTGTCTATAGAACCCAATAGGATGTGATACTAGTCCAAGTGTATGTTGATGATATCATCTTTGCCTCAACAAACTACAAACTTTGCAAACAGTTTGAAAAACTAATGACAAAGAAGTTTGAAATGAGCATGATGGGGGAACTTACTTACTTTCTTGGACTACAAATCAGGCAAACTGATAAAGGTATATCCATCAGTCAAGAGAAATACACCAGAAATCTCTTGAAGAAATATGAGATATTTGACTATGCCTCAGTGAAGACACCAATGGTTCCACCTAACAACCTTGGACCTGATCTCACTGGCAAATCAGTCAATCAAACTCATTTCAGAGGGATTGTTGGCTCACTGATGTATCTAACCGCTACTAGACCAGACATACAATTTTCAGTCTGTCTAATAGCAAGATATCAGTCCAATCCCAAAGAATCCCACCTCACTGCAGCCAAAAGAATACTCAGGTACCTGAAAGGAACCCCAAACCTTGGACTATATTATCCAATATGCTCAGGGTTTGATCTCAAGGGTTACTCTGATTCTGATTATGCTGGCTGCAACATGGACAGAAAAAGTACCTCAGGGTCCTGTCAATTTCTTGGAGGAAAACTGGTGTGTTGGAGTGCAAAGAAGCAACAATCAGTGGCTATGTCCTCAGCTGAAGCTGAATATGTAGCTGCAGCAGGATGTTGTGCCAATGTATTATGGATGAAAAGTCAACTCAGTGACTATGACATCCATTACAAAATGGTGCCCATCTTCTGTGATAACACTAGTGCAATTGCAATCTCCAACAACCCTGTCCTCCACCAGAGAACCAAACATATTGATATCAGATATCACTTCATCAGGGATCACATAATGAAAGGAGACATAGAACTTCATTTCATCCCTACTGAATATCAACTGGCTGATATCTTCACCAAACCCTTGGATGAACCTACCTTCAGGAGACTGAAAGCTGAATTGGGAATGCTTGACATTGAAAGTCAAGTATCTGAAAATCAATCTCAGTAAGTTCTCTGAAATGGTTCGTCCTCCCTGAATATCCAAAATAAACCTCTCACTGAATGAGTAAGACTCATTCAGGGTCCCTGACACTTGACAAAGAGCATTGAATGAGTAACTAAATGGTCCAAGTATCAGTTACTTTAATGTCCTAGGTTGGTAACTATGCCAATTTAATAAGGGAATATATGTCTCTTTGTCTTACTGTCATCCCACTTGGCATTTAATGCCTCTCACAAAAAATATCAAATTGATATTTTATCTCTGCAAAAGAGCACTTTTACTGTGCACTACAACTGTTCCCTTGAAAAACGGGATTTTTACTGCGGGTAATGGAGTGGTAGCATTAAATGGGGAAATTCAAAAGTCTTTCAAAAACCTACTCTTAACTTTTCCATTTGTGCACAAAACACCCCTCTTATCACTCTATAAATACCCTCTTCTCCAACACAATCAACACACACAAATATTTTCTGCAACTAAACTCTGTCAAAATCATTTCAAAAAATTCAAAAACATTTGTGTGTGCTCAAAATCTCTTTTGGAAAACCTACCTTGTAAACATTTACAAAAGTTTTTTTTATCACAAACTAGAGAGATCTAAACATTTTGATTGTTCTTGCCAAACGTTTTTTTAAACCCTAAAAACTTCTTTAATAGATATGGCTAGAACACAATATCTCCAGTTTGCTTCTCAGTGGGTAGGGGATCTCACAAACGTTGAATTCAAAACAAACAATGTCATAGGTAATTTTGAATACCCTGAAAATGTCCCAACCTATAAAGACATTGTAAAATTTTTATTCAACTGCCCACTCAAAACGGCCTTTGTAAAATGTCCCTCAGTGGTGTACCCAAACTACCTCAGGGAGTTTTGGGCAACTGCTAAAGCCTTTGACCCGACACCTTCAACTGATGAGAATAACCTTAGACCACTCAGGGAGTATCTCATCAGGTTCAGTCTTAATGGGGGGCAACAATACACCCTGGATTACAAAACTTTTTGCACTTCAACAGGGTTAGATTACAACAAAGGTGTTTATGTCGCCCATCCTGAACCTTCCACATTGAAGGATGGGTTAAAAAAAATCGTTTTGGATCCCACATTTTTGGACAAGACCCCAGTCACTAAAAGTTCATTCCCCGTGGCTTGGAGGATCCTTTTCACTTTTGTGATTCAGGTCCTCGGCGGGAACCACTCATCCACTGAACAGGTTAACTCTATTCAGTTGATGATGGCATACTGCCTGATGAATGGGGTCACTGTCGACATAGGGGAGATCATTTACAGTGATCTTGTAACGAAGCTACAGAGCAAAACTAGGACGAAGTATATTTCGTATCCTAGGTTTGTCTCTTGTGCTCTACAATCGTTACTGGGTGCCAATTATACTCAGGATGAAAAATTTGGAAATTTACCTGGCATCCTGAGTCCTTCAAACTTTCAAAAGGACCCATCCCTTGTCACACCTATTGAATTGATGGCCCATATGGTTGCTGTAAACAACCAGGAGGGATCAGTGTCTCCAAACCCTGCTCTTAAAAAGAGAAAGGGGAAGTCTCAGACTGGGACTAAGACTAAACCAAAGTCTCAGGGCCCTGAGGCTTCAGGAGCACCGCCTAAGAGGCACAAAAGGCCTGAGACCAAAAAGACACCCACTGACCAGGCAACAACCACCCCCGTGACAACGAAGGACACTGATACATCACAGTCAGTGCCCTTGGTCACACCTACTACTCCCCAAGATCCAGAGGGAAACAAACAACCCGCTGGTAGGGGAGCTCCTTCCACATCGCCCAGTGATGACATTAGCAAATCCAAGCCTTTGTCTGAGGGCACACTGATCGATCCCAAAGACTCAGGGGGAAACAAACAACCCACTGATAGGGATACAACATTCACTGACTCTGCTAAAGGCACTGGGAAATACCCACCAGTGTCTCAGGGGTCACTGGGGGACAAAGACTCAGAGGGAAAGAAACAACCCGCCGATACGGAACCCAAAACCAATCCTGACTCCCGAGAAGACGCTGGGAAACTCCCACCAGTGTCCGAGGGGTCCACGGGGGACAAAGACTCAGAGGGATCAATACCACCCGCTGATATGGAACCCATTCCCACTCCCTTGTTAACTGTTGCTGAGGTAACTGAGTTGCTACAATCTGATGATGACCTTGCTGAAAGTGATGAAGAAATCTTATCAGCAGGAGAAGAAGTGGACGCTGAGGTTCAAACTGAACAAGAGCCTCAGCCTGATCCACAGGCGCAGACTGAGTCACCTTTTCAAACTGAAGACAATGACTCAGCCTCATCCTCCAGCTCTGACGAATTCAAAAAGTTTGACAATGTTCTTCCACTCACTGAAAGACAACTGATTAAGTGGATCAGTAGGGCTTCAAGGAGGCTGTTTTCTGGGGTTACTGAACAGTTTTGGGATCAACACACTGAAGCTGCTGCCAGTTACGCTGACCTTAGATCTGATGTGCTCACCTTCAACGAAAATGTTCATGAGCACATAGATCTTATGTACCACCATCTTGTCAACCTGGATGAACACATGGTTAAGTTCCTCAAGCATCTTCAGACAGTTGGGGTTACGATTGATGAAATCAGGGACGCTGTCAAAGAAGACCCAGCGCTCAATGCCAAAGTGCTGGAGGCCACTGAGGCATATGCAAAAAATTCATCCAGGCTCACTGACCTTATAGAGATGCTCAAGTCTGCAAATGTTCAGGGTCTTCAAACTTCAGTTCAGACTCTTCAGACCACCATGGACTCACTGAACACTCAGGTAGCTACCTTGACTCAGGCCTCATCTTCTATGGCTTGGAATCTTGGTCCACGAATGACTGCCTTGGAGTTATCTCATGCGAACTTGGATGCAAAGGTCACTGGTCTTCAAGCAGATACTTCAGAAATAAAGGCCATGATGACTGAAATCTATCATGCCTTCAAAGGTCAAGCTGGTCAGTCCCCCTCAGCACCTACTCCAACTCTTGCCCTCACTGACGCTACGGAAACAGTTGAGGGGGAGAATACTGCTGAAGAAACTCCTCTTCACACTGAGGGGGAGCAAACACCACCAGTCTCAGCAGCTCAAACATCATCATCATCAGCACCAGTCTCTGCAGTACCAATCTCATCACTTCCACCTCATGCAACAACAACAACACTGACAGTCGTAACACCAATCATGACAACAACACCTCCCATTATTGCATCATCTTCCTCAGGACAGAACAAGGGCAAAGGCATACTGACAACTACTGAGCCTGAGAGGATTCCCTACAAAATCGGTAACACTGAATACCTCTTCACTCCTCAACAGCTAACCAAACACCTTGCTAAAGAAGAGAGGAAATTGAAACAAGCTGAGGATGAAAAGAAGACTAAGGAGGCATTGACCAAAGTGATTGCCGAAGAAGCTGAAAATGTGGGAATAGATGCAAGCAAACTCAAAAAGGGTCAGGCAGGACAGAAGTTCATGGAAGCTCAGGCTGCTCAAATGGCCGCAATGAGAGCTCAGTATGAAGAAAAGAGAAAGAAAACTGAAGCTCTCAGGCAAAGCAGAATTAAAGAATACAACTGGACAATGACCAGCCGAAGGCTTCCTGAAAAAATCACTGATGTCAAAATCATTCCCAACACCAAACCATTGGCTATGAATGTTTACAGAGGGGATGACAAAAGACACTTTGAGGTTCATGATCCATTAAAATTCAGTGACTTTGGGATCACTGAACTTGATAAACTTGGTCCGATCATTGGAAAGAAGCAAAATAAGGTGGTCAAGGAGCTGATGAAGATGCTTAGCAAAAGATATGAAAGGCTGAGGGAAGCACCAGCCCAACTGAGAATTCAGCCTGCCTTGACTGCACCTCAAGGATCTCAACCACAAACTTCCACTGGCAAAAGGAAAAGAGTTGATTTCCAACCTGAGATCAAAGTGCCTGGCCTTGAATGCAACAGAGAACTGCCTGAGGGTGTAAATTTTGTGAACTGTCTAGTGATTGAAGAGCCTGAAAGAGGGCTATTCCACATTGATGTCTATGGGAACCCTGCATTTCAAAGATGGAGTGACATTGATCAGGCTAGAGTGGCTGCAATGATCAGCTATATTCCTGTGGCCTCTCAGATCCAATCCCCAGCAAATGTCAGGTTCTGTCAAGACCTGAATGCTAAGATCAGAGACCATCCTGACATGGAAACACTCATCACCAAGAAAGTGAAGCTTGAAGCACTGGGAATCCATCTGGATTGACATCATTTTGTTTTATCTTTTGTACTAGTGATAGGAACTATGTAATCTGATCAATAAACGATGTATGTTTTATTCATTTACTCAGTGTTCCTTATTGTATTCATTAGTACATTTAGTGTAAGAAGAAGCCTCTTGCTCACTTACACTGATCAACCACTTAGGCTATTTGTATATCCAAATAGGGGGAGACTGTTGGGTTCAGTAAATACCCAAACCCCTTAATCTAGGATTTGAATAGAAAATAGCCCAAGTATTTAATCCGTTAACACAAACAGGTCACTGAGTGCATAGTCTCTCAGTGAGTCGTCTTCAGGATACTCAGTAAGAGGCAAAGAAGAAGTCTCTCCACTCAGTAAGGCGGAACTTAAAGGGTGAAGACTGAGTCAAGAAGAAGATGATGGATTCAGTGAGTGATGACAATATCTCACTGAATCCCTAAGATTCCTCTCCAACTTCTTACACTGAAGACAAACTGAAGTAGAAGACTGAAGGATGTAAAGACTGAAGAAAGAGCGGGACAAGGCGGGAAAGGTTGAATCAGATAAGACGAAGTCCTTATCAACCAAAGTCAACTTTCCCTGAATGGCAAAAGATCAGGCTCAGTGTCATCACTGAACTTAGGAAAGTAGTCTTGTCTCTTACCTAGAATAGTCTTTGTAAACAGAGACAAAATACATCAGTGTTTTGTCTTCTGTATGATGTCAGTTTGTCACTTAGGAAAGAGTCAAATATCATACATGTATAAATAGCATAAGAGATGGAGTGAAAAGGTTAAGCTTGTGAATTGTAAAAACACATACACGCAAGCCATCTTTTCACTCCTCCAAATACAACTTAGTTCATGAGATAGCTCAGTGAGCTCTAAGAGTTGTGCTCAGACATAGCCTGAGCTTAGAGAGGAATCACCCAACTTTGTCATTTCAATCCCAAGTACTATTCCGCAAGTACTTGGGTAACGTATTCTTTGTTGATTTATTTCTAATAAGAATATGATGTTGAAAATTACTTAGTGTGTTTTCTTTATGTTAATTTCAGTCATAGTTCACTTTTAACTTGTTTTATAAACTTAAACTGTTTTAAACAATAGTGAACGGGGAACAACATATACATTTCATCAAACACCTTGTGTGCAACAAATATGAGTAAAACACTATCTTTAACGTGTGATATCTTACCCATATGATATCGGATTTGAGTGATTCAAATTTCTGAATAAAGAATGACCAAAAGGTTACAAATTTCATGTTTTAAGTTTTGCAAAATTCGACCTTTAAACTTGACAAAATTATAGCCGAAAATGCCAAAAATTTCAAGAAAATCAACACCTACTTAAAAAGTTGAAAAAAAAAATTGTTATTTATATATCATAATGCATACCAAATTAAAAATAATTAAATTTAAAAAATTATGGTGAAATCGATTTTTAATAAAAGTTTGTCGTTTAAAGTTATTTACGTTTGATATTTGGGATGGAATAAAAAAAACGGGTTAAAAAAAACAAAATATCCCATAACCGAATTTAATAAGAAATATATATATATATATATATATATATATATATATATATATATATATATATATATAGTGAGGATCATGTGCGGATTTTTAATTTTAGTGCGGACGTACGGATAGATCTGGTCCGCCCATTTCAGATCTGATCTTGACTTTTTGTAAAAAAGTCAAGATCTGCGCTAACTTCACGGTAGCAATTGACCATGTAAACGATTTTTTTAATTTTTTTCCTTTAGAGCGAACCTTACTATTGTTATCTTCTTTCATTTTTTTATTTTTTCATATTTTTCTGAGCACTTTTTGTTTTCTTGATTATGAGTTCTACCGTGATATTAACGATATTTATGAGTCCTACTGTGATATTAAGAAACTGTGATATTATAAAATGGTGAATTGGTGATATTATAAAACCAACTGTGATAGTAAGCTTTTTTACATGTAAAAATGACTTGTGATATTAAGAAACATATGATAGTTACTATGATATTAACAATTTTATTGAAAAATCATATGATAGTTACGGTGATATTAACAATTATATTAAAAAAAGAAGAAAAAGACTCTGTGATATAAAAAGTAACCGTGATATTAACATTTTTTCATTAAAAAAGTTACAATGATATTAATAATATTAGTAAAAAAAAAAAGGTACTGTGATATATAAAAAAAAAATTAGTGTGATATTAACAATTTGTATTTAAAAAAAAATTTATGTGATATTAAGATCAAATCTTGACTTTTTTACAAAAGTCAAGATCTGATCTTGACTATGTCAAGATCAGATCTTGACTTTTGTAAAAAAGTCAAAATCGACCTTAATATCACAATACCTTTAATCATGAAACGATTTTTTTTTTTGAAATTGTTTTCAGCGATTCTTAATAATTTATCATCCTCTTTATTTTTTGAATTTTTTCAGATTTTTTTGAATTTTTAAAAAAAAAAAAAGCTACTGTGATATTTCCGCACCATCCCTACTTAAAAGCTTAAAACCCACCCGATCCCTTCCATATATATATATATATATATATATATATATATATATATATATATATATATATATATATATATATATATATATATATATCAAGGTTGCAAAAATCGCGAATCGGTAGTGAGGCGGTCAACCTCCCTGTAGCTTGTAATCGGTCTAGGCGGGATTAATCAGTGATTAATCGGATTGGCATTTTTGGCAAGTTTTGGGTATTTTCGACGAGTTTTGGGTATTTCCAGAAATATTTTTCTTAAAAACATCTTGTAATAGATATAAACATCGACTATAAATGATTACATTTGTTCAGGGTTGCAAAAATAGCGAATCAGTGATAAATCGTAGTGGCATTTTTGGCAAGCTTTGGCTATTTACGGTGATTTTTGGTATTCCTTGCAAGATTTTATTTGAAAAACATCTTGTAATAGATACAGATAGTGACTATAAGTGATTAAAACAAATTTACGGCGAGTTTAGGGTATTTACAGCAAGATTTACAAGTTTTCGGCAAGTTTGACCATCGTTAACCGTCGTTGACCACGGTTGACCGATTTGTTTGAACGATTTACAAAAATCGGCAAGGTCGGTGGCCCTGTAGCACCTAATCGGTGATTAATCGGCCTTGTAGACCTTTTTTTGCAACACTGATATATATATATATATATATATATATATATATTAGATGGGGACACGTAACACTAGATAATAGACTTTCTAAGGCCTTGTTTGTTTTTTCAAAGAAGCTCTTCTTTGCCTCTTTTGTCTGCAGGCGCGCAGACGTATTCCTTGAAGACCGTTTGTTTTTTTTCAGACATAAGAGGCTAAAATCTCTTATTTCCTCTTCTACCATGCAGACATAATTTATCTCTTCTTTTCCACTTCTTACCTCTTCTCACAACCCTTACATCTCTTTCTCAATATCTTACATCTCTTTTACGTTTCGTCCGTCTTTTTACGTTTTCGTCCGTTTTTTTACGTTTTCACCCGTTTTTTACGTTTTCGCCCGTTTTTTTACGTTTTCGCCTTTTTTTTACGTTTTCGTCCGTTTTTTACGTTTTCGTCCGTTTTCTTATGTTTTCGTCCGTTTTTTTACGTTTTCGTCCGTTTTTTTACGTTTTTGCCTCTTTTTTTACGTTTTCGCCCTTTTCTTATGTTTTCGTCTGTTTTTTTACTTTTTCGTTCGTTTTCTTATGTTTTCGTCCGTTTTCGTCCCATTACGTTTTCGTCAGTTTTCTTACGTTTTCGTCCATTTCTTTACGTTTTCGCCAAATTTTTTACTTTTCGTCCTTTTTTACATTTTCGTCCGTTTTTACGTTTTCATCCATTTTTTACGCTTTCGTCCGTCTTTTTACGTTTTAATCCGTTTTTTATATTTTCATGTGTTTATTTTACTTTTTCCTCCATTTTCATATGATTTTATAAGTTTTTTGTACGTTATTTTATCTTACCTAACAAAACGTAAGATAATGTAAGAAAACGATGAAAACAGACGAAAACATAAAAAAAACAGACGAAAACGTAAAAAAAGGGTCGAAAATGTAAAAAAGACGAAAATGTAAAAGAAGACGAAAGCGTAAAAAACGGTCGAAAACGTAAAAACATACGAAAACGTAAAAAAATAAACGAAAACGTAAAAAAAAGATGTAAACGTAAAAAAACATACGAAAACGTAAAAAACCGGACGAAAACATAAGAAAATGGACTAAAATGTAAAAAAATGACAAAAACATTAAAAAACAGACGAAAACATAGAAAATGGAGGAAAATGTAAAAAACAGACGAAAATGTAAAAAAACTAGTGAAAAAGAAAAAGGAAAAAAAAAAGTTACTTCATTAGCACAAAAAATACTAGTGAAAAAGAAAAAAGAAAAAAAAAGAAAAATGAAAGAAGTACTTCAATAGCACAAAAAACAAACGGTCTTCTTCTTGCAGATGAAGAGCTTAAATGTACATCTTCTTTTGCAGACATGGTTTGCAGATGAAGAGGTAAAAGCTCTGAAAAAACAAATGACACCTAAATTTTTTAATTTCTTTCACTTTTTTAATAGATCGCATCTCCATGCAAAACCCGAAATTGAGTTTCATCTTTTTGAAGAAAGACTATTTTAACTATTGAAAATAATTCGTAAGGTCTACAGAGTTAGGATCAAATAAGAAGAAAACTTAAAATGAGAAGGATAAGAAGAAACCACAACCACACATTTCAGATGCACCTATTAAAATAGATGCATCTCCCCTTGAAAATCTCTCCCTTATATGAAATGTGTGGCTAGAAATTCTTCTTATTCTTCTTATTTTAGTTTTTCTTCTTACCGGATCCCTTCCCAGGTCTACAAACTAATTAAAGAACAAAATTGTTTTCTTGTTCGGGTTTCGATCTTGTGCCAAAGGTAGTCATTTTTATTTATTTAGAGTTCTTATTAGTTTTAACTTTTTTATGATTATAACCTCCAAATCAATCGTGCCCAGTATCTTAATTTATACAAAATTGTTTTCATGTTCTAGTAATAAATGACATCAAATAAGTCGTCTAATACCGAGTAGTTTTTTGTATCTAAGAACTATTCCTACGTCTCATATTATCTTCTTGACAAATGATAAATGAGCTTAACTAAAAAGGCTTAAAAGATGACATAATGAATAAATAACTTGTACAATTACAGACAATTATACAAGTCATTTATGCATTAGGTCATCTTTTAAGCCTTTTAATTAAGGGTGTGTTTGTTTTTTTTAAAAAAAATCTTACTAGCCCTCTTACTCTTACCAGTAAGAGGAGGGCAGACGTTTTGCTTGTTTGTTTTTTTCTTTTGAGTAATATCCAGTTAGACATATAACATTTTACTCAGTAAGAGGTGAGAGACTTGTCTTACTGCCTCTTACTCGTTTCGTAAACTTTATATAATATATTTGATTGTTTATTAACTATGTTATATTTATGATAAAAAGTCTTATTTCATATTTACATAAGTTATTTATTATCGCATTGCGTTGGTTTAATAAACAAATTGCAAAAACGAGCACTTAAAATCATTCGGACAATTGTACAAAAACAAACAACATTATTTCGTTCAGATTTAGACTTTTTAACCACCTCTTACTAGTAAGATGTGGTAGTCAGATTCAGACCCAAAACATTTTAGTGAAACAAACACACCCTAAGTCTTATATCAAAACTCTATTTTCTTTAATATATATAATCCTAATTTTAACATCAATTTAAAGACGTATATTGTTATTTTAGATTTGTTTATTTATGTAGTAGGATAAAAGAGGTAGGCCGTACTTATGAATTGGTACTAACCTTACCCTGATAAGAACGGAATAAAAAAGACACAAAAATTAGTCACTCTGACACATGCTAAGGTTTTGGTGGGGGAGGTCATTACCAGTGTAAATTATATGGGGAAGAAAATTCATTATCTAGGAAAAAAAAAGAGAAAAGTGGTTAAGGCTGCTCACAGTAGTACGAATCGAGTGTCGATCGTCGCTTGGAGCGATCGATCACTTGTCGATCGTGCTACTGTGGGAGATGTCGATCGCCCAAAAAAACCACCCTTCTCGTTCGTTAGCTCGATCGATAGAAACAAAGAAACTTTGGCCCTTTTTTCTTGCTAGCCGTTTAATACAAACAAAAAAAAAAGTTACCGTTTGGTTTATAAAAAAAAAAAAAAAAACACTACTAAACCATCCTATAAATACACAAGTTATTTAACACAATCCTCACAAATCTTAATCCTCTCTACACAATCCTCTTTATAAAAAATGTCTAAGAAAACACCACCAACCAAAGGCCGAAAATCCCGTTTGTCACAAAACGTCCCGCATATTTTAACACCGGATCCGAATTTCCGGTTAACCGGTGTCTCACCAATAATCAATTTTCAACCCCCTGGTTTCGAATATCCATCCCAACAAGCTCCACAACAACACCCTAACAATCCATTTAGTATGAATCGTCCATTTGTTCCACCGCAACAAAACATCCACTACCAACAACAACAACAAAGCTACTCCCGTCGAAGCAACCAATCTATGTCTGGGTCACACGAATCTGTGTACCGTCCAACAATGGATTCATCAACGTCTTCATATTCAAATTATCAAGAATATTCTCCGGTTAGCCGTATCAATCTTGAGGGTTTTGATTTTGATGAGCAACTATACAACAATCCTAATTTTTATGCTGGAACCGGATCGGGTTATCCGGCTCAAGAGTATCACGGTTCGGGTACCGGTTCGGCTCATGGATCGTATCACGATTCGATCAACCTTGATGACGTAGAAGAAGAAGAATGTCGAGAAGAGACGTCACCGGTCAAACCAAAGAAACGAGCTACAAAGGCAAAGAAGAAGGCTGTCGAGAAAGAAGGCAAGAATGATACGGTGCCTTGGACCAAAGAAGAAGAGATCGCCTTATGCAACGGTTGGTGTGATGTATCCGAGAATAGTGTAACCGGAAACAACCAAACTGCTAGAGGTTTTTGGCAGAAAGTCATTGAATACTTCGAGAATGAGGTTGGTTCAGAAAGAACGTACAACTCTATCATTACAAAGTGGAAAAATAGGGTACGTCCTAGAGTTGGTCATTTTTGTGCCATTTACAACAATGCTTTCAAGAATTACGGAAGTGGTGAGAATGACCTCACTGTTTATACACGAGCTTGTGATGAATACCAACTAGTGTGTGGTCATCCGTTTGTTTTGGAGCATTGTTGGCAGATTTTGAGGGAGCATTCTGCTTGGAAGGATAATGAGATGCCGGCTTTTTTAACCCAAGAGGATGGTCGCAAAAAAGCAAGGACTTCAACTGACTCGGATGTGCAGTCGGATGTTCCTTCGTCTGTGCCTAATAGATCAATTGGTCGTGATACCGCAAAAAAGAATAAAAAGAAATCTTCGCAGTTTTCTATGGAAGGTGTTGCAGAGACATGGGGCAAGATCAAGTCCAAGGCATTCGGGGAGAAGAAGGAGCTGGCAGACCTGCACTATGGTTTGAAGAAGAAAGAGCTAGAACAACGGCAAATCGAGTTGGAGCTACAACAACAAAGAGAAGCTAGGGAAGACAAAAAATTGGCACTAGAAGAACGAAAAGTTGAATTAGAGGCTCAAAAGAAATATGATGCAGATCTTTTGTTCTATTGCACGCCAATCGACCCATCTTTGCCCGCAATAGAACGCCAAACAATGCAGAAACTCAAAGAGGCGATCAAGGAACGCCACAACCTACATTTTGAATAAGTGTTGTAATGTTTTAATAAGTTTTGTAATGTTTTAATTTTATTTGAATTATAACTGTAACGTTTTAATTATTAATGAAATTTTATTTTGTGTTAAAATGTTTTTTTTTTTTTTTTTAAATTAAAAAAAAAAAAAAAAAAAAAAAAAAAAAAAAAAAAAAAGAACCAATCGCCCTTACTGGGGCACCTAATCGCCTGCAGGTCGCTGGAGAAAGAAAGCTGACGTGGCAGGGAAAAGTATGGGGGATTGAATCCCCCTACTGTGGGCAGCCTTAAATGGATAATGTACTAACAATTATTATGCTAAAAACCCGAAAAGTGGGTCTATAAACTCAGTTTTGTATTTTGGCAAGTATATAATTGACGTAGTATATGAAATTAAAGTGCATATAGTCCATACTAATTATGTTGCCTTTTTGTTTAACTGATCATAAAAGTAGGTGGTGAAAAGTATGGGTGATCGATGGCCAGCAAAATTTATAGGTTCAATGGTGCCATCATTCTACTTAGATGGAAGAATCGAAGGTGACAAAGGGTATGGTGCAAGTTTATGGAAACCACTTGACCATGGGTGCATCAAATGGCTTGCAACCAAGCCCAAAAGCTCAGTTGTTTTCATATCTTTTGGGAGCATGGTGTCACTATCCCAACAAGAAATGGAAGAAATGGCATGGGTTTTACTAGATAGTGAGCACTACTTTCTTTGGGTGGTGAGAGATTCAGACAAACACAAATTGCCCAAAGGGTTTCTTGAACTTATCACAAAAGATCAAGAAAAGGGTATGATTGTGAATTGGTGCAACCAACTTGAAATGTTGGCTCATGACTCAGTGGGTTGTTTTGTGACACATTGTGGGTGGAACTCAACACTAGAAGGGTTGAGCCTTGGAGTGCCGATGGTTGGGGTTCCAAAGTGGGCAGATCAATTGACCGATGCCAAGTTTATAAAAGATGTTTGGCGTGTAGGTGTTAGGGCTAAGGCGGATAGTGAAACCGGTATTGTGACAAGGGAAGAACTTGTAACGTGTTTGAATGAGGTGATGAGTGATGGGAAGAAGGGTTTGGAGATCAAGAAGAATGCTAGAAAATGGAGGGAGTTAGCTAAAGAAGCAATTAGCGAAGGTGGAAGCTCTGATAAAGCCATTGATGAGTTTGTGGTAGCATTGAAGTCTAGAAGGGGACATACTCAAAGTGAAAAAGATTGTGTTCATGTTGATTCTAGTGCATGAAGATTCCTGTCGCATTTAAGTACGAATAAGATTAGAAATTGTTCTATGCAGATTCGATTATCATCGTGGGTGTGCATTAATAAAGGGAGGTCTTGTTACATCATGACTTTTTGGTTCAATAAAACAATGACATATTTATAAGTTACTCAACGTACTATGTTGATGGAGAATTGATTCCTTGAAACATAACTTTTAAACTGAAATCACAGTTAGTTATGATAATTTGTTATTTTGGTTAGTTTTAATTAAATGTAATGTTTGCTCTAAAGTTCAAGTTTAATAAACATAACTTATCAGCGGTCACTTGGTTTAGTGTTATCCATGAGACGGTTACATTTTCAACGAAAAAGTTGTGAGTTCAACTTCTGCGAACGACAAAAATGAAATTTTTTGTTGTGTGAGAAACTATATACTATAGTAGTGCTCTTAAACATAATACGCAATACTATAGAATGGTTGATGCTCACAAGGTACTAACTGTAAAGCTATGAAATGATTATACAATACTTATACAATTGTGTTATTAGTCACCGTCTCAAAAAAAGTGTCTACAAATAAAAAATAAAAAAATGATGATATGTATAATTAATGCAAGTTTTGATCGATTAAAAGTCATTGTTATCCTCGTAGTTAATATAGAAATTATAAATGAATAATTAATGCATGTTTTGATTACGAGCGTAAAGTAGAAAAATCAATAATAATTACTATCCAAACATAAAATCTGAACATGTTTTTTTGGGACAAACATAAAGAGAAGAGTTATTTTACATACCAAGGGACTCATCTCCACCATCCATCTAAAAAGAAATCAATGGTTGAGATTTAAAACATTTTATTATTTCACCTATTTTTTATAATTTAAATATCTCTTAAACTGTTAATCATTAAGTGAAAATATTTACACCGTCGCGAAGAGCATTTAATTATCTTTCTATAGACGGACACTTTGATGTACTTTCGAAAAAAGAAAAAAAATCGTTTTTTCACGTTTTTTCGTTTTTTTTACGTTATTTGAAATTTGCATAAAAAAATCATATATGATTAAACACTAATTTAAATATCACATGTGATATTAGTGTTAAATCATATTTGATATATGACATCACATGTGATATGATATGTATATCATATGTGATTTTACACTAATATCACATGTGATATTACACTAATATCACATGTGATATTACATATCATATATGATATAACACTAATATCATACTCCCTCCGTCCCATTTTTATTGTCCACTTTGACTTTGACCGGTCTTTCTTATTCAACTTTGACCATTAATTTATTTATTTGTGTTATATAATACTTGATGAAAATTATACCAATTGAAAATACATTTAAAACCCAATACATTCATATATTTTACATCAAGTATTATATAACACAAACAAAAATAATTATGGTCAAAGTTGAAGAAGAAAGACTAAAAAAGTCAATAGTGAACAATAAATTTGGGACGGAGGGAGTATATGATAACACTAATATCACATGTGATATTCAAATTAGTGTTTAATCATATATGATTTTTAATGCAAATTTCAGTAACGTAAAAAAACGAAGAAAACTTTAAAAAAAAAAGGTGAAAAATACGGAATTTTTTTTTGTCGAAAGTATATTAAAGTGCCTATCTATAGAAAGATAATTAAATACTCTTCGCAATGATATTTTTTTTTCGCTTAACGGTTAACGGTTTGAAAGTTATTAATATTTGAAAAAAAAAAATGATGAAAGTGAGTTTTTTAAATTGTTTGGATTAATCTCATCCATTAGTTCAAATAAAAATGGATAGTGGAGATTGATCCTTTGATATGTAAATTATATTTTGTCCTCAAATAATCTTAAATCCAAACATAAATAATAAAGTTGACATATTATGGGGACGGAAGGAGTAACAAATACCACAAATTAAGTCATAACAATTCACGATAAAACTATTCTATCACTGATTCATTTCTAAAATGAGATACAGTCATACAGTAATAATTTAAAAAAAAAATATGATAAACCCTAAACCCCTAAGAGCATGTATAATGGTAACTCAAGTTATAAAATAACACCGTCCATGTCAGCGTCACATCAGCTTTAACATTTCATCTTAACATCCTCAAAAAATACTCACATCAATAACATCCAAAGTTAAACTTTAACATTTCATATTTTCAATTTCAACCCCTAAACTAAAACAAACACTTCATTTATTAAACTAAACATATCATTAAAATTGAAAACATATTACAATACGAAATTAAAAAAAAAGAAAAGAAAAAAGGTTACAACGAAATTAAAAAACACACTGCAAATTAAATGTTACAACAAATTAAAGGAAATGACGAGAATACAATCTAGTGACGAGGTTGCAAGATATATTTTTTCTTGATTCGTTCTTTTTCGTCATTAATCCAAGCCACGACATCTGGATCTTTGCCATCAGTATCCGTCGTCAAAAACTTCAACTCCTCCAACCTTGTTAATGTTTCATCTTTTTCCTGCAGGGCCCGATACGCCGCTGCGGAGGTTTCACGTTTGGTACGATACTCGTTTGCCATAGTTTCAGTGAAATAAGTTGACGAGCTCGTTCCTTCAGTGCTTGCTCCCCCAATACTTGTCGTGCTCTCGGATCTTGCTTTCTTGGTACCACGTTTCTTTCCCATGGGGCGTGGTTGTTCATCATTACCAAACAAAGCCTCCTTTGTTTGGCTTGGCACATCGCCGGTTAAATCAACCGGTTCCGGCGTGTCCCATTTTTTATAATGACGCAAAACCTCCCAAGCATCATCGAAACCAAACGGTGCTGCTTTGGTTTTCTCATGATACCATTGCTTTGCCCGTTTCATCACATCCAACTCACTTTCCCCGCTTCGTTGTTCCCGTTGCGCACGTCTGTAATAAGAGTTGAACTTTGTGCATATGCCGTTCAACGTTTTCCACTTGCTTGACATCATATCCTTGTTGCGCCGTTGAAAGTTGAGTCTATTGAACTCATTTCTGACCCGATACCAAAACGTATCTTTGGGTTGGCACTTTCCAACTTTCGGATCCTCCGAAACAGCTATGTAACACCTTGCAAGTAATTCTTCCTCTCCTGGAGTCCAACGCCCAGCAACGACAACTTCCTCTTCATCATCATCAATTGGTTCGGGCTCGGGGTCATTGGATTTTTTTGATTTTCGTTTAACACGACCTTTGTATTTTTTTGGAGGAGACGTGGGTTTGAAGATGAACCCGCGTTCGGGTTAGATGATGAACCCGGGTTTAAGGTATTCCACCCACCACCGAGAAGATTGAAGAATGTATCATCGTTGCCTCCCCGACATTTTATTTCAGTGAAGAAAAGATTGAAGATTGAGAGGATTGGGTTGTGGAAGTGTGAAAAAAAACGGTGTTTTAGTTGGGTATTTATAGCGGTAAAAAAATGTTTTTGATTTTTTTTTCTATTAAAAGTAGCCGTTTAGGGGGTTAAAGTGTAAAATTTTTTATTTTTGTTTTTTTTTTTTTTTTTAGCCCTATAACGGGCGTTGCCCAACTAACGCTGCCACATTTCTTGCTCGTTAACGCCGATGGTCCAACGGTTGTAACGACGTTAAAAATGCCATAACGCGCGTTATGGCGTTATTAATGTGTTTGCTCTAATATCTTTTATTTCTATTTTACCTCATAAAAAAAATAGTATTGAGTATAAAAGGAAACTTTCGGGGTTTTGGATAAAATACACAGAGACAGAAACATGGCCTCTGCATTTTCCTTGATAAACCCTTCAACATTTTCATTTTCATCTTCGTTAAAACATATTCCAATTCCAATAATATGTTCCAATCCTTCTAAACAATTCAATCTCCATAAAAAAAACCTCATTTAGATACTCCTTAAACCCTTCTTTTTCTTCTAGAAGAAACCCTAAAACTCTAATTGTTAAAGCTGTTGAGTACAAGTTTCCTGACCCAATTCCTGAATTTGCTGAAGCTGTAAGAATACTGGTTACCATTTTTTAGTTTTTGTGATTTTTTGTTTGGTGGTTTAGGAGACAGAGAGGTTTAGGGAACATTTGATCGAGAAGCCGTCGAAAAAGGATGTGTTTGAGGATTCTGTTGATGAAGTGGTTGAGATATTCAGTGAGGTATTCTCGATTCAGTGTCGTGTTTGGGAAGTGATTATCTGATTATTGTGTTTTAAGTAGACTATTAGTTCTTGGTACTTAAATATAAGTTTTAAAGTGAGGATTTGAATATAGAATACTATAATTTACAATTAGGGTTTGCTCTTCATGTCTTTTTTTTTTAAATTGTTTACCAATTTGTGTGTTGATGGAGGAGAGTTCGGGAGAAGGGGATATAAGTTCGCTATTGTCTAGACTTAGTGATAAGATAAAGAATATGGATGCTCAAAAAGGTAATACGAATTCTGATTTGCTCCATATGGTTCAAGAGTCATCAAGGGTTGATAAGGAAGATGCCACTAATACTGATATGCTCCATAGTCCATATGGTTCAAGAGTCCTCAAGGGCTGATGAGGAAGGTGCGACGAAGAGGGGTGGTTCATTTGCTTCTGTTATTCAAACCACAAATAATAAAAAGGTCGTTAAAATAAAAGAGCTATGGAATGAGGCAGTTGTTGAGGGTGCTGCAGTTGCTATTCCGTTTGACGCGGTTGAAGAGGTTAAGTCAAGATTTGCTAATACGTTGTATGGTTTCTTCATTGGAAAACGGCTTGCATTTCCACTCGTTGAAAATTATGTGAAGAACACGTGGGCCAAATATGGGTTGAAGCGTACTCAACTCCATGTTGATTTCTTCTTGTTTCAGTTTGACAGTAAGGAGGGGATGGAGTGAGTGTTGGAGGACGGACCATGGCTGATTTGTACGGTTCCTCTAATTTTGAATGTATGGTCTCCTAATACGGACTTGAAGAAAGCGGAGGTTACAAAAGTTCCGGTTTGGGTAAAACTTCATCACGTCCCAATTGTCGCATATTCTGAGATTGGTTTGAGCTTGATTACTACACAAATTGATAAGCCTATTACCTTGGACTCTTATACTAGTACCATGTGCTTGAACTCATGGGGTAAAAGCACGTACGCGAGAGCTTTGATAGAAGTATCTGCTGATAAAGAGTTACTGGAGTCTTTGGTAATTGCTATTCCGGTTGATCGAGATGGTAAGCATACTCTTGCTTCTATTGACATAGAGTATGAATGGAATCCTCCCCGTTGTTCAACGTGCTTAATATTTGATCATCACTCGGACAAATGTCTGAAATTGCCCAAAACAGCCCCGGCTGAAATAAGGGATGAGGAGGGTTTTGTAGAAGTGAAAAAGAAGAATAACAAGAATAAGAATCGGCAACAAAAAGTTATTGGTATTCGTCTCACTAAACCAAAACTGCAATTGCAATATCGACGTGTGGATAAAGGCGAGACATCTCAATCGGTTCTAATGGAGAAGCAACCGAAGCCCATGCAGGTTCCTGAGGTTGTTGTCAAGAATTCTTTTAATGCCTTGGAGAATTATGAGGATGAAGGATTCTCTCAATTTGACTCTCCACAGAATGAGGAATTGTTAAATGCTAGTGATGAAGAGGTGAATGATGAATTTCAGGTTAACCGAGATGGCAAAGTTACTTCGAATATTCCGGGGGCAAGCACTCCCGTTAACGAGGTTTCAAATGATTAGTGTCGCTTCTTGGAATATTCGGGGTATGAATCTCTCCCCCAAACAAAGGGAGGTTCGTCATGTCATTAATAGTAATAATTTGTCTATGTGTGCTATCTTGGAGTCTCATATTGCTAGTTCTCGTTTGGATGGAACTTGTAAGAAGGTGTTTAAGCATTGGAATTGGGCGTCTAATAGTTCCTTTTGTCATAAAGGTACTCGAATTATTATGGGCTGGAAGGCCGATGTTGTAGACGTGAGTATTATTGCTATTAATGATCAAGTTATGCATACTCGAGTTTGGATCAAGGCGGATAGGAAGGAGCTTTTTTTATCTTTCATCTATGCTCATAATCGTTATATTCAAAGGCGTGATTTATGGTATAGCTTGTGTATGCATAAATGTTTTGTTAATGATAGGCCATGGTGTATTCTTGGTGATTTCAATGCGGCGCTCCACTTGGAGGACACTTTGGCTGGTTCATCTGGTATGGACATTTCTATGAGAGAGTTTCGGGAATGTGTAGATGAGGAAGAGCTTATGGATGTTCCTAGATATGGTCTTCAATATACGTGGAACCAGAAGCCCCAAGGAATTGACGGTATTCTTAAAAAGCTTGATCGTGTAATGGCTAATGTTTCTTTTAGCAATGGGTTTGTAGGTACTTATGCGGTTTTCCAACCGTATGGTATTTCGGATCACTCTCCAGCGGTTTTGCGGATTCCTTTATCTAATAAAATAGTTCCCAAACCTTTTAAATTTTTTAATGTGGTTACCACATTCCCGAGATTCAAAGAGGTGGTTAAGGAGGTTTGGGATTCTGAGTTTAGCGGGTTTCATATGTTCAAAGTCGTGAAGAAGCTCAAACGCTTTAAGAAGCCGATTCGGAAACTTTTGTATGACAAAGGTAATTTGCATAATAATGTGAACAGCCTTCGTGTGGAATTGGAGAGGGTTCAAGCTGATTTGGATACGGATCCTTTTAATACAACGCTTCGGGAAGAAGAGGTTGTGTATGTTCGTGCTTTTACAGACGCCTTGGTCACGGAAGAGTTGTTTCTTAAGCAAAAAGCAAAGGTCGAATGGTTGAAAGCGGGTGATTGTAATTCTGCTTATTTTCATAATTCGGTTAAAAGCCGAACTTATCGAAATAGAATTGATGTGGTTACTTCGGCGAATGGTGATATTATCTCGGGAGATGGTGTGGCTGCTGCTTTTGTGTCCCATTACGAGGCGTTCTTAGGCCAACCTGGTATTGCTCATCCTTTTGATTCTAATTATTTGTTTATGGCGAAATTGGAGGCGGAAAAGGCTTTGGATATGATTAAATAGGTGACTCCCCAAGAAATGAAGGAGAGTATATTTTCTATGGGAAATGATAAATCCCCGGGGCCGGACGGTTATACAGCGTGTTTTTTCAAAGAATGTTGGGATGTTGTGGAAAAAGATGTTACTTGTGCTATCCAAGAATTTTTTATTAATGGTAACTTGTTAAAGGAGCTTAACCATACAGTTATAGCTCTTCTCCCAAAAGTAAAGTCTCCGGTTCGAATTAATGATATCGTCCTATATCATGTTGTAATGTGTTATTTAAATGCATTACAAAGATCATTTCTAACCGAATTAAGGGAAGTTTAAATGAGCTGATTAGTCCTAACCAATCGGTGTTTGTTCCGGGTAGAATGATTTCTGACAACATCCTTCTTACTCAAGATTTGATGCATAATTATCACTTGGATCGTGGGTCTCCTAGATGTGCATTTAAAGTGGACATTCAAAAAGCTTACGATACGGTGGATTGGAGTTTTTTGAAAGAGGTGTTATTAGCTTTTGGTTTTCATGATAGGATGGTAGCTTGGATTATGGAGTGTGTTTCTACTACATCTTTTTCTCTTAGTATTAATGGTTCTCTTCATGGATACTTTAAGGGTAAAAGAGGTCTCAGGCAAGGTGATCCAATGTCTCCTTATCTTTTTACGTTAATCATGGAGGTGTTTTCGCTTATGTTGAAAAGGAAGGTGCGTGAATCTGAATGCTTTGTTTATCATCGTCATTGTGCGGAATTGGAGATTCTAAATCTGTGTTTTGCGGACGATTTATTCATTTTTGCTCATGGTGATCCTAATTCGGTGATGGTTATTAGAGATGCTATGGAGGATTTCAAAGGGGCGTCGGGGTTAATTTCGAGTCTTCCCAAGAGTACGGTATACTTCTGTAACGTTCTTAATCATGTTAAGCTATCAATCTTGCAGATTCTTCCGTTTGAAGAGGGGAGACTCCCGGTTAAACATTTAGGGGTCCCGCTGGTTTCGTCTAGATTGGTTTTTCGTGATTGCAAGGAGCTTATGGATCGAATTCAAAGCCGCATAAATGATTTGAAGTCGAAGTTCTTGTCGGCTGCTGGTATATTGCAGCTAGTTCGTTCAATTCTTGGTTCTATGAACGTTTATTGGGCTTCGGTTTTTGTGCTTCCTAGCCGTATTATTTCGGATATTGAACAGCTTATGCGGAATTTTTTGTGGAATCATGGGGATTCTAGCAAAGGTAAAGCTAAGGTGTCGTGGGAGGTGGTCTGCCTTCCGAAGGCTGAAGGGGGTCTTGGTGCTCGCCGTCTTGATACATTTAATAAAGCCCTTATGGTTCAGCATATATGGAATCTTTTATCTAGGAAGGAGACGTTGTGGGTCAAGTGGATCCATGAGTATAAATTAAGAGGGAGGCATTTTTTCGACATACCGTGTCGTGGCTGTATGACGTGGGGATGGAAAAAAATTCTCCAACTTAGACCGCAAATTCGGAATTTTATTCGCTATCGTATTGAAAATGGTGCGAGATGTTCTTTATGGTTTGATACATGGTCTTCTACTCAACCTCTTGCGGAGGTTATTTCATGCAGGGACATGCATAGAGCCGGGTTTCAATTATATTCGAAGGTTATTGATGCGGTTCATAATGGGGTATGGTCATGGCCTACAGAGTGGGTGGCTAAATACCCTATTTTAAATTCTTTGGTTGTTCCTCAGTTTTCAAATAATGATGATACTTTGGAATGGTATAATAGAGAAGGTATTGCTAAGGTCTTTTCTGTTAAGGAAGTGTGGGAAGGCATCCGTCCGCGAGCTGTTGAGGTGAGTTGGTATAACGTGGTTTGGTTTCCTAGTTGTATTCCTCGGCATGCGTTTCACATGTGGCTTGTGGCAAAAAGGAGACTTAAAACTCAAGACAGGTTGCGCCCTTGGGATTTGAATGTTCATACCATGAATGCGAATTGTCCTCTTTGTGATGTTCAACCAAACTCTCATGAACACTTGTATTTCAGCCGCATTCCATTATACTTATTTGATTTTTTGGTGTAATATATTTAACCGGGGACTATTAGTTCCTTTTACCCCAAAAAAAAAAGTTTTGCCAAACAAGCAATTGAATACATGATTATTACAAAGGCAAAAAACAATACACATCCAAATGTCTGATTGGTTTGCATCACATATTCAGTGTCAAAACACAAATGTCTATATTTGTTGCCCTCATATAAGCTGCACACAAACCCACGCAAGTGATAAAATATTTGTAATCGTTGTTTTGTAAGAAAACAAATCTGGTTGCAAATATACGATTGCTTTTTTAGATTGTTTTGTCTGGGGTGAGCTATTTGACAATGTAAGTAATGTACATTACAAAGTGTTATACACCGAGATGTTCCATCCCTTACCTATGTTAATCTCATTACAAATTGTAGGTTTTTGCATCTACAATGTCACCTGTCAACACTTTTGTCATTCCTTTCCAGTACTTACCTGGTTGCTTTCTGTATATTTATATAGAAAGATTGAATTTTAGTTGGGTTTGTGACATTTTTTTACTAGATCTTTGCAAAATTCATGAATGAGGAATATGGTGGTCCGGGAACACTTATGGTTGATCCTTTTTGGGAGATGGCTGACACTATAAACCAGAGTGAGTTACCTGGTGGGCCTCAAGCTGCTCGTGCTGCTGTTAAATGGGGGCAAGATCACGTTGACAATGACTGGAAAGAATGGAACGGAAATTAGCATAAACTTAGTCATATGCTAGCAATTGTAGTCTTTGATTGTATACGGTTAGCTGTTGTACAACGAGTGAAATCAATCTTAAACTTAGAGAAGCGTCAGCTTGCAACAAGAGAATGTGAAAATGTAGTGTGTTCATGGATAGTGTATTGTTGTCATCAAAGAACGTCATTATTTTCTTACCGTTCCCCTTTTTTTTTCCTAAACAAGTATTTTTTACCTAGTAGATGAAGTTCTTTAGTTCCACAATTCTGTTTCTATAACAAATGATATTCATAGCAGTGAAAGCAGATATAATTACAAAGTCGGGTTATGCTAAAAATTCATCATGAAAGTCAAAGGTGTACCCTATAGGTAGGTGGTGCCCGGAACCCTTGCGAGCAAAAATCGTTTAGAAGTGATGGATAGATTTTTTCGAGACCTACCTTAGAAAAATACGAGGAACCACCTTGAAGATTGATTGAACTTGAGGGAGATGCAAATAAGTGGATTTAGTGTCCTGTTTAGGAAGTCTTGTTTACTGCATTGTTTACATTTGAAATCTTGTCAAGAAGATGAACACTTATCACTTAGCAAGAAAAACAAAACTAGAATAGAGAAAAATTTTAAACAAAGTAAGACGAAGAAACTATTGGATATAATGCTTTAATGCATTGGGTAGTGAAATGGACATTTCACTTGTTTTTTTAAGTTTTTGTGTCTAGCTACGTATTTACCCATCTGGTGTAGATTTTTTTTTTTTTTTTTGAAAGCTATCATCTTGTATTGGGTAGTTACGTATTACGCATCTGGAAATGCTTTGGGTAGTGAAATGGACATTTCACTTGTTTTTAAGTTTTTATGTTTAATTAGTTACGTATTACCCATCTGGTGTAGATGCTAAAAAGCTTCAACTTTGTTCAGTTGCCAAAGGAATTGGAGTCGAGCAATAATTACAAATTTAGTATTATGAATCATGAATCGAGTCATGAGCCGAAGACGACTTATGATATCATGAAGCTTTTCAAGCTATGAAATCTTAAAATGTTCAATTCTTAAAACAATAATCTATGTAATTTAGAGGTGGCAAAACGGGCGGGCCGGGCGGGCGCGGGCTACGGGCTATGGGCAAAACGGGCGCGGGCTAAACGGGCACGGGCTAAATGGGCACGGGCCAAACGGGCTAATTTTATACGAATCGCTTTTAAAAAGACCAAAAACGACGAAATAAATTCCTCGAACGTAACACCTCATTTATATTTAAAAAATTAAATCTAAGTTTTTCTTTAAAAACAATCTAATATTCGAGAAAAACATGTGCCCATTATGCCCATTTAACTTCTAAATGGGCAATACATGCCCATTTCAAAAAAAGATGGGGGCCTAAATGTGCCTAAATCTTTAAAAAGTTTACCCATTTAGCCCATTTTTTTTATTTTGGGCACAAATTGCTACCTCTACTATGTATAAATAAATCGTTGCGTATTAATGATGCAGTTTTACATTTGAATCCGAGCCGGCCCATTTTCTCATTAATTTTGGCTTCCCCGACTAAGGGAACCGCCTTAGATTTACTCCTGGGTCCACCACTGAATTGAAAGTTAATTTAAGTATTTGCATAATCTCGATCTGAATCCAATTCACTTGAAGACACATTACCTTCAATTGTGCTTTAGGATGGATTAACGAATGTTCAAGGTAATGAGGTACCAAACATACCTTTCCAGGTGATTGGTACATTTAGTGTACGAATTAAGGACTTCTCATATACCCAAACTCAAAAGTTAAAAAACACTTAAAAGTTAAAACCTTGTGTTGTAGTCCTTGCGAAGCTCCTTACCTGAATGGCAGAATGACAAAGGCTCAGTGTTACTGTAGTACTCGGTGTCATTACTTTTATGATAGCGTACTTAACATACTCACGTAGTGACTTGCAATGTTTATGGATCTTCATTGATTAATAGTTCACTATTACAGAATATTGATGTTTTGCATTTGATATACTAGGCGAGTACCCGCGCCTGGCGGCAGCGGTTCCTAGCGGCAAACAATTAACGATATGCGATGATAGAGTGGTGCGATGGTGGAGGGGTTTTGTGGTGGTGAGGATGGTGGTTGATGAGATGTGTGGAAGATGAGAGCATTTTGTATTTGTTTTTGAGTGAATTGTGATAAGAGAGTATTAAATATGTTTTTACATATGTCTCTCTCTCTCATTTGACCATTCCACTTTTCCACTTTTCCACTTTGATTGTTTTTCCATTTTATGTAGTATGGTGGTTGATGAGATGTGTGGAAGATGAGAGCATTTTGTATTTGTTTTTGAGTGAATTGTGATAAGAGAGTATTAAATATGTTTTTACATATGTCTCTCTCTCATTTGACCATTCCACTTTTCCACTTTAACTGTTTTTCCATTTTATGTAGTATAGATAATATTCCGAAACTTAAGGTGTAAAAGAGGGATCACAATATGAAGAGTTTACATGACTCTTCTAATCTTCTATACATGGATATGATACAGTCATATACAGGCTACTTTCAAGATGCAAATAAGGTGGTTTTCAGAATGTGATCTAGGTTTAGGGTTAAGATCAACATCCATGTAACTCAAAATCGTAATTGTAACTGTCGGTAACGCGATATGTCCAAATATGAGTTGAGGTATGGTCAACTATTGTTGAACAAACATATGGTAGAAGAAAAACAAAAACAAAGTGAATGTAGGTGATAAAATAACATATCTGATCTCAGAATCAACCACAACACAATCAAATCACCCAGCCAACCACCCTCGGTGAAATCTTTTATTAACTGAATAGCCTATAAGATGAGTCCACAAAACGTGTGCTCACCAAACAAATATACAAGACAAAGATAGTCCCCTTCAGAAGGATCCTATCTATCTCACTACAAAGATTGTAATACAAAGACCCTCACTACAACACTCAAACAATACCTAACAATCTATAAAACTGATCAAGATGATCAGAGTTAACCAAGACTAATAACACCAGACCAGTCACCAGACTTGAGAGAATACGCAACTTTTAGAGAGAGAATAATATGAGAGTGATATCCAGCCACGGGTTAGGTTTCAGCTTATATAGCAGCCAAGATACACTTTAACCCCTCAAGATAATAGAACCTGCTAACAAGAGCCAAACATACAAACATTAGACCAACTTGGTAGAACAAGCCCTTTGACTTAAAGTCAAATATGAGCTTGCATCCAACACAATATATTTCAACACCCCCTTTCAAGCTCATGGCTTGAACAAATCAACAAGACCAAGCTTATCACAAAACTGCTTGTGTTGAGAAACACTCAACCCTTTAGTAAAGATATCTGCAACATTATTAGCAGAAGCAACCTTCAAGGTTCTAATGACCCCTGAAGCTACCTTATCCCTAACAAGATGTAAATCAATCTCAAAATGTTTGGTTTTTTCATGAAAAACTGGGTTAGTAGCAATCTGAATAGTAGAACTACTATCACAAAATAAACTTGCAGGTAACAAATCCTCTATTCCCATATCTTTAAAAACTTTTATAATCCAAATAAGCTCACAAGTAGTAGATGCAAGACATCTATAATCAGATTCAGCAGAAGATCTAGAAATAGTGGCTTGCTTTTTACTTTTCCAAGAAATCAGATTATTACAAAAATAAACACAAAACCCAGATACTGATTTCCTAGAAACAGGACACTTAGCTTTATTTGCATTTGAATAAGCATACAGATTAAGCTTTTTGCCATACACAAACTGAATACCTGTACCAGGAGCCTGTTTTAAGTATCTCAAAACCCTAAGTGCAGCAGTAAAATGAGAACTAAGAGGAGCATGCATATGCTGACTTAGGAAATGAACTGCATAAGAAATGTCAGGCCTAGTAACAGACAAGTATATAAGCTTTCCAACCAGCTTTTGATACTCAGTCATGTTAGATAAAAATTTATCATTCTCAGTCTCAACATGACTCAAAACCACATTCTGCTGCAGAGGAGTAGCAGCAGGCTTACAAGCCAACAATCCATATTCAAGTAACAAGTCCAAACAATATTTTCTTTGAGAAAGACAAAGACCAGACTCACAGTTTAACACTTCAATTCCCAGAAAATATTTAAGTGGACCAAGATCTTTAATCATAAACTTTGAATTTAGAAACTTTTTGAACTTCTCAATTTCACTAACATTATTACCAGTGATGACAATATCATCCACATAAACCAATAATGCCAAGAAAATACTATCAGAGTCTTTAGTGTATAAAGAATAGTCATTAAGACTTTGTTTAAAACCATTTTCTACCAAAGCAGTGGTAAGTTTTTCATTCCACTGCCTAGGAGCTTGTTTTAACCCATACAAAGACTTATTCAATTTACACACTCTAGTTTCATTCTTATCATAATAACCAGGGGGCAACTACATATATACATCTTCATACAAATCACCATATAAGAAAGCATTATTAACATCCAGTTGAAATAAAGGCCAATTGTTAGAAACAGATAAAGCAATAAGACACCTAACAGTAACCATTTTGACAACTGGACTGAATGTTTCTTCATAATCAATACCTCCCCTCTGATTATAACCCTTAGCAACAAGTCTAGCTTTATATCTATCAACCTCACCAGAGGACTTAAATTTGATTTTCCAAATCCATTTGCAACCAATGGCAAACCTACCATTAGGTAATTCACACAGCTCATAGGTATTATTTCTATGCAAAGCTTCCATTTCAGAATTCATAGCATCTTTCCACATAGGATTTTGAATAGCCTCAGAAAGAGACTTAGGTTCACAAGACTTATTAAGAGTAGTAGAGAAACACATATTAACTTTAGACAGTAAGACACATATTTCCCAAGACCATACTTCACATTGCTACCAACAACAAAGTCATTAAATCTAACAGGCTGACTTCTAGTTCTACTAGACCTCCTGACACTTGGTGGTGCTTCCATTTGAACATTTTGATCCTCACCATTGAAAACATTTTGATTTGTGCCCTCAGAGGTGATAGTATCATCTATCTGGGTTGCTGTGGTTGCACCTCCTTCATTGACTGTGTTAGATCGATATACTTTAATCAAACTAACTTAACTAGCTTGTTAAGGTTTAATAACCTCGGATAAATCCTAAGTTATTAACAAAGAAACACTGAGCAATCTTTATCAAGTACGCGGAATTTACTTAACAAAGCTAAGAAGAATAACTTTTATTAAAGTATATCGATCCAACAAGTGGTATCAGAGCTTGTGTGGAAACTCTGACCAGGAAGAAACCCTACTTCAACTATATTCAAAATGTCGACTGAAGTTGTTCCACCACCCTCAATCACCTCACTCAGAATTCCAATAATCAAGAAGGGAGAATATGATCTCTGGTGCATGAAGATGAGGCAGTATATTGCCATTACATACCATGCTCTATGGAATGTAATTGTGAATGGGAATGAAGTTGTCACAGAACCCATTAATATTCCTGGACAACCAACTGCACCAAAGGCAGTCTTACCAGCAGCAACCCTAAGGAATCAAGAGAAGGCTCTAAACATTCTCTTATCTGCCATTCCAGATGGTCATCTTCTTAAATTTCATGATGCTAAAGATGCTAAGCAGCTCTGGGCTGCTCTCAAGACCAGATTTGGATGGAATGAAGCCTCTAAGAAGATGCACAGAAATTTGCTGAAGCAACAATTTGAAACTTTCACAGTTGGTGAAAGAGAGAATCTTGATGCTGCATATGATAGGTTTCAAAATCTCCTCAACATGTTGGAGTTATACAAGGCAGAAGTGTCAGTTGAGGATGCTAATTTGAAGTTTCTAAGGAGCTTGCCGTCTACATGGCATGTGATTGCTACTATGATCAGAGGACAACAAGGATTGGATGTTATGGACTTTGATGATCTCTATCATCAACTGAAGGTGTATGAACATGAGATGAGTGGTCAACCAAATTCCAAATCTCACAGTATTGCTTTTCTATCATCTGAAAAGAAGAGCAATACTTCCAAAAGTACTGCTTCTCCTCAAAGTATTGTTTCTCAAAGTACTGCTGTTTACAATCCCCCTTCATATGCTCAGCAGGCCCCACCATCTACCACTTTGCACTCAGATGAAGTTGTGTGCTCCTTCTTTGCACAACAAGCAAGCTTACCTGTCACTTATGAAGAGGATCTAGCACAGATTGAAGAAGATGCACTTGAAGAAATTGATATCAGGTGGCAAGTTGCTATGATCACTGCAAGGATCAAAAAGTACATGAAGAAGACATGCAAAAGTATTGATTTCAAACCAAAACAAGGAATAACTTTTGACAAATCTCAAATTGAATGCTTCAATTGTCAAAAGACTGGTCACTTTGCAAGGGAGTGCAGGTTTGCTAAGTATCAAGCAAACAGAACATCTGAGAAGCCAAAACTTGAGCTCAAAGAAATTCCAACAACTGAAACAAAGGCTTTGGTTGCTCAAGAGAAGTTATCAGAAGTTGACTGGAGTGAAGAATTTGATGATGAACCGGTGACTTACTGTATGGTAGCAGTGGAAGATACAGTTGAAGACACAGTGGAAGCATTGGACTGGAGCACTGCTTTTGATAAAGAATATGAACATGCTGCTTTGGAATCTGATGATGGCTTTGGAGGATTTGATTGGAGCAAAGAAAGTGAAGCTGATCCTGTTCTTCTTTCTATGGTGGCTACTTCACCAACTCAGTCTCCTATCTCTGAGGTATGCTCAAACTGTTATGAGTTTTATCTAAAATTACTTAACAATTATGTGATTGAAAGAGATAATTGTGTTAGGGCTAGGTCTGAGGTAGCAAGTTATCAAATCACTTTAGAGTCTATGGAAGCCAAAATATTAACTCATGAAAATAATGAAATGGCTTGGGCTGAAAAATATGAACAACAGGATTATCAGTTAAAACTTAGTGAATGGAAACTAAACTGTAAAATTGCTGAAATTGAGAAATTGACTAAGGAAAGAGATGAATTGTTAGCTAAGTTTGCTGCTTGGGGAGAGTCTGGCTTGTCCCATGTTGCTTATGTTGAAAAACAGAGAAGGGCTTACATTAGAACAGGCTTAGGATTTGGAATGGACTTTAGTAACATAGATGAAAACCAACCTAGTGATCAGGATGATGGTGTTTTTGAGGACATAACCACTAGTGATGATGAACTCATTAACTATGTAGATACATCTAGTAATGAGGGCTCAATAAGTGAACCACCTCCTGAATATAAGAAAGACAATGGTTATCATGCTGTTCCTCATCCCATTAGCATCAACCCTCTAGGCCCGATGTTTCTCATTTTGGAGTAGACAGTCTAGAGTTTAGGAAGAAGCTTGTAGCTCAATCTAGGTCTGAGAAACCCAAAGAAGCTGTTGTAAATAATGTTCAAAATCAAGCAGTACCTTTAAAACAAAGTACTGCTCAACAAGCAGTACCTTCTGCAAAACCTTTTCAAAACAGTACTACTAAACCTTTTGGGGATAACTTTGGTCAAAACAGATTTTATCATTCACCAAGAAGGCAAAATAATTTTGGGCATAGACATAGAAGAAATCACTTTGGACATATGGATCAAAAACTGTGTTTTGTGTGTTACAGTCCTCATCACTTAATCAAAGATTGTGACAGACACTCAGAATATCTAAGCAAGTTTCCAAGGAATAAGTCTACCAACCAGAAACCTAGAGAGCATAAACCAGTTTGGAATAATTCAAATAGGGTTAATCACAGAAACTTCACACCAGATCACAGATACCCACATCAGAGAAGACCTTTTTCAAAACCTTCAGTATCTCACAGTACTTTCCAAAGTACTGCTCAGAAACAAGGTACTGATCACACTACTTGGAATAGGAATCCTAGGAGATCTCACTATCAACCTAGAAGGTATTCAAATACACATAGGGGATCTAGATCACAGGAACCACGTGTTAAACCAGAATGGGTTAAGAAGGAAGGTACTACTGAGGGACACACAGTACTTTCAACAAAAAGTGAATCTGATGTTTTTGTGATAAAAGAAAATGCTAATAAACTGGTGAAAGAGATTTATGTTGAAAAACCAGAAAGTTTTGAAAATCCACATGTTAAAGATCAAAAGATAATTTTGGATCATCATTTGAAAGATAGTGGGAATTACATACTCAAAGAATTTGAGTTTGTAACTCCACAAGGGGAACACAAGTCAGTAATGGCTTGGGTTCCTAAAAGTTACTAACTCTTTTCTTTGTGTGCAGGGCAACTCAGAAGAGGAGCTTAAAGATCATCTTATTGTGGATAGTGGGTGCTCTGGAAGTATGACAGGAGACAAAGAAATCCTGTCTGATTTTAGAAATATTAGTGGAGGAAGAGTTGCATTTGGGAATGATCCCAATGGAGGAAAGATTACTGGCAAAGGAACTATCAAAGCAGGGCTTATTGACTTTGAGAATGTTAGATATGTGAAGGAGCTTAAATTCAATTTGCTCCCAGTCTCTCAAATTTGTGATAAAAATCACCCTGTGTTATTCACTGACACAGAATGTCTCATCCTTTCCTCTGACTTTAAACCTGTTGATGATGACATGGTAGTGCTTAGAGTACCAAGGACAAATGATGTGTATAGTTTAGACATGAAGAGTCTACATTCTTATGGAAGAGCCATATGTTTGGTGGCTAAAGCAACATCTGAAGAGGCACATCAATGGCATAGAAGATTGGGCCATGTTAATTTCAAGAATATCAACAAACTGGTCAAAGGCAATCTAGTTAGAGGTTTACCTTCAAAAACTTACAAGAATGATCAATCATGCTTGGCATGCAAGAAGGGTAAACAACACAAAGCTTCCTGCAAGAAGCTTGAGGAAAGAACTATTAGAGAACCATTGGAGCTGTTACATATGGATTTATTTGGACCTGTCTCTGTGGCAAGTTTAAATAAGAAAAAGTACTGTTTGGTTGTTACTGATGATTGTAGTAGATTCAGTTGGGTTTTCTTTTTGGGCTTTAAAGATGATACCTTTGATGCTATTCAGACACTGATTATAGCACTTGAAAACCAATTAAGACTCAAGGTTAGAGGTATTAGATGTGATAATGGAACTGAATTCAAGAACAAGCCTATGGATGACTTTTGTGCAAATAAAGGCATAAAGAGGGAGTTTAGTATTGCAAGAACACCACAGCAAAATGGTGTTGCAGAGAGGAAGAATAGGACTTTGATTGAAGCAGCAAGGACAATGCTAGCAGATTCCCATCTACCTATTCAATTTTGGGCAGAAGCTGTAAGTACTGCATGCTATGTACTTAACAGAGTCTCTGTCACCAAACCACAGATGAAGACACCCTATGAATTGCTGATGGGCAATAAACCCAACATTCGTTTTATGAAGCCTTTTGGATGTCCTCTTACTATTTTAAACACCATTGATAATCTGGGTAAGTTTGATGGCAAGTCTGAAGAAGGTTACCTATTGGGTTATTGCACTAACAGTAAAGGCTTTCGAGTATACAACAGGGTTACTAAGAAGATTCAAGACTGTCTTCATGTTGAGTTTTTAGAAGATCAAGACAATGAGAAAGGTAAAGGTCCTGATTGGATGTTTGATCTTGAGATTTTATCTCCTTCAATGAATTATGTTCCTGTTAGAGAAGAAAATCAACATTTGCACAATGGAGAAGATATACAATATGTTGTTCATGGAGTGCATATTAGACCTGATGCTGTTCCTGATAAAGATCCTGTAAGTCCAAAACAAAGTACTGCTGTTCCTAAGCAAAGTACTGATTCTCCAAAACAAAGTACTGTTGCACCACAGTCCTCATTATCTGCTGAGGATCAATCTATTCAAGAGGAACTAAATCAGATGCTTCTTCAAGATGTATTAGCACATTCTTACACTGATGAACAAAGGAGAGCTTATGAAGAGGCAAAGAAGACCAAGACTGCAGAATATTCTCACAGTACTTTGGACAGTACTTTCGACCAAAGTACTGCTGCACCTGTTGACAGTACTTTAGATGATTTGGATGATCCTACCATGCCTGGATTAGAAGAAACTGATGATGAGCTTGAAGATGAAGGTATTTTCTCAGATTTCAATGAAGGAGTTGATTATACTAACTTGGATGATACATATGGAGTTCCACAGTCACCAATCTTAAGGATTCATAAGAATCATCCAACTGATCAAATCATTGGTCCTTTTACTTCTGGAGTTATGACAAGACACAAAGCTAAGGGTTTGTTGGATATTAGTTTTCACATACACATCAAACCATAACAACAAGGTGGCGTATAAGTAGATTTCTAGAGAGAGAAAGTTAGAGGTTTAGGGAACTTTAGTGAGAGAAAGAAATTTCTTATTATGAGCTCCAACTCTCTACCTTGGGAGGTAGAGAGTATTTATAGTCTTACATAAATCGCCACACATCGGGCTGTGGATCAGGCATACAGTGGGTAAAGACCCGTCCGTCCTCCACGGTGTTACTTAACTAAATACTACTTAACATAAAAGAACTACGACTACGAGCTTTCTAACGATTATATATACTTGAGGTGACCGACTCTTTAATACCTGGAATTTCTAATTCCTAACAATCTCCCCCTAAGGGAGGTCACCTCAATCATGTACCAAAATTACATTGAATACAAATAGATATTACATTAAAAATTGTTCTTGCATTCTTGATGTAGTCCTTTGCTTCTAAGCTCGTAGTCATTGATTCTTCACATTGCATGTTTGGTTACTCCAAGTGGAGGTCTTTTACTGATCCACGTGATAATAATTTTGAGCCATCTTTTGAGATCATCAGCTATCAAAAATCTCTGACACATCCTTTGTGGTGTTGGTATTATGTGATGTTGTGACTTTAGGACCGACATGCTCACATTCTGGATCATGATATCTTCTCATCAGAGTAGCGGAAGCTTTTGTTGAATCATGATATTGGCAGCAGCGTAGCAGAAGCATGGAGTGAAAATATCAGAGTCATTGATGCACTAATCATGATTTCTTTTGAGTTGAATGTGTTAAGTGAGCATGCGGCTATGGATTGACCGCTTCATTCCGACCAGCTGCAAACGTCGGGCGTACCTGCATACAACAGTTAGCAATAAATCGCACGAAAGTGTCTTTGATCACTTTCGTTGAATTGAGGTACACGGCCCACGGTTCCCCGTTGATCAGTACAAGTACTGCCTGTGATCAGGTATCATTCCGAAGAATTTCCTTGACAGGGTTTCGCAGCTGCTCTAGCTGTTCTCAAACTGGAGCATCTCAAAGAAGACAACACGGAGTGAGTGAACCAGCGAATTTTAAGTCCACTGATTGATGAAAAAAAAGATTTGAAAACAATCGTGTATTGCTCAATAGAAATTGTTTTTGCAATACAACGAAGGTTTTATTGAAAATCAATTATCAATCATAAAAACACCTTTTGGTTTGAAAAATGAGTACACGGTCGATGTGCTAAAGAAAAGAGTTGTTAAGCACAAAGATCGGTTTTTCAAAGGTATCCATCAATCCATATCCTGAACCAGGATTGATTCAAGAGATTGAATCGCCCCATTGTTTCTGTTCAGTTGTCACATGGTTGATCTATATAATAGATCTCACATGCCACCTACCAGGAGCTTGTTTGATGTTGGCTCCAGAAGGCTTTCCATCTTCATTGTGAATATGTAAACACATCACTCAGATGTTCTGGCAATACCACAAGGATAATGCGTAGGACTTAAGATATAATCTCTCTTTCCACATTGTGTGAAACAGAGAGTCTTCATTGAAGGTGTCCTAATGAGATTTATTGATGATCTCGTGGCTCTAGACTCAATTTGTGCATATTTGGATCCTGTGCCGGAGACTAGGGAGAGGGTCTCCTTCTTCAATATCAACAATCTCTAAGAGAAAGTCGATAGATAATGTCGGTTCCCCGTGAGAATGAAACAAGTCCTTTTAAGAGGAACTTGAGTGGTTTGGAAAGTTGAAGTGCAGTGCGTCACTGGGTCCATGACGTCTTGTCTTCAATACCGATGTTACCATCAGTAGCATATGAAGTGAACCCGGTTTCTGCCCTAAGGTTGAATAAATGGAGGGCTATTTGTTTTCACCCTTTTCTCATTCAATTATTTTTAATTCTTCAACCCCTTCAGTGCTTACCGAGACTTCATAGCAAGAACCTTGTTGGGTTTGTTCCAGTACTTGCTCTATTTCAGTCCGCACTCTTCCCATATCTCACTTTTCTCCTTTTATCATCATACCTAAGGACTTCTACACTAACTAGTGGATTGTCCCTGGGTAGATCCCTCCGGTTCTGGCGGATCATGGGAACACATACCTAACCTTATCATCCTTATATCACCGTACATAAAGTAAAGTTGTTTGGTATTGTTCATCTGCCATTGGAACCAATTGAAAACCATTTTAAAATCAATCCAGATACTTGTGATATATTATCAAAACATTTTGTGCCTGAATTGTTTTTGATAGTTTTAGAACAGGTGCTCCCCCTCAACATGTGCATCAAATGTTTGAAATTGTTTTGCACACGGAGGCAAGAGGAAGAATTTATTCTTTGATTACCATCTTCTAAAAGATATCAACATCACTTCCCTGATCAAATCAAGAAGATAAAGCATTTCCGGGAAGGATGAGGTTTTCATAAGTTTGCTCCCCCTCAATATGTGCCTCGAGATTAGAAGAGAGTTTTGCACATACTAGAAGGAACCTGCACATTGAGATAAATGATCACGTTTCAAATCATAGGTTTAAGATAGATGCTCCCCCTCAACATGTGCATTGAAAATTTGAAATCGTTTGTCACATGTGGGAAGGACAGCATGTACATCCTTATAAAACCATTTACCGAATTATCAGTTTAAATCCAATTTAAATCACAAATTCTCCCCCGATCACAATTATCAAATCATTTGAGATTTGTGATCTCTTATAGATTTAAATTGATTTTGAAAGCTTTTAAGGAGAATTGTGACTTGATTATGAAAGCGTTGTAACTGATAAGGATCGGATTTTAAGACTTTAAACTCCATTGATAAAACATGCATGTACATCTTTTGAAAACAATTTAATGCCAAATAACTTTTTAATTTAATTGAAATCATTCTCCCCCTCAATCAATGACATAGGTTGTTGATTGAGAGATAGAGATTTTGACAAATAAGTCCTGATGATTATCAAAAATAGGGACCGAGTTATTTTTCAAAGCAGTTAGTTTTCAGCAGATAAATGTTTATAGAATCAGAGCATTGAATTTATGGAAAAACATGATAAAGTATGGCTCTGTTCTTTCTTTGAAAAGCGGGTTACTGCCTGAAATGACAGTAAGCCATAGTTTCTCTTTCTCCCAAAAATATTTTTTGATTTTTTGAATTTTTGATTTTGATTTTTTTTTTTTTTTTTTTTTTTTTATATATAAAAATTCGAACAACATTTAAAGTCCCGTGTCATTCTTTGAATGACAACATCAAGACCGTAGATATTATCGAATCGAGAGAAACATGACAAAATGACAATATTTTTTGAAGATTTTTCGAATTTTTCAATTTTTTTTTTTTTTTTTTTTTTTTGAAAGTTTTATATTTTTCTATTTGATTTTTGAGGGTTTTATAATTTTGTATTTTGATTTTTCGAATAGATATATACAAGAGATAGATGAAGATAGACCTTTACTCTTCGTCTTCCTCCTGAAGACGTTTGAGTGTTTCTGGTTGAAGGCTTTTCAAGCCAAGACGTGGAAGAATAAACTCAAAACGTTCTCTTGGAAGAGCTTTGGTGAAGATGTCAGCTAACTGGTATTCAGACCTCACAAAATAGAGTTCCACCACACCTTTTTCTACTTGTTCCCTGATGAAATGATGTCGAATGTCGATATGCTTTGCTCTTGAGTGTTGAACATTGTTGCATGAGAGAGCAATAGCACTTTTATTATCACAGGCTAGAGGGATTTTGTTGAATACAAAGCCATAGTCAGATAATTGAGATCTCATCCATAAGATTTGAGCACAACAGGATGACGTGGCTATGTATTCAGCCTCTGTAGAGGAAATAGAAGTACTCATTTGCTTCTTTGAAGACCAGCTCACAAGCTTATCACCCAAAAACTGAGCACCTCCAGACATACTTCGACGTGTATCTTGACAACCTGCATGATCAGCATCTGCATAGGCCGTTAGTGACATACCGGTGTCCTTCGGGTACCAAAGACCAATATTGATGGTTCCTTGGAGATACCGAAAGACCCGTTTAACTGCTTCAAGGTGCTTTTTAGTAGGCTTATCCTGGTATCTAGCACACATGCAAACAGCGAACAAGATGTTTGGTCTACTAGCAGTGAGGTACATCAGGGATCCAATCATACTACGATATTTCGTTTGGTCAATCATGATCCCTGAGTGGTCCTTATCTAGTTTGGTTCGGTCAATCATGGGGGTGTCAACAGGGTCACTTGAATCAAATCCAAATTTCTTTAAGATCTCTGTTGCATATTTAGATTGATTTATGAAAATGCCTCCGGGACTTTGTGAAATTTGTAATCTCAAGAAAAATGACATTTGTCCCATCATTGACATTTGAAATTTTGAACTCATTTCATTCGAAAAACGATCACATTCCATTGGGTCTGTCGAGGCAAAAATAATATCATCAACATAAATTTGAACATGAATTAAATGTTTGCCTGACTTCCTGGTGAACAATGTAGGATCAACTGCTCCTTTGCTGAATCCGGTTGATAGAAGAAACTTTGACAGTGTATCATACCATGCCCTTGGAGCTTGCTTTAAACCGTAAAGAGCCTTCTTCAAACGATAAACGTGAGTAGGATGCTCTTGATTCACAAATCCTTCAGGTTGGCTGACGTAGACGACTTCTTTAAGATCTCCGTTCAGAAATGCCGTCTTCACATCCATCTGATAGACTACCATGTTCTTACTAGCAGCATTAGCCAGAAAGATTCTGATTGCCTCGATTCGAGCAACTGGAGCAAAAGATTCTTCAAAGTCAATACCCTCCTCTTGACGGTATCCTTTAGCAACTAATCGAGCCTTGTTCTTCAACACATCACCATGCTCATCAAGTTTCACTTTGAAGATCCATTTAAGAGCAATAATCATAGCACAGTCTGGAGCAGGTACTAACTCCCATACATCAAGTCGATCAAACTCATGAATTTCATCTTGCATGGCATTGAACCAGCTATCTTCATTCATGGCGGTTTTAACATCTTTTGGTTCGATCTTAGATAGTACGGAGTTGAAGAAGCACCATAAGGCATCGGTTGCAAGTTGTTTCCGGGTTGATACAAGACGAGAGGGATTTCCAATGATGTTGTCTAATGGATGATCGTGAGTCCATTTTCTGAGGTGTTCATGTGGCAGTTGTTGAGGGACTGAGGTAGCTGAGTCGATGTTTCCTGAAGAAGATGGTTCTGATGATGATTCAGGAGCAAATATGTTTTCAAATGGAGCATCTTCAGGAGTGGCAAAGGGATTAACTTCATCATTGATGCCAGAAACATTTCCATGATGTACATTTGAAGAATGATGATTTGTTGATGAGACTGAAAGATCAGCAGCAGGTGCTTCTTGACTTAAAGATATTGAGACTGAGGGATTGACTTCATTCACAGGAATATGAGCATCCTCTGTTGTAGGGATCAACACCTCATTAGTAATTGAATCATACAGTTCATCAAACATAGGATCAAACAATTTCTTTAAATCATCTTCAGATGGAGGTACATATGGAGTTTCTTGAGAAGAGTTTGGAACAAGGGATGAACCAATGGGACTGTTTTGAAGTGCGGGTCCTGAGCTGGAGTGTCCAGGAGCCATTTGACCGGTCAGCTCATCAAACGTAACATGAATTGTTTCCATGATATTTCGGGTTCTTTTGTTGTAGATTCGGTATCCCTTTTTGTTTGAAGCATACCCTACAAATACTCCAATGTCTGCTTTAGCTCTAAGTTTGCCTAAGTCTTGTCCCTCATTAGTTGGATAACACAATGCACCAAACACACGAAGGAAAAAGAGATTAGGTTTTCTATTGTGGACAAGTTCATATGGAGTTTTTCCATGAACAGTGTGAATCAGAGAACGATTTTGTGTGTAGCATGCAATGGCAATAGCTTCAGCCCAGAGAAACATTGGAACCTTTGAGTAAATCAGCATTGTTCTAGCGGCTTCTACAAGAGTTCGATTTCGTCTTTCAGCTACACCGTTCTGTTGAGGAGTTCGAGGAACACTTCTTTGATGGCTGATTCCAATGCTTTCATAGAAGTCACTAAGTTGTTTGTTAACAAACTCAGTTCCATTGTCTGTTCGGATAATTCTGACTGTTTTGTTGAGTCGAACCTGCAGCTGTTTGATGAGCTTGATGATGATATCAGGAGTTTCATCCTTTGTCCTTAAGAACTTGACCCATGTGAATCTAGAGTAATCATCAACCACAACCAACACATATTTCTTACCAAAGATGTCCTGCACTCTCATTGGTCCACACAAATCCATATGAAGGGTATGAAGAACTTCTGTAATTGAGATTGTAGGTTTGTGTTTGTGGGCAAACTTTTTGCTTTTACCCAATTGGCATGCTGAACAAAGATGATCCTTTTCATACTTTAGTCTAGGTAAACCTACAACTAAGTCCTTTCTGGAAAGATCGTTGATGGTGCCGAAGTTCAAGTGATTGAGACGACGATGCCATAACCATGACTTTGTTTTTGAAGCCTTTGATAACAAGCTGATTGGAGAAGCCCTCATCATGTCATCGATAGAGATGGTGTAAAGATTTGAGCCACGAGTTCCTTTTAACAGTTCCTTACCATTAAGATCTCTAACAAAGCAGGTATGTTTTCTGAAGGCTACTTCTAGATCAGAATCACAGAATTGACCAACAGAGAACAGATTATGACCCAAACCTTCCACATAGTAAACTCTAGAGATGACACTATCACCAACAACGTAATCTCCATAACCCATAATAGCACCGAAATGATCATTACCGAATCTAACAGTCCCGATGAATTTGCTCACGAAGTTCATGAGCCGCGACCGGTCTCCAGTCATATGCTTGGAACAGCCTGAGTCCAGGTACCACAGAACGATTTGAACGATCTGCAGTTGAACACAGACAAGAATGGATAACTGGATAATTGGGATCCCCATGTAAGAATGGGTTCCATTTGGTTAGTTACAATGGTTGGAACACCCACATCAGAAATAGAAGCATTCATATCAGAAAGTGAGGCAATGGAATCATTGTGAATAGATGCAGTACTAGTGTCTGTATTAGCCCTGTTCACAGTGTGATCACTTCTTAAGGGAATAGTTCTACCAGTAGGCATCCATTTTCTAGTGGGCATTATCTGATTAGTCTTATGACCAACAGGTATCCAATAAAAGCCTATTTTACTGAATGTTCTTCCTGTGGGTTTCCACTGTTTTCTAACTTTCTTTTGTTTTTGCCTTTTAGCTTTCTTAGCATGAATTTTAGCATTAACGATATTAACTGGACAATTAACATCATTAGGTAGAACATTAACACCACATTCATGATTAGAAACAGAATTCAAGCAGACATCAGTACAAGGTTTGCAAATAGTATCGGAATTCGAATTAATTACAGTACGCCAATGGCTAATACTAGAATCAACACGATTCGTTTTATTCAATTCAAGCTTAAAGTTCCTAGATTGTTCTTCTACTCTCTTCCAGTGCAAATTTTTAGCTTGAGAGGTCCTATCATTCCTTGTATTGTCTTGAGACTCTGACCTGCTCCGTTTAATGTCACTGATTACTCCTGTAGAGGGAATGGGAACATTAGTTGGTTTAACTACTCTTTGCATTACCTGTTTAGATGTGCTGGGATCTGAACTACATGCAGGTGCACTAAGGTTCACTTTCTTAAAACTAGAGGTACTGAGATTTGTACTCCTAGAAGGCACACTTGAGTTCTCTTTCTTAGCATTGACAGATCTGGAATCTGAACTACTTAAAGGCACACTACGGTTCACATTCAAAACATTGGGAATCGAATGCATATCATACTTGGCATTAGGCATCGAGCATGGAATCAAAGGATTAACTCTCTCACCTAATGACTTTGGGCATATTGTGATCAAGCATTCTAAGATTTCTTGAGATCGTTTGGCATATAAGCATGCATGTCCAATTGCATTATCATGAGGTTTCTCTAGCTTATCCTCTTCAACAATCTCACGCAGACATTCTAAGCAATCCTTAAGAGATGAGAAGTATGTTTGAATAGCAAGTTTGTTGTTCCTTAGATGAGGAGGGACATATGTCACAGACAAAGCATATTTATTACAAGAGTGAACCTTTGATACACCATTCTCCCCATTGGTCATTGGAATTTTCCCTTTTACCTGACTCTTCAGATTCTCAATTTCCTTTTGCAATGAAGCTATTTGTTCGTTATTTTTGTTACGAGTGACCTTAATTGATTCAAATAACTCATTGAAATGACGTTTAACCTTTTCATTTTCTTCTAGAAAACTTTCGTTTTCCTTTTGTAAAGCATTTACTAGGTTTTGAAGATGAAACGTTTGAGAATTCTGAGAATCTAAAAGAGGAGGCATTTGGGAGCCTGTCATATTGTTCGTTTGACCCTTTAATTGAGAGATTTGGGCTTTCAACTTTCTGATCGTGTTGCACTGAGCTTGAATCTGTTCATCACGTTTGTTAATTTGAAAAACTGCATCAAACTCTGGAGCATCTGATGATGTCTTGATATTTGAAGTTTTGACATTTTCTTTAAGATGTTGATATTTTAGTTGTAAATTAAAATGCTCAACTTCTAGTTTAGAAAAATGTTTAACCAAATTGTCGTGATCATCCAGTTCAATTTTCTCGTTTAGTTTAGAATTAGTTTTTTCAAGCTCAATGACACGATCATGGGAGACTTTCAGGGCAACAGATAGTTCATAAAATTTGGAAGCATTAATAGAGCAATTTGAAGCAGTAAAAAACATATCTTGAGCAACACATTCAGTAATAAGAGTCTCATTCAATGTATGCAAGTTCTTCCTCTCAATCTCATTATATTTTAGTGCACGCTCATAGTCACTAACTTCAACTATCATTGCATCAAATTCCTTTTCCATTCCCTTGATATCAGTTTCTATCCCCTTTTTAAGACTCTCAAAGTGATCTTTTAGAAGTTTAAAGAAAGGCATGACCTCAGTTAAATAACATTCTTTCATTTGCTCAAAACCCCTTTCTCCTTCAGTTATACCAGTGGGTGTGATCCTTTTCTTGCAAGTTTTCTCAAAATCAACAAATAGTTGAAATATAACGTATTGGCTAATTAAGGTCTTGCTTTTAGTGGCAATTGTTCTAGGAACAAGATGCATTGGTGTATTAGGAGGATACACAGTCGCTCTAGGCATTTTCCAAAGGGGAGGGTTTGTTTCAACAATATTTTCAGCTTTCTGCTTATCCAAATCCATTTTCCAGAAGACTTGTTCGGGAGTCAACAATGTCTGAGGCTTAAACTTGTTCAAGGAAATCCAGTTTTCCTTCTTGTAGTCATGAGGAATGATAATTACTTTTTTCTCTTTGCATTTAGGATCATTTAGTTTCTTATTCATCTTTTCCCTAGTGATTTCATCTAGTTTCTTATCATCCTCTGTGCACTCAACGCAACTAGGTTTTCGTCTAGGTTTAAGAATCTCATTGCCATCATAGATCACACTTTGCGCTGCTTTTGCTATCTTTCCGTACTCAGGGTTGGGTTTATCTATAATGGGAACACTATGTTTATCGCTTAGAACTCTATGTTTAGTGACCATGTGAGCAGTCTGAATGGTGTTTCCTTGTATGTACAACTTGTTTTCAAGTTTGTTTTTCAAAGTTTTCAGATTAGAAAAGTCTCTCAAGAGTTTTGATTCCTTTGCATTAAATTCTTGCTTAAGCATTTTCACATTTTCTTGAAGTTCTTGTTTTTGCTTAGCTGTTTTAGAAAGTTTTTCTTGCAAGGAATTTAATTCTTGTTTCAATACTTCTTCTCTAAAATTACTTTTTCTAATGACTGTACCCACTTGGTCATCCATTTCCTACTCACGAGTGGTCAACTCAAATTTTGCACGTTGTTCATAAATAGCAACACGTTCTTTATAGGCATTTAGTTCAGAAATTACAGAATCATCAGGGGCACATGCAATGTATTCATCAAAAACATAGTCATTGTTGACTGCAGAAGATGCATCACTTGGTACAACTTCACTTTCACTTTGTTTCACATATTGATCATATGGGACAATGTTGATATTACCCATATTTTCAATATTTGATTCAATAGTTTCAGTTGATAGTACTTTGTCATGCATCTTTTGCACATCAGCATCATCGTATAGTTTTAGTACCTCTGAGATGAGTTTGTCTTTGGAAGGGCCAGCTTGTGGTGAAGAAGAGACCTTGGGAGAAACCATTGGAGAAATGCTAGCCATAAAGATTGTGTGTGCCGTAGGTCCATCATCCACATCAGAGTCGTATGCATCACAATCAGCGACTTGAAAGGCATTCTGATGATTGTGACCTATCTTCTGAATAGGCTGCTCATCCACATCTGCATCATAAGTCTTGGCATTGCCCTCGGCTAGAAACAGCAATTCCTCTTCATCCAAAGCAGCACCATTGTCCTGAGCTTGTACAAGCAGCATCTTATCTCTGAAGTAATCAGCATTCTGTGGACGCTTTGGAGATGTGCAGTTTCTTGCAATGTGTCCCTCACCACCACAGTTATAACATTTGATCGGCTTAGCTTGACCTTGGTTACCATTCCTTCCTCGATTCTGGTTGCCAACATAACCTCTACCAGCTCCACCTCTTCCCTGATCATACTGTCTTTCCTGAACTGGTTGCACCACGATCCTTCCATCTTTAACAGTAGCTTGATTGTGTGGGTTAGATGCTGTTCTGAGGTTGTTGTTGGTTTGTGGGAGAGAATTCATGTTTTGACTAATCAGAAGAGCTAGTTGATTAATGAAGTTACCCACGTGTGCATCAGCATCAGCTTGTTTGAACATAGGATCAGGAATGAGTTTGTGATTACCATTACCCAAGGGTATGACTTGTGAAGCTTTGGTTGTGATTCCGATGTTTGAGTAGAAGGCAGTTGAGTCATTAGACGAGCTTGTCTCTCCCTGGTTGGTTTTGAACTGATTGAGAATCAATTTTTCAAACATAACATGTCTCTCATTCTGAAGAAGGAAGGCATAGAGTTGCTCATAGTTTGTATTCTTCAATCCTTTAGTGAGCTTCACAGCTGTGACAAACTTGTGCCATTCTGGATTCATGTTGCTCACAAATTTTGAGTTCAGCTGAATGTTAGGCATAGTCATTCTAATGTTCCTCATGTCATTCACCAACTTATGAAATCTCACATAGTACTCATAGACACTCTCATCTGGCTTCATCTTGAAGTGTTCAAATTCGTCATAGAGTTGTGATTCTCTGTCTTCCATAGTTAATTCTGAACCTGAGAGAAGCATCTTGACATTATCCTAAACTGCCTTTGCATCGGTGTTGTGATTGATCAGCTTGTAGATGTCTTTAGGAAGACCTTGAAGAACAATGTTAGAAGCCCTGATATCTGCATCGAATCTCTTTTTCTCCTTATCATCAAGCTCATCATACATTTTAGGTCTGTCCATTCCGTAAATAGGAGTTCCATCATCATTAGTATCAAGTATGTCTCTAGTCGTCTCAACTCGATATGGTCCTTCATCAATGGATTTGAGAATGTTGACACCATTTTCCTTTCCAAGGCAGTACAATCTGATTCGTTGAGCCCAAGAATCGTAGTCAGTTCTATCAAGCATGGGTGGACGAGTATCTGAGCCAGCTGCTTGAACGTCCTTGGCAACAGTGGAGATGATAGTAGGAACGTTGGTAGACATGTTAACAGATTATACGGGATTTTATAACTCTATGATTAAACCGGGAAATAGATTCTTTCACGGGATTTTACTAAATCAAGAGAAAACCGTAAACAATCACCCAAGTCGCTAGAAGATAATGCATCAAGTCGCTAACACCTAATTCGCTACACCACTAAGTCGCTAGAGTCCCAAGTCGCTAGACAAATGCAAGTCGCTAAGTTGTAACTCGCTAAGCCTCAAGTCGCTAGCAAAATTTTGGCAGCAATTCGCTACTCAAGTCGCTAAAGAGCAACTCGCTACAGACCAAGTCGCTACCACCAAGTCGCTACCCGTAGTGGAGAGTCCACTACTTGTACTGTTAATCGCTAGATCTAAGTCGCTAGCTCCAAAACTGTAACTCGCCACGAAATTGCAAAGCAAGTCGCTACGAAGAATGAAGTCCGAATGTCAAGTCGCTAGCAAGAAAACCACAAAAACATCACTTTTCAATCCAAAAACTACCCAACCACGATGATTCAAGCTTACCAAATCAAAACCTAAACACTTGTGATGATTCTAAACATAAAAGTACTATCAAAATCCAAACTTTAACACTAGAAATCACCCAAATGATGCAAAAACCACTAAACTTTTTCAAACCCAAAAACCACCTAAAAACCACTAGAAATCCAAAGATGTGCAAGATATGATCTAACCATGGCTCTTGATACCAATTGTTGGATATTAGTTTTCACATACACATCAAACCATAACAACAAGGTGGCGTATAAGTAGATTTCTAGAGAGAGAAAGTTAGAGGTTTAGGGAACTTTAGTGAGAGAAAGAAAATTCTTATTATGAGCTCCAACTCTCTACCTTGGGAGGTAGAGAGTATTTATAGTCTTACATAAATCGCCACACATCGGGCTGTGGATCAGGCATACAGTGGGTAAAGACCCGTCCATCCTCCACGGTGTTACTTAACTAAATACTACTTAACATAAAAGAACTACGACTACGAGCTTTCTAACGATTACATATACTTGAGGTGACCGACTCTTTAATACCTGGAATTTCTAATTCCTAACAGGGTTTCACAAAACCTCACAATGCTTTACTTAGCTTTGTGTATAAACAAAACAGGCTGAATCATAAGGACCATCAAACCTGCTTATTTACTTGTTTCATCTCTCAAGAGGAACCCAAGAATATTGCTCAAGCTTTGACTAAAGAAAGCTGGGTTGAAGCTATGCAGGAAGAACTTCTTCAATTTAAACTTCAAGAAGTTTGGGTTTTATGTGACCTTCCAGATGGGAAGAGAGTTATTGGCACCAGATGGGTTTTCAGAGTAAAAAGAGATGAAAGAGGCAATGTTATCAAAAACAAGGCAAGGTTAGTAGCTCAAGGCTATAGACAAGAAGAAGGAGTAGATTATGATGAAGTTTTTGCTCTTGTTGCAAGGATTGAAGCTATTAGAATATTTCTTGCTTTTGCTTCATACATGGGTTTTCAGGTCTACCAGATGGATGTCAAGAGTGCCTTTCTATATGGTACTATTACAGAAGAGGTGTATGTGAAACAACCTCCAGGTTTTGAAGATCCTAAACATCCAAACAAAGTCTATAAGGTGGTTAAGGCTCTTTATGGCCTTCATCAGGCACCTAGAGCTTGGTATGAGAGGCTCTCTACATTTTTATTACAACATGGATACAGGAGGGGAGCTATTGACAAGACTTTGTTTATCAAGAGAGACAAGAAGGATATCATGTTAGTTCAAGTCTATGTTGATGATATCATCTTTGGGGCTACCAAACAATCCATGGTTAAGGAGTTTGAGCAGCTGATGCAGAAGGAATTTCAAATGAGTTCAATGGGAGAGTTAACTTTCTTTTTGGGACTTCAGGTTAAGCAGTCTAAGGAAGGAATTTTTATCAGTCAAGACAAGTATGTTACTGACATACTTAAGAAGTTTAATTTTGATGATATGAAGGCTGTTACTACCCCTATTAAATCTATCAATTCATTGGGCAAAGATGAAGATGGACAACCAGTTGAAGTCAAGCTTTACAGATCCATGATTGGCTCTCTTATGTATCTTACTACATCCAGGCCTGATATCATGTTTGCAGTTTGTCTATGTGCAAGATATCAAGTCTCACCAAAGATCTCTCACATGAATGCAGTAAAACGAATTTTATGTTATTTGAAACAACAACCTAAGTTGGGGTTGTGGTATCCTAAAAAGTCACCTTTTCACTTAGAAGCTTTTTCAGATAGTGAATATGCAGGTGATAACTATGATAGAAGATCAACCACTGGAGGATGCCAATATCTTGGAAGAAGGTTAGTCTCCTGGCAATGCAAGAAGCAGACAATTGCAGCAACATCATCTACTGAAGCTGAATATGTGGCTGCTGCAAGTTGTTGTGGACAAGTTTTGTGGATGCAGAATCAACTCTTGGACTATGGGTTCAATTTCAAAAATACTCCTATCAATATTGATAATGAGAGTACTATTTGTATTGTAAAGAATCCAGTTTACCATTCCAAGACCAAGCACATTCAAATTAGGCATCATTTTATCAGAGATTGCTATGAGCATAGACTTATTAATGTGGTCAAGGTTCACACGGATGACAATGTAGCTGATTTACTCACAAAAGGTTTTGATGTGTCACGATTCAATCACTTGGTCGTGAGCATTGGAATGATTAACTACTGAGCTACATTTGAGGGGAGGACTATAATGTGTTAGTGTAGTCCTGTGCTTTGTTTAAGGGGAGGCTATTATATACTTAGTTGTTATAGAGGAATTTCGGAAAGTACTGCTTTTAAGTTTCATGAACGTACTGCTTGGGAAAGTACTGCTTATGTGGAAAGTATTGTTTGTCGTATTAAAGTACTGTTCCAACGATAATATTGATGGGTAATTGATAGTAACGGTAACTTTGTTATTATGGGCTGTGATTTTTCAAATCCCACCTATAAATAACTACTTCCCGATTTTCCCTCTCATATTATTACTTAGAATCTTTTCCATACTTATCTCATAATCACCATCTCTTTATTATTCGATAATATCTTTTCATTGTGCTCATTTATTCAACAATGGCGAATCGATTAACTGTTTCAAAGCACAATATGGTGGCTAATTTCGACAAGACTGAGGCGAATGTGGCTTTTTATGATATCATTGATTATCTTACTGGGTCGCCAATTAGTTATGCTCTTTTAGTTGAGCCGGATATCATTGAACCTTGGATTCAAGAATTTTAGGCAAATGCTAGAGATAATATGGAAGAGGATGAATATTATATTAGATCAACAGTTGCTGGACGGACTATCAAGATTACAGAGGCCTCTATTCGAGAAGATTTATTATTTGGTGATGAAGAAGGGGCTAATCGATTTGACAAGCAACTGATTTGGGATACTTTTAGGGATCTTGGTTATGAAGGGTCTTTGACAGAACAAACATTCAAGAAAGCATTATTTTGTCCTCAATGGAAGTTCTTGATTCATGTACTGCTCCATTGCATAAGTTCTAAAAGTACTTCTTGGGAGCAGTTTGGATCAAATATAGCATCTGCAGTGGTTGGATTAGCTACCAACAGAGTGTTTAATCTTTCAAGGCTTATTTTGGATGGGATGCTTTCACATATATCATCTGGGTCAAAATGGTTGATGTACCCAAGGTTTATACAGGTTTTCTTAAACAAGCAATTGGCTGATGTTCCAAAACCTGCTGATTTGTTACCTGTCATTATGAAACAAGCCAAAATATTTACATTTATGGCTAGGCGAAGTGATTTGTTCAGAGGTGGAGATACTCCGTTGACTCTTACAATGCTGGAAGTTGTTCAAGCTGTACGTGATGAAGCTGGAGCGGATGAGGAAAGTGAAGGTACTGATTCTGTACACGGTACTGCTTCGCAAGAAGAAACTGCATCTGCAAGTACTGCTTCACATGAAGGTACTGCATCTCTACAGGGTACGGTTTCTTTAAGCCCTGATGTTCAAGAAGAGATTGTAAGATCACCTACTCCATCTCCACAACATTCTGTTCCTGTTTCATCAGAAGAACATTCACATATTCAAAGTGAAGATCCATATACTATACCTCGTGAAGGTTTATCTTTGGATAATTATGCTTTGACAAGGGAGATAGTTAGGTTGCAAAAGACTACTAAGGTTCAAGCTAAGCAGATAAAGAAATTAAAACTGAAGTTTAGAAGGTTAAAGACTTTTGTGTGGCCATTAGTTCAAGAATTTCGTGTCTGGGTCAAAAACAAAAAGAAGGCGCAAAAGCTGTCTAAGAAACACAAAAGCCATAAGGTTCCTAAACCATCTTCTGTCAACTTGGGGAGGAATTTAGAAAAAGAAAATTTAAAAGAAGATGTTATGAAGAAGAAAGAACCTGAAGGTACTGAAGAAAATATTATTTCAGATACTGAGGAACAAGAAGAACAAGTTCAAGGTACTGATGTTCAAGGTACTGATGATCAAGGTACTGAACATCAAAGTGTTGTTTTTCAAGATACTTCTAGGCAAGAGGTAATAACACCAAGAGTATTGAATTTTGAAGAAGAAGTTGGTCCTTCTACAACTGTTATACAAGAAGAGGAGGAAGCTACATTCAAACCCATTCATTCTGCAAGTGATGATGAGTTCATTGCTACAATTTTAGGAGATTTATCACAACCAAGAGGTGGTGTTACTATTAGAGATGTACAAGAAGAAGAACAACCAAGAACTTCTCAACCTGCAATTGATCCTAAGGATAAAGGGAAAGGTGTTTTGGTTGAAACTAAGAAAAAGAAACTAACTTTGGCAGAACTTAGAGCAATTGAAGTTGCTAGGAATGAAGCTGCAGCTAGAAAGCTTCAAGAAGAATTAGATGCTAAAGAAAGAAAAGATCAGGAAGCTCAAGAAGCTCAGAATAGAGAAGCAGCTCAAAAGGTACAAGATGAATTAGATGCCGAAGCTGCTGAACCATTACAGTCACCTACTCCTGTTAGATATATGTCAAGAAGACCTAATTTAGCTAAAGAAAGGAATGCAATGATGGCATATTTAAAAAGCAGAGGATATAAAGGATTGCAGAAGCTGAATTATGTTGATATGAAAAGACTATATGATGCTGAGAGAGAAGCTTATAAGAAAGATGTTGCAGACATTAAAGATTTTAGAGAAGAAGCTACCTGGACTGAAGCTGAAAGAAAGAAGAGTTTGAAAAGAAAAAGGAAAACTGAAGTTACAGATGTTCAGTTTTCAAAGAAAGAAAAAGTTGAATTAAGATATGAGACTAGTGATGAATTAAAGAATTATCTCAGAGTGGTAGATTTTGATTATGCAAAGGAAGATGATGACATGAAGATGAACAGATCAAAGATTAGTGTTTTTGAAGTTGTGAAATCCATGAATGGAGATTACATGATTTTTCATAAAGAAGATGAAAGCTTCAAAGTTTTCAAAAGGCTATGGGATATACTGCACATTATAGATAGAGTAGACTTATTCTACTTATATCATGTGGTGAAGGCTTACTTTGAAAATAATCCATTAGAAGGGATTGGTTTAGTTTTACATGGTGATCTCATAACTATATGGGAAACTGAAGAAGACAACACTGATGATATTTGGAAGAATCAAGAAAGCTGGGAAATTGTTTGCTGGAGATTCTTTGAAGAGTCTGGAGTTCATGTTTTAGAGCTGGAAAATGGAACAATGATACACATGTTTGCATAAAGAAGATACCCTCTCACAGTTGATCTCATGAGAAGAATGTTAGAGCATGGATTGGAAGTAGAAGAGGATAATGAAACTGCCTGCATGGTTATCAACTTGTTTATAAATTGGACTACCATTGCTGAAGATGATCAATAACTGGTATGAATTTTATTTAAGTAAATACTTTTTGATATATCAGTACTTTTATTCAAAGTACTGCTGATCAGACAGTACTTTCATCAAAGTACTGTTTGCAGAAATAAACCAGTTAAATGAATTTTAGAAGAAACCTTTTTGCTAAGTAATAAATATTTTGAAATAAAGGTTGAATAAATGGTTTTTGTGATGATAACATCAATAGGTTATCAATCCACCATGGTTACAAAAGGATTGACTAATCCATGAGCAAATGGCTCTGGTAAAGATATATCAAATCCGTTTTTAGTTGACAACTTGCTAATAAGTTGGATGGTAATCAACTCACCATATCAGTAATGTGAAGAGTTGGCTAGCCCACAAGAAAATGGCTTGTGGTAAAGGCTGTGGAAAAACCATTGTTGGTAATTAGTTCACCATTAGATAGAAGAACTAACTAGTCCAGAAGGGTACAACTTTTGGTAAAGACAAAACAAATCTGTTGATAGCTGGTGGTTTGCTAAAAATCATATGGTTATCAATGTACCATGGTCTTACACACCAAAACATTTGGCTACTCCAGAGATAATGGCTTTGGTAAAGAGATCTAAATCCATTAAGTTTTCAATGATTCACCTCTCACAGGAGTTAACACACCTGGAAGTGATGAGAATAGTATGCAACTTTAAACTGAATTAATGTACAAATTGTCATATGTTGTTGTGTTGCTGAAAAGATGGAGATTGCTGGATGCTGCTGTGAAAAGAACAATTCTAAGAGATACTTTGACAAGGACAGATGTTACAGAGATACAATCTAAAGACTAAGAAACAATCCGTTTTTAAAGATGAAGCTGTTAAAGATATATTCATAAAGAAACTTGAAGTCAAGCAAGTAGAATTCAAGTTAGGGGAGGATTGTTGGGATATGAAAGTGCTGAAGATATGAAAGTATTGTAAACTGCAAAGTACTGGAAGAAGTCAAAGAGTCAAAGTACTGCTAAAGACAAAGTCAAAGTACTGCACTATGAAGTCAAAGTACTGCAAGAACAAAAGAACTGTTATATTCGTTTATGGAAAGAATTGTATTCTATGTTTAGATTACTTGTTGTACAAGGATACAAATTGTAAACCGACTAGGATATCCTTGAGCCTATAAAAGGACTCCTAGATTGGCATTAGAGGTACGATTAAAAAAAAAAGAGTTTTAGAGTTTACGAATTAGTGTTTTAGAGAAAAGTTCGATTATCTTAGAGTTGTATTAGAGTATCTGCATAATAAGCAGATTTAGAGTTTATAATAAAAGTTATTCTTCTTAGCTTTGTTAAGTAAATTCCGTGTACTTGATAAAGATTGCTCAGTGTTTTTTTTGTTAATAACTTAGGATTTATCCGAGGTTATTAAACCTTAACAAGCTAGTTAAGTTAGTTTGATTAAAGTATATCGATCCAACAGACTGTGCTAGCACAATCATCTGGAGGTACCATACCACTACCTTCCTTATTAGAAGGGTCCCCCTCTTCATCATAGGGACTTTCAGACCCATAGATATCAAAAAAGTTCAAGTTGTTTACTCCATTATCATCAAAGTTTGGTTGTGAATTATTAAACTCAGTAATAGATTTACCAAAATCATTTGCAGACTTATGAAAAACATTTGATAACTTCATTTTAAAAGGAAACACAGTTTCATAAAATGTAACATCTCTAGAATAAAAAAAACATATTTACTTTCCAAACCATACGATTTATAAGCCTTTTTAACACTAGAAAAACCAATTAAGACACATTTTTTAGATTTAGAACCAAACTTATCATGTGAATTTAAAACAGTGGAGTAATACAAACATCCAAAGGATCTGATGTGAGAGAGACTAGGATCCTTACCATACACTAAAAAATAAAGGGAAGCACCAGACAAGATACACTAAAAAATAAAGGGAAGCACCAGACAAGACAGAGGAGGGAAGCCTGTTAATAAGATATACAGCAGTTAAAACACACTCAGGCCACATATTCAAGGGAATCCCCCCCCCCTTGAAAAATAAGACTCCTAGCAATATTAAGAAGGTGTCTATGTTTCCTCTCAACAATCCCATTTTGCTGAGGAGTATAGGCACAAGAAGTTTGGTGATCATCCCTAATTCAGAAAAAAAAAAGTGGATAATTGATTGTTGACAAACTCAGTTTCATTATCAGATCTTATAATCTTGACTTTTTTATTAAACTGAGTAAAGACAAGTTTTATAAAATTTGTAATATGATCACAAACTTCAGTTTTGGATTTTAGAAGATAAACCCAAACAGCTCTACTAAAATCATCAACCAAAGTTAAAAAATACTTAAAACCTTCTTTACTAGTAACCTTATAAGGACCCCAAACATCACAATGAATAAGATCCCCAACAGATTTAGACTTATGTTCACTTAATGGAAAAGGTTTTCTAGTTTGTTTGGCCTTGTGACACACATCACAAGGAGAAAGATGATCCACCTTTTTAAAACCAATTTTACTACCCAAAGTAGACAAGACTTGATCAGCAGGATGACCAAGCCTTTGGTGCCACAACTCATTAGAAACATGACAAACAAAAACAAAATTACACATAACAAGATTAGACTCACCACAATCAGTTTCATCAAACAAATAGAGACCACCAGAAACACAACCAGTCCCCACAATTTTGCCCAGTTTCAAATCCTGAATGTAACATTTATGCTCATCAAAACCAACAAAGAACTTACTATCCTTAATCATCTTATTAACAGATAACAGACTCACATTATACTCAGGAACAACAAGAACATCAAATAAAACCACACCAGAAGTGAGTCTAAGACTACCAATAGCAGTAATATTAGCAACAGTAACATTAGGGTGACCAACAGTTAACATGAGACTAGAAATATCAATAACATTAAACATATTCTTAGTAGAGTCAGTCATATGCTGATTAGCACCAGAGTCAATAACCCATCCTAAAGTAACATGATATTTCACAGAACTAGACTTAGCACAGAAAAACCTCTCAAAGTGCAGATTAAACATCACATTGTTATTGAAGAAAGAGGAAGATATACCTGCCATACTTGCAGAACCATTAGCAGATGGTTTTTCATTAATGAGACTTAAGAGTTTCATCATTTGATCATTAGTGAAAGAACCAGTCATAGAACCAGAAGAAGTGGATGGTTGAGACACATCTGCACTATTAGCATTAAACTTTTTGACAACAGCAGACTGTTTAGACAAATTAGGATTTCTTTTAAAACCAGGAGGATAGCCATTTAACTCAAAGCATCTTTCAATAGTATGCCCAATTAGACCACAATGTTTACAAACCAGATTAGGATTAGGTCCCTTATTACCAGTATTATTATTACTATTACCATTTCTCCTAACAAAGTTGTTATTAGAGATGGAATTATTATTGGTCTTAGTAACAAAAGCAGCAGGTTGGACCTTGCTGTTAGGACCAGAACTAGGGTGGAGTCCTCTATGAGACTCCTCCCTGGAAACCACATTAAAAGCCTCTTTAACATCTGGTAAAGGATCCCTAGCCAGAATATTACTCCTAATAGGTTGATATACATCATTTAAGCCCATAAGAAACTGCATAAGTCTAACAAGCTGATTATGTTTCAACACACCCTCATGAGCAGCACAAGTACAAGCAGGCAACAAGGTTAAAGTATCAAATTCTCTCCAAAGAGAATTCAACTTATGATAATAATTAGGCACAGATAATTCACCTTGCTTAAGAGAGTTAGTCTTATGAATCACATTAAAAATAACAGACCCATCAATTTTATCATAAGTTTCCTGTAATTCATCCCAAACTTCAGATGCAATTTCTGAGTAAACATGTCCTAAGTACAACTCAGGAGACAAAGACCCAAGAATCCAGCCAAGAACTATGGCATTACATCTTTCCCATTGCTGGGAAAGAACAAGGCTAGTAACAGGTTTAACACAAGAACCATCAACAAATCCCATTTTATTTTTACCTTTTAAAGCAATGTTCATAGCAGTAGACCACATTTTGTAATTATCAGACCCAATGAGTTTAAAATGCACAATAGGAACATTAGAATTATCACTAGAATGCAAGTAGAGAGGATTACCAGCATCCAAAGAACTAATGAGAACTTCAGCCATAATCAATCAAGAAATAAGACAAACATATAACAAAACAGAACAAACTACCAGATAGCAAATACCAAACAAGAAACCAAACCAACAAAAAATACCAGCAACTACACTACCAAGAAAACTAAAACTCACACCCAATTCTACGGAAATACCCAGTCTCACACCTATCTGTGGGAAGAGCATGTTTCCGTACCCTCAAGGAGGCAGGTCAAGATTTTACCCACAAAGTTTGCAGTGTTATAACTAAAGTATTCAGAGAATTAAGAGAAGAGAATTAAACCTTTCAAGAAGTAACGCATCGGAAACCAGATTACAAACCTCTTGATTCACTTAGTCAAGAGAGTCAATAACCAACCAAGAACCCCAAGAACACCACCAGGAATCACCAGAACCAAGATCCCCAAATTTACCAAATTAGGGTTTCAAAACCCTTAATTGATAAATCCAAGATCCACCACTAAAATCAACAATTAACACTACGGCCGTTAAGAAAACAGCCTCACAAGATCCCAATTACTCAAGAAACAAGAAACCTCCAAATTTGAGATCAAACCCTAGAAACCCTAATATCAAGAACCAACGGAGATCAAAGCCGTGGCTCTGATACCATGATAAAATAACATATCTGATCTCAGAATCAACCACAACACAATCAAATCACCCAGCCAACCACCCCTTGGTGAAATATTTTATTAACTGAATAGCCAAGAAGATGAGTCCACAAAACGTGTGCTCACCAAACAAATACACAAGACAAAGATAGTCCCCTTCAGAAGGATCCTATCTATCTCACTACAAAGATTGTAATACAAAGACCCTCACTACAACACTCAAACAATACCTAACAATCTATAAAACTGATCAAGATGATCAGAGTTAACCAAGACTTATAACACGAGACCAGTCACCAGACTTGAGAGAATACGCAACTTTTAGAGAGAGAATAATATAAGAGTGATATCCAGCCAAGGGTTAGGTTCCAGCTTATATAGCAGCCAAGATACACTTTAACCCCTCAAGATAATAGAACATGCTAACAAGAGCCAAACATACAAACATTAGACCAACTTGGCAGAACAAGCCCTTTGACTTAAAGTCAAATATGAGCGTGCATCCAACACAATATATTTCAACAGTAGGGATAACTATATATGTCGCGGTGTCCTCTTAAAATCAAGGTCGGTCCTCAGTTTTTTGCTATCCGGGGCAAGTTGTTAGAAAAATGCCCCTTGAAAACAAACATCACACCATCTTTTAGAGGTTTGAAACTTAGTAAAGTTAGGCAAGTCGCAAAAGCTCAAGGGCGTAGTTTTGCCTTTCAAAAACACGTCCCTGTTCCGGTTTTTGTTTCAAAAATGGAATGTTAAATTGGGAAGAGATAAATTAGGAGTTGCAAATTCTACATAAATCACTAAAAATAATATCGTCGTTTGTTTTATGGCTGAAAAAATCAATTACCATGTAATGATAAATGTTTTTTAAATCAAAAACTTTGTTACCAAATTATAGAAACAACATGTAAAAAAAGTCAAAAAATAACATTTTTTTATAAATTACTATTAATCTTTCAATACTCATTACTCTGTAATCCAAATTTAGCAAAAAGTTAAAAAACTGAATACATATAAAAAGAACTTAATTTGTTATTAGGGTAATGATACATGAACCTAAACTTAGGCCTAAACTTAGACCTAAAAACAAGTGTCAACATCCTGATGGTTACAGACAGGGATCCACTTATTTTACAACCCATCATGATGATGCCAAGTGATTTTAGGTCTAAATTTAGGCCTAAGTTTAAGTCCATGTATCATTTCTCTTGTTATTATTCTCTAGAAATACTACTTACAAGTTACACAAACTGTATTATATTTTTATTGGTTTTTCTAACTTGTACCATAGAGGCACAAGTTAAACATAAAAAAAGTACGCAAAAAGTAGACAGAGACACACATAAAAGTATGCTTGCCTGTACTTTAATGTGGACCCCCGTATACTTTTTCGTAGGTCCCTGTGTATTTATGATGTGCTTAACTTGTGCCCCTAGGGCACAAGTTAGAAAAACCCTATTTTTATTACCAATCTTATATTACTTTTTCATTTATCTCTGTCCTTACCCCACATCTTCAATACCAATTTTCTTCTTCCTAGTTCTTCAAGAAAACCCTCCAAACGCAGAACTTATGAATTACTTTTTTGATCTCCCTCAAGTTTTTAATGCCCTGGGCCGTCGTCTACCTCGGCGTTACTAGAGCCGGATCCGCTTAAAATAAAACATCAACCATTTATTTTAAGACAGTAATAAGTAAGGGTGTGTTTGGTATGAATATATGAATCACTATGGTTATGAGTTTGATATTTAGATAGAATGAAAACATATATCATTTTGATATTTAGATGGAATGAAAACATATATCATTACAAATAAGTTGTTGTTTGGTTTGTTAATGAATCACATTAGGTATGAGTGAAATAACTATCAAGATAAAAATTGATAAAAAAAGCAAAAATATGAATGAAAGTATGAGGTAACAAAAAAGTTAAGGCAAATTACTAAAATAAACTAGTATTCAACCTATTAAGCAAGAATGAATCATTTTTTGAAAGTTTACCAAAATGACCTTTTGAACTTTGTGCAATACACATATTTGACATTTACCATTTTTGACATCATATTTAATTGTGTGGTGTAGTTAACACTAGGACATGCACAATTACTTTTTTGTTTCCTCTATATCTTCTCTTTCGTCTTCTATGTTTCTTCTTCTTCTTAAAACCCTGCAAACTTGTTCTATATCTTCTCTTTTGTTTCCTCTACAGCCTCGCCCAACAGCTTTTCACTCTCCCAGCGCCCACCAGCTCGCTCAGTTATGCCCCAGCTCGCCTAGCCCACCCCCAGCTCGCTCATCGCTTTTAAACTCGCCCACGATCGCCTAGCACTCGCCCCAACTGATCGCGTATAGCATTTATACTTTTCAATCGCCTAGAATGTCGCCTAGAAAAATGAGAGACACGTGTAGGGTTCAAAAGTTGTCATGAATTGAATCTAACATATCATATGCAAAAGTTCATTTTCGTAAAAAATATGAGCGAAGTTTATTTTCGTAAACGAGTACTTGTTATGGTTCATTTAAAAAAATCTCAAAATTTTATGGTGAAAAATGAAAAGAAAAAATGGTCCCACAACAATAACCGATCAAACCTACCTTCCTCATACTCTTCAACAAAAACATTTGCAATGCATATGATTGTGATTTCTTAATTTTAAAAGTCATGTACCAAACGCACCCTAAATTAAAACTAACAAAATACTACTAGGAATTACAAGGATACCAACTCATAGTTTCGATAAAATGACCCATATCAACAACCCTATAACATATTCTTATCAAATCTTCCTTTGCACTAGCTAGTAACCATAACACCACAACTACCCTATGGAGATCCAACTATAAGAGAGAAACCCCGCTATAACCCTAAACATAACACGTACCACTTAAGCACAATCACTCGATATGAAGCATAAAATGGGTAAATAAAATCGATCACTACCAAAAACTCAAATTGAAACTAAACCCACAAGAATCTCAAACTAACCAAATCAGGGAAAAGAAAATCGAGTTGTGGCACTATAAAATGTAAGGACGTTAACTGAAAAAAAGCCTAATATTGCAAATCAATGTGACTTAGGTGATAAAACTTGTTGGTCAAAATACATTCTCATTCTTAAATAAGAGAGCTAGGTGCAGCTCCTCCTTAATAACTAGTATGTCACTTCAACGTCACCTCAGCACCTTACTAATAACGCACCAATAATAAAGACACCCTCCTTAAAAAAAGAAAGAAAGAAAAAAAACCCTAATCGGTGCATGTAGGTTCCGCAAAAAAACCCCACCAAAAATACCACTAAAAATAGAAAAGAAAAAAGAACTACCAACAACGCTTGTTGGTGGGCTGGCTGAACGGCGAACAACGCGTTTGACTAATGCAGAACGATAACCAACTATGGCTTCGTTGGTCTGGAGAGGGACGAATCTCGCTCATTTAACATGATGCAGCGTGCTCTCTAAGTCGTACTCCATCACATGTAAGTAAGAAGTTAACGTGCAACAATATAAGTAAGAAGTTAACGATGTTGCTTGGGTTTAAATAAACTAAACACATGAAATTGAAAGGGATTAGGTCGAATAATAGCAATTTATTTTTTCAAATGTACTGATCTAGTATGTGAACTTTTTAAAAGTTATAGAAATGTAACGAACTTTCACAAGTGTTCTAATTTGGTATGTGATGATAACATGTCATAACTGAAAATCTGACACGTAACACTATTTATAATGTAACACGTCATCATCACGTACCAAATTGAAACACTTATGAAAGTTCGTTACATTTTTACAACTTTAAAAAAATTCACATAACAAATCAATATATTTAAAAAAAAAAGGAGATGTACGTCTATATCCTTGAAAAATCCTTAAACTACATCAATATCCTTGTTAATTTCATAATTACTTTAATATCCTTTATAAAATTTAAAATTCACACAAATATCCAAAAACACATTTTCATTGTATTTTCTAGATTTAAGTAGTATTTGACATGTTATATTACCTTCTTGCCCATATCTTAAAAAGATTAAAAAAAAAATAAGAGTCCATCAATTAGCCAAACTACTCGTAATATGATTATCAAAATCTTTTAACATCTCATACATCTATCTATTTAATCTAATAAAACACACTTTTTAACCTCTCTCTTCATCAATTTTTTACTAAAATAACTTTGAACATCCTTGTGACATGTGGACTTAAATGTATTCTTAGAAGCGTTTATGACATAATTTTATTTTTGGAATTCTTCTGACATAAAAAGTTGTGCAATGAGAAAGGTGTGATTGGAAAATCATATTTAATCTAATAAAACACACTTTTTAACCATCCATCACATTTTCTATCTACGAAATAATTATTCACAATAATATGATTTTCCAACAAAAAGATGTTAGCGATAGTATGGAAAATGATATATGAGAGTACAATTGTTGAGTTATTGGTCTAATTTGTTATATTACTAAACTTCGAGAAATGTTAAATTGTAAATGTTAATTGATTGATGGGCTATTTTGTATTATTAGGATAGTTAATTGGCTTTCTTGTTGGTATCATGTGTGTTAAAATTATAAAGTTAAATGTACTTAGGGACTAAAATGTATTATTGGTAACTCAAGGGAGTTATATACATATAAGCTTTAATAGTTTAACAGTTGTTTTGTTATTTATTAGGATTTATTTCTTTTCTTTAGCAACTAATTTACTAAGGTTAACGTGGAGTTTTTTAATATAATGTGTGTTAAACTGTTAAAATAAAAAATTTAATGGGTTTAACGAATTTTTTGTATAATTTCAAAATATAAATGTAAACTTTAATAGGTTTAAAGGAATTTTGTATCATTAGTAAGTTTATCAATGTGTTTTTGAATATCACTTGTGTTAAAAATATATATTTTAATGAGTTTAGTAACCATATTGTGTTATTAGTAATTTAAATGATGTTAAAATTTAAAGCTTGATAATATTGGAGGATAATTTGTTTGTTCTTAGAAAGTTTAAAGGGTTATTTTTTATTTAATAGTACGTGTATATATTAAAGTATAAATTTAATAGGTTTAACTCTAGGGCGAAGATCGAATATACATAATAAACTTTATCAAGTTAACCAATATACGCAACATACTTTTTTATTGTCAATGTACGTAATATACTTTTGAATACTTACCAATGTACGTAACATTGACAAATTACCATTTAAAAAGGTTATAGTTTTGGTCCCTGTCATTTGCGTTGAGTTTCACCATTAGTCATTTGACCTTAAAAATTTACAGTAATGGTCCCTTGACATTTGCGTTGACTTCCACTGTTAGTCCCTTGACATTTTAATACGCTTTCGTCCATTTTTCTTTACTTATCCGTCTTTATCAGTTTTTATACGCTTTCGTTCGTTTTTCTTACGTTTTCATACGTTTTTATCCGTTCTTATCCGTCTTTATCTATTTTCATCTGTTTTGTCCGTTTTTATACGCTTTCACCCCGTTTTTATACGCTTTCATTTTTTCTCTTACGTTTTCATATGTTTTATCTGTATGTATCCGTCTTTAACCGTTTTTATATGCTTTCGTCCATTTTTTTTACGTTTTCATACGTTTTTATCCATTCTTATCCGTCTTTATCCGTTTTCATCCGATTTTGCACGTTTTTATACGCTTTCATTTGCTTTTCTTACATTTTCATATGTTTGTATTTGTCTCTATCCGATTTCATCCGTTTTTATACGCTTTCGTTCATTTTTCTTACGTTTTTATCCCTTTTTTTCCGTTTTTAAATGTTTTCATCTATTTTTATACGCTTTCGTCCATTTTTATTACGTTTTTATCCATTTTTATTCGTTTCATCTGTTTTTATTCGTTTCATCCATTTTTATACGCCTTCATTTGTTTTTCTTACGTTTTTATATGTTTTAATCTGTCTTTATCTGTCTTTAACCGTTTTTATACGCTTTCGTCCGTTTTTCTTATGTTTTCATACGTTTTTATCCGTTCTTATCCATCGTTATCCGTTTTTATACGTTTTCATCCTTTTTTAGACGCTTTCATTTGTTTTTATTACGTTTTTATATGTTTGTATTTGTCTTTATCCGATTTCATCCATTTTTATACGCTTTCGTTTGTTTTTCTTACGTTTTATCCATTTTTGTCCGGTTTTAAATGTTTTCATCTGTTTTTATACGCTTTCGTCCATTTTTCTTATGTTTTTATCCGTCTTTATTCATTTTCATCCGTTTTTAAGCCGTTTTTTCTGTTTTTGTTCGTTTTTATACGTTTTCATCCGTTTTTCTTAAGGTTTCATACGGTTTTATCCGTTTTTAAATGTTTTCATCCGTTTTTATACAATTTTGTCTGTTTTTCTTATATTTGATACGTTTTTATCCATATTTATTTGTCTTTATTTGTATGAACGTATAAAATGGATAAAACGTATAAAAACGGATAAAAACGTAAGAAAAACGCATGAAAATGTATAAAAACGGATGAAAACTTTTAAAAACGGACAATTACGAATAAAAACGTAAGAAAAATGGAAGAAAATGTATAAAAATGAATGAAAACTTTTAAAAACGGATGAAAACGAATAAAAACATAAAAAAAATGAACAAAAGCGTATAAAAACAGATAAAGGCAGATAAAACATATGAAAATGTAAGTAAAACGAATGAAAGCGTATAAAAGCGGCTAAGAACAGATAAAAATGGATAAACACGTAGGAAAACATAAGAAAAACAGATAAAAGCGTATAAAAACGGACACAAACGGTTAAACGTATGAAACGGTAAAAGCGTATAAAACGGACAAAAACGCATAAATTTGAATAAAACGTATAAAAATGGATGAAAACGGATAAAGACGGATACAAAACGTATGAAAACGTAAGAAAAATGAACGAAAGCGTATAAAAACGGACGAAAACGTATAAAAATGAATGAAAACGGATAAAAACGGACGAAAGCGTATAAAAATGGAAAAGACGGATAAAAACGGATGAAAACGTAAAAAAAATGGACGAAAGCGTATTAAAATGCTAAGGGACTAACATTGGAAGTCAACACAAATGTCAAGGGACCATTACTGTAATTTTTCTAATTAAAAAAATATCAACAAATTAACGGTGAAAGTCAACGCAAACAGCAGAGATCAAAACTGTAAGTTTTTTAAATAGTAATCTGTCAATGTTACGTACAATAATAATTATTTAAAAGTATATTAGGTATATTGACAATAAAAAATATATGTTACGTATATTGATTAATTTAATAAAGTTTGTTATGTATATTCAGCCTTCACCCTATTATCTAAATCACATATAAAGTATAAATAACTTTTCTTAAGACCTGAAAAACTCAATAATAAGTGGTGTGTTATAACCAAAATTACCTTTAATAAAAAAAATGATAACAACATTTACCATTGAGTTGATAGTTTAAATATTGTTTAATACTCAAACTATTAAATTTTTCATTTTTAACCCATAAACTTTCTTTCACGCAATGACCACAAATTAAACCCACAAAGATCATACCATAACCACAAGTTTGCAACACGGGTTGGTTTATGAAACTCCGAAAAAGACAAAATGGTAATGCAGATGATCGAATTGAACGATTTGTTTTAACATATATCGTATTAGAAATATACATTTGTTTATGACATCCTAATAGCATTAAGATTTCGTAAATTCAATCTTTAAGTTTGCCTTCAACTACAAAACAACGCAAATTAATATATACATATATCAACAAGAGAGTCTAAATAGTCTTAAACCTTTCTTCATTTTAAAAATACCTATGATTTCAACGTGATAGATAATGTTGAGTATTATTGTAAGACTAAATAAACAAGTAGGCCCCTGAATTTAATTAAAAAAAAAGTCAACATACTCCTTCAACACATTAGGTCCATATCTCCCTCAAATTTCAAACCTTTCAAGCTAACAAGCTACACATTTTAGTTGTGAAAGTGTTTGCATGTCGGGATATGGTACAAATATAAACGAAGACATGTCCTTTACAAATTTCGTTAACAGTCTGAAATTCTCTAATGTGCCAAACCACAAACATAAATTGAAAGTGGGTGTTTCGATCATGTTGTTACGGAATATTGATTAATCTGATGGTGTTTGCAATGGAATAAGACTTCGTGGGGATCAATTACCATAAAAGTTGCATTGACGGGATACTTATCACAAGTATGAAAATGTCACCTTATGGTAAATGTTTGCTATTGAAGATTGTAAGGAAACAATTACACGGTGTCCATCTCTTTCACGATAACAATTAACAAAAGTCAGGGACAATCTCTCTGGTAAGTCGTTTGTATTTTCCACGACATGCTCTTATATATTGCCAGCTATATGTTAACGTCCCTCACATTAGGAGAAAAAAAGGATTGGAGATGGTTATTTGTGATGAAGACGAAAATCTCACTAATAGTACCACCAACGTAATCTACAAAGAAGTGCTACACAGCTTGTGATCACATCTATATGTACACGTATCTCGAGTTAATTGAAATAAAAGATTGAAGATGTTTATTTTCTTTTATCTAGATTATTTTACTATTGTGTTTCATATAATATATGTTTCATAATGCCAACTATATATTTTACGTTTATTTATCCTTCTTTCTAACTTATAACTTCATGGTACATAACGAGTGGGTGATCCCGCGCGTTGCTGCGGAAGTGTTGTGGTCTCGTTATATTTTTACGTAGTGGTCCTTTAAAGTTTAATTATGTTACATCGTTAGTCCTCGAAGGACCTAGTTTGCAAAGACGATTAAACCTTAGGGACTATTTTCGTTAAATGGCAATACATACTAATTAATGCTACAAAGGACTTAGTTTGCAAGGACAACTAAACCTTAGGGACTATTTTTGTCAAATTGCTATAGATAGTAATATACTAATTAATGCTACAAAGGACTGAGTTTGCAATGATAGCTAAACCTTAGGGACTATTTTCGTCATTTGGAAATAGATAGCAATTAATGCTATGTTTTGCAAAACTTGGCTTCTGCCTTTTAGTATATATATAGAATGTATTCACTACTTTTGTAATGTTTTTTAAAATACCTGTGAATTTCACGGGTCTTTTAGCTAGTAAGATATACTTTCATCAATTTATAGTTTGATATAATTAATTTCACCCTCTTTGTTTACCACTTGCAGTAAATCATCAAACACAATGACAATCATAACGTCGTCACCTATTTGCTTACATATTGCTTAAATATTATTCATTTAAACCCTTTATAGTTATGTTTATTTAATAAATAAACAATTTTTTCATTATACCATCTAAGAGCCACCATCATGAATAAACAATTTTATAACTTTTAAAAATTGTGCGCTATTTAGTTTCAATTTTGATCGAAAAACCCTTTAAAGTTAAATGAATAAGCAAGGGTAAAAAAGTATATGTGGCATGCTAAATAATATTTGTATAAAAGTTTTTAATATTATATTTATTTAAAGAGTAAAGTCCAAAATACGTCCATGTGGTTTGTCTCCTGTCTCGCTTTACATCCTCGTAGTTTTTTTGCCAAAAAACCATCCTTCCGTTAGTAAAGTTGGCACAAAACCATCAATCCGTTAGTAAAGTCAGTCAATGAGGAAAACGGTGCAAATTATTTCTTCATTATCCCCTAACGCAAGTTAACATATTTGCATCGTTAGTCCCCATTGACTATTTTACTAACAGAGGGATGTATTTTTGACTTTTCTTCAAACTTTTAGTATATTAACTCGTTTAAGTTTCGGCCGGCCTTTTCATGGTAGAATAATACCACCGCTACCACCAACCACTCGCCACCGCCACCGCCACTACCCACCACAACCACCACTACCACCTCCACCCATCACCACCGCCACCACCCGCCACCGCCGCCCACCTCCACCACCGCCACTCACCACCTCCACCTCCACCGCTGCCACCCACCACCACCACCACAACCACTGCCTCCACCCACCACCACCACCACCCACCACCACTACCACCTCCGCCACTACCACCACTCGCCGCCGCCGCCGCCACCGCCACCGCCCACCACAACCACCACCATCACCTCCACCCACCACCACCATCGCCACTACCTACCACTGCCACCACCCACCATCACGGACACCACAGCCAACACAACCACCACCACCGCCATCGGCGAGTGATGGTGGTGGTGGCGGTAATGACAAAGGGTTGGTGGTGGGTGGAGGTGGTGAAGGTTGTAGCGGCGGTTGGTTGTGGCAGTGGTGGTGGTGTGGGTGGTGGTAGGTAGAGGTGGTGGTGTGTGGTGGCAGTGTAGGTGGGCGGTGGTGGCAGTATATGGTGGTGGCGGTGGTGGTTGTAGTGGGTGAAGGTGGTGGTGGTGTTGTTGATGGGTGGTGGTGGTGGTGGTGGGTAGAGGTGGTGGTGGTGGTTGTGGTGGGTGGCGATGGTGGAGTGGGGGGTGGTGGCAGTGGGTGGTGGTGGCGTTGGTGGTGGTGGCGGTGGTATTATTCCAAATGAAAAGGCCGACCGAAACTTAAACGGGTTAATATACTAAAAGTCCAAAATACATCTCTCTGTTGGTAAAGTAGTGATTAGGGACAAACGATGCAAATATTTTAACTTGCGTTAGAAGATAACGAAGAAATAATTTGCACCGTTAGTCCTAGTTGACTGATTTTAGTAACGGAGGGATGGTTTGTGCCAACTTTACTAACGGAGGATGGTTTTGTGCAAAAAAAAAAAAAAAAAAAAAAAAAAAAAAAAAACAACTACGAGGATGTAAAGCGAGATACAAGACGAACCACAGAGATGTATTTTAAACTTTACTTTTATTTAAACATGGTTTTGGATATACATGTGAATTTTATGTTTGATAAGGATATTGAAGTAATTATAAAACGCGCGGCGTATTCCCTTTGGCTATATAATCGTGTGGTTTATGGGAATTTAAAACCGGATGGCACTTGATTTTCTAACTGTAACGGGATCTGATTCTTTATAATAGTGACCACCTCTTCTTCACATAAAATCATTCGTTCAGAGCTGAACTACTACATTGATTAGGCGGATCTAACTCTTTTGAGAAATGCCCAGAAGCGTCTGTCTACTAGTACCATTTCTTCGGAATTGTCTGCTCATAGTACGATGGAATTGCCCAATTATAGCTCGACGCGCTATTCAATGGCTCGATATGAGAAAAAGTTTTTGTAAGAACATAAATGTAAATGAGTCTAAAAAAATATATTGCTATTCAACTACAAAAAGCCAAATTAAAACAAAACTGTTCCTAATCCAACAGACAAAGTCAAAGGGTAAATTTGGCCATTAATTATCCGGTTTAACCCGCCAAACACTCAACCCACCCCACGCCACCCCCACCCTACCCTGGTCCGCTGGTCGGAAATCACTCACCTCCACCGTAACTCAGCCATTGGCGACGTTAACGCCGAATAAGCTGGTATAATTTTATTCACCATTTCACCATCACTATACGTTTAATATTTTCATGTATATATCTGAAGTGCTTCATAACTATAAGTACTATAATGTTTTAATTAATCATGTAAATGTTGTCAGTAGAAAGAATAAGGACACGTGATCATTAGTTTAGGCATTTCATTAATCTATATATCAATAAACTGTAAGTTTAATAACAGTCAACCACTAATAAAAACAGACCACACCACATGTTTAGTTTAGTAATTAGAAAAGATTGGCAGTTACAGAAAGTCTGGAGAGGAACTAATGATCTCGTTATTTAATGCGGCTTTATTTGCAAGGACATGTTTGTCTAGTGGATTCGTCGCTTTTTCATTCAGAACAAGAGCAGCTCTAAATGCAGATAATGGATTGCTTTTGACGAGGTTTCGTGCTAGTTGCTCTCGTTGCTGTTACTCTACTACTTGTAAAGCCAGTGGTGGTGTTGGTAAAGTTAAGAAGAGTAAGAAGTCGGATTCCAAAATGATGGGAGAAGAGAAGAATGCTTTTTTTGTTGTGCGGAAAGGGGATCTTGTTGGCGTTTATAAGAACTTGAGTGATTGTCAGGCTCAAGTTGGATCATCGGTATGCTCTTACATCATGCCATATCTATAATTTTGCTAATTTAAGTCTTGATCTGCAAACGGTTATTTTCTTATAGTATGCGTCTTTTAAAACGTGTAAATGGAGTAAGTAGGGGTTTAATGTAATGCTTATCCATATAGTCTACACAAAGTGTTTGTTCATGAGCTGATAATCTTCGACCATTGGCAATGTTTGATCGGCATTGTTTATGGTTAAGAAATGTAGGTAGAATCATGTTAGAGCTTTCTTGCTTTCCATAATGTTTTGGCAGAAGGGCATTAGCTATTGCTCTGTCTTTTACGTATACACTTACATAATTACTTTAATGAAATTAGTTGTTGGCGTTTGATGTATGATAAAACAGTTTAATGTAATTCGAGAACCTCTAAAAGCTTAACTGATAATATGCGTTTGTTTGATTCTGTTAGATATGCGATCCTCCTGTTAGTGTGTATAAAGGTCACTCCATGCCAAAGGAAGCCGAAGAATATATGATTTCTTGTGGGCTCAAGAATGCTCTTTACTCAATCAAAGCTGCAGATCTAACAGAAGAGCTTTTCGGAAATCTCGTGGCGTGTCCTTATCAGGTAAGATAAACTATCAAATTACTTGTGAAATTTGAACTAATGGGTTTCTCTGTTTTGGCTGCGTATTCAAAATTCTGTTGGTTCAAGAGACACCTTGTTTCATTTGAGCACTTGGAAGGATTTATTATGGTCTGGCTGATAAATATTTCTGTGCTTTTTGAAGAGGTAAAATAGAAAAATTTGCAAGCAAAATGAAATTTTATTATAATGTTCACTTTGATAATGTTTTAGTTAGAGTTAAATGAACCAAGAAAATAGTTCTTGTGGAATTAACTTACTCGTAGAATATGCTACTTTTTTTGGGGTTCTTCAAATACTTTATGTTAGTTTCTCATATATAAAGTTGTAAGCTCTTCAATTGCTCAATTGCAACCTAAATAAATATACTTTTTCTGCAGCAGCCACATTTTTCCTTAGGAGAACTGTCGAGTGATCATTTGTCCAAGAGAAGATTTCCAGAAGTTTTGGGATCACAAGCTGGGGTAAGATAAAATGTATCAGATTTAGAAATGCAGTGCAGCTTTCTCCGGATGCTACAAACTCTATTTTATTCTCCTAAACTTATCATTTGTTGCTATATCCTCCTCACTTCTTCCTACAAAGCATCCTATTAACACTATTAAAAGCCAATAGTACTTAACACTTTTGACTTGTTTCAATTAGAAGGATTTGTGAAGAAATTTAGGAGTATCTATATTATTCATTTATTCTTTATATAAATATAGGCACTTAATTGTACTCCCAAGAACTAATTTTCTAAATTTAAATTGTAATCATGGGAATGTGGTAATCTAACCATATATTCAGGGTTATGATTATGCTCCATTTCTGATGACACTGGATTAACCATCCTTTATGCTGTTACCTTCAAAATACCAATTAACAAACTTCTTCCCTCTTTTGTATGTCAAGTATTTTGCTTTCGGAGATGTGTATTTTCATTGATGTGGTTTGTAAATTACGTGCAGGAATCTTTTGATTTGACTTCTATGTCAAGTGACGCTGCAAGGAAACATGCTAAATTGGAACATCTTGCGACTCAAGATTTAACTTCTAATGTGAGTAGTGATGCTAAAACCTGATGTATGCTTGAAAATTTCTTGTAAATAATATGCTAGTTAGATGAAACATCTGTACTTTAGCACTATCGAATGGGAATGATTTGTGGTTGGATGCGCTAAATAAGTTGATTTTATTACCTTTTTTCTACATTGTCTTATATAGAAATTACATGCTGTTCATTTTGTTTGGTTTTGGTGTATTTTTACTGGTAGTCTGATACATGACCTAATTGCATTATTAATTTACAGCACACATGTGTTCTTGAGTTTGATGGCGCATCTAAAGGAAATCCTGGACAAGCTGGGGCAGGAGCTGTTCTACGTACTGAAGATGGAAATTTGGTATGCACCTCTATAACTTGGCCTGTATATGTTCCCTCTCTTATGATACTCAATCGCTCTACTCCTTTTGTAGATTTGTAGATTACGGGAAGGTTTAGGTATAGCAACCAATAATGTTGCCGAATATCGAGAGGATCTCAATCCACCCACTAAAACTCTAAAAAAAAATAAAAAAAAAATAAAAACTACGATTTATATATCAAATGCATATCAAATCAAAGAGAATAAAATTACGGTAAAATCGGTTTTTTTGTAAAAGTTGTCGTGTAAAAGTTATATGCGTTTGAAGTTTGGGGTGAAATTAAATATAATCCGAAATTTACAAAAGCACCCATGGTTATATGAAAAAAGGAGGTCTGTGTATATGGGTTGTACTATTGGACCCCCTTATGATGTCACATCATAGGGGAATATTCCCTTTGTCCCCCACTTTTTCCAGTACAACACAGTTTTTTGTCAGTTTCTATTCCGTATTTCTGACAGTTTTAAGCGTTTGACTTATTAAACTTTATATTTACTGTTCCGCATTTTCAGGTTTATAGTTTTTTGATATAAATAAAATTATAAAAAAAAAATAAATAAATAAAAATAAAAAAATAAAAAAATTTCAAAAATAATAGGGGGTCAATCTAAAAAAATAGGGGGGGAGGGGGTGGTCAAAATAACCCAACCTATATATATTTTAAGGGACACACTATTCATACCCTCCCTGCTATTAGGGTAGGGACAAACCCTCCCTAGTAGTAGGAGGGAAATACTAGTGTACTTTTTGTTTTTTTTTTACCCGTATTTTTTTGTTTGTCATATATATATATATATATATATATATATATATATATATATTTAGTAATGTTTTTTTTTGTTGTTTAAATTTAGTAAGCTCAAATTTAGTTTAGTCTTTGTAAGTACTAAATATCGTGACAATACTAAATTTTTTACAACTTTGAGTCTTTGTTTACTAAGACTATATATTTTGTCCTCTTCATGTTTTATTTTTGCGTTGAGTTAAAAAAACATAGTCAAAAAATTATTGAGATTTTTAATAGGCTCAGATTTGAAGGTTGCAAAGTGATAAAATCTCGCTTTACCGTCCATTCGGTTTTGGTTATCATCATCGCCTTATCTCAAAAGTATTTTTCATCGACAAAGTTCACATTCACAATAGTAAAGATTCTCAAATTTGCAGGAAGCAATTCGCAATAGTATTTTTCATCATCGCCTTATTTAGTGATGTATGTTGTAAATAATTATACCGACAAAACATAGTGAATGATTACTGATTTATGTTGTAAATAACTTTTTGTATTATGACACCGACAAAACATAATAAATGACTGAAAGTTTATTTAAATTAATAATAACATTACTCATTTATGTTGTAAATTATTATGCAAATTTTTTTGGCCAGGTGGAACAAAACAATCCTTTCTTGTGTCGCTGTCGGAGAGGATTAATTATAGAAAGGACATCCTGTACAGAATCTAATAATGGGAAACCGTATTATGCATGTCCTTATTCAGTGGTAAATAAACGTTTGCTTAATATTGTAAATATGTAAATAATTTGTTTGTTAAGAATACGTTTCTAATAATTTTCTTAACATGTAAAAGGCAGGAACATATGACTATGGGTGTGGATACTTTATGTGGAAGGATGCTTTTCAAAACAAGTACTTTAGTCAAGCCTCTTCTTCAACGCAGTGCTCAAACTGCGTTGCTAAAGATAATAAGATTGACCAGCTTGAAACAAGAAACAAGATGTTATTGTCTCAAAACAAGATGTTGATGACAAGAATAAAGACGCGAGAGACATCACTGGAATTGGCAACAAATCATGAGGATCACGCATGTCGGTCGGGTGCAATGCTCCATGATATTATAGATGACATAAATAATCTTCATATGTAGTAGGTATATGTAGTGGGTGTTGTTATTTTTAAATAATGTGTTAATGTTGTTGTTTAATTGAATAATAATAAAAGTTGTTTTTAAATAATGTGTTAATGTTGTTGTTTAATTGAATAATAATAACAGTTGTTATATGTGTTAATGTTTAACGTGCTATTGTTGTTGTTATTTAATTAAAAAAAAACACACATTAGACGAATACATATAAACACAAAAAAATAAAAAAAAAATAAAAAAAAAAGGACAAAAGGACAACCTACTATGTAAGGAGGGTTTGAATATCCAAAATAGAGAGGGTAATCTTAGTCGTAGATTGTTTTATGGAGATTGGATAGAGATATAACCGTCCCATTTACTTTTTACGCTTTTTAAAACTTTGATTATTTTTTAAGGATTGCAACCCTCGATTTAATATGTTCATCTTTTTTCTTATTATAAATTTTTTTTAAATTTTATTTTACTGATCTTCTATTTCCCCAATCTTCCTTTGTTGTCTTGTTTGTTTAGATTTTTTGAACTTTTTACGTACTGAATTTGAAGTGAAGTTCTACTGTTTTTCTTTTGTTTTTTCAAACTCCATACATCTCCATTGATAGGTCAAAACGACTACGTAACCTGACTAGCTAGTTACCAATTCAAATTTTCATTCTATCAAGATTTCTCCTATAAATACATCAAGGATTTACTAAAACGATAACCAAGAGCTTTGGAGATGGGAAAAGGCCATGTTTTAGTGCTACCTTACCCAAGCCAAGGTCACATTAACCCTCTCCTCCAATTTGCCAAAAGACTTGTTTCCAAAGGCCTTAAAGCCACCATTGCCACAACCCACTACACAGTTTCCTCCATCTCGGTCCCTTTCGTTGAGGTGGAGCCTATATCCGATGGATTCGACGATGGAGGGTTCGCTAAAGCTAAGTCCGAAGAACTCTTCCTTGAGTCATTCAAATCCAATGGCTCACGTACACTCACTCAGCTCATTAAGAAACACCAAACCACAAAGGAACCAATAACTTGCATTGTGTCGAAGTATTTTTCTGTGGGTTGTTGCGGTTATCTTTCAGCCTTAGGAGTAAGCCTTCCAGATACCTGCTAAGATGAACGACGCGTTAGTCTCGCCCCGGGTGTTATCCCAGGACCCGACTCCGGCGTAAGAGTAAGTATGAGATTTACCGAGAGGTATAGTATAAATGTATGTGTGTGTGAAAAAATGATACCTTAATCCCAAATACTGTGCGCATATTTATACTGCCTGATGTCACTGTCTGGTCCCTGCGTCTGTCGTACTTCATGGGACCGTTGATAGTATCAGGGCTGACACTGTCCCTGACATTGTCCTTGGAGTCAGGTCCGACATCCACGGGGATGAGACAAAGTGTATCCAGGCTAGATGCCAAAGGTACTGTCAGGTCAGCGAGCTATTCGGACGGACGACCTGACACTGTACCCTTTATCTTGGACTGTTGTGTTAGAGTATCAGGCCCTCCGGTTAAGAGTGTCGGACGGTCCTTTCGGTTGAGAGTATTGGACCTTCCGGTGTGAGACCGGAGGGTCATATACGTCGTCATGTCCCCCCCAGTATCATGTTACTTGTTTTTGACAAGTGGTGTGATACTATATGTTTGTCGATTGGCTTCATTCGGAGTGACGTGGCGAGTTCTGAGTTTACGGGCCTCGTTTTGGGCCTTGGGCCTGGGCCCATGGGGTGAAAATAGGTTAAATTAATATATACCGTTTTTCGTGGGATCATGCCACGTGGCGGATGGTATCTGTTGACGGCTCAGATTCGCCCGCGTCGTTCTCTGTCATGATGGGACGTTTCGCGTCTGCTTTTCTCGCTTATATAAGGGGCTTTTTCTTCATTTGCGATTTTTACTTTTTACCTTCAACCCTTTCGTCCTCCGCTTGGCATAAATCTTCGGCAAGTTCAGGTGAGTTTCATCCCGTTATTCCTTCGTCGTTTCCGTTGTCTTGTCAATATCTTATGGCTTCTAGCACCGCGGGACCCCTCAGCGATGCTGTCCCTAAAGCTGATATGCATGTATATTCCTCGCTACTCTCCGAGTCGGAGCTCGAGCAGATTATTAGTGATTACGGTATACCGAATGACCTAAACCCCCGTCTGCCCCCTGCGGAGTTTACCATGAATAAACTGCCTCCGGATGCCATTGGTTTGTACGAACAGTACTTTGCGTTTTCCGGTGTCCGGGTTCCCTTTTCTACTTTTCTTTTGAGGGTGATTCGGCACTTCCAAGTTCACATTTCTCAATTGGTACCTATCGGTTTGAATAGATTGGTCATGTTTGAGGTTTATTGCCGGAGCCTGGAAATTGAGCCCAGCGTGAATTTGTTTCGGGTCTTCTATACTTTAAATAAGCAGGGGCATTGGTTTTCCTTTCAGCGAAGGACCGGAGGGGAGGCCCGTCCCCGCATTTTTAAAGAGACCTGCTCTAGTCTGAAGAATTGGAAAGATTGTTTTTTCTTGATTGACCGGAGGGCGATTCCAGATGCAATGCCTTGGAGGCATCCGGACTCCAACGTATCGGATCCTCTTCCTGTCAGCGGTTTTGAGGAGGCCGACGTTAGGAGGTTGTGTGAAGGAGTGGTGGAGCTCCGACCAGTACACTCCGGTCTTCTGTACGAGATTGGGTTGACCAAGATTTGGAAGCATACTGGGTTCCGTGTGGAGTTTAAAGATATTGACAAGAATGGTAATGCAAACACCTAAGTTCGTTCTGTTTGTTTCTCTTTTTTTTTTTTTTATGTGTGACCTCTTCCTCCTTTTTTTGTAGTCATAACTATGTCTCAGTACCTTCGCCTGAGGTCGGAGCAGGGGTCCCGGTTAGGAAAAGGGCGTAGGTTGACCGAAGGGGAGGAAATCCCTCAGCATGTGACGTCGCCTTTGAGGACCGACCAACCGATTCCTGAGGTGAGCAGGGTTCAGAGGATTGTGGAGAAAGCTGATGCAGGAGTGTTAAAAGCTAAGGAAAAAAAGAGGAAGCAGGTGGAACGAAGGCCAGCTGGGGGCCCTTCGTCATTGTTGAAGAGGAGACGGAGGGAGTCTCCCTCTATCGAGGTATTGTCTAGCCCGGAGGGTTCCCAGGATGCTCATTCGGCTTCTCCCGTCAGTACCGTGAGGCCTGAGGACATTGTGGATGATGTCTTGCAGAGAGATGGAGATAACCAGGGAGGGGGGTCCCTTCAGGAGAGGTCTCATCCGGCTGAAGAGCTCGTTTCTGCTGCCATCGGCCAAGGTATTATCTTAGTTATTGTGTGTTTCTGTTGTTATTGAGTGGGTCCTGACTTCGTTTTCCGCAGAAACTGGGGCTGGTGGTTCGGGGTTGCATGCGGAGGAGACGGTCCAACACCGGACGGGACCCTATAGCGAAGATTATACAAGAGGTAGCTGCTCTTTTTTTTTTTTTTTTTTTTTTTTTTTTTGATTGTTTTCTGTTTTCGCAGGTTCATTTGGACGAAGGGGTTCGGGGGAGCCTCATCCCCGGCTGGGGTTTGAAAGCTGATACAACTTTGAATGACGCCTCTCTCTGCAGGGATATGATGATGAACCTTGCTCCTCCCTACCTCCGTGCTGAACAGGAGGACCAAACTGATGAGCGAGCCTTGTACCGGGGTTGGTTCGAATTGGCCCACGGATCTCTTGCCGTCGGCGAGGTTTTTAGAAGGTTTGAACGGTTGAGTAGCCAATATGTGGAATTGCACCGAGCTCATTCTGTTTGCTCTGGCGTCGAACCTTTGCTTTCCGAGACCCGAGCTAGTCTTCACTCCCAAGTCGTCATTAATGAGAAATTGACTGCGGATCATCAGGCCCTTCAGGAAGTCCATCAGGTTTGTGATCAGAAAGAGGAGGAGTTGAAGAAGAAGTTGGAGAGCTTGGAAGCTGAGGTTGCGCTGTTGAGGGTTAAGGATTCGGAGCAGGTTGAAAGGATTAAGTCGCTGGAGGAATCCCTAGAGAAGAAGGCTTCGGAGCTGGAGGAGTCGGAGAGGGACGCCGCGGATTTGAGGAAAAGCGTGCAGGAAATTTCCATCAAGGCTGGTCACGAGGAGATAGTACGCTTCAACTATGTGAAGGAGTTGCTCCCTACGGTGGTTCGTAGGTTACAGGGCAGCAAGGAGTATCAGCAGAGTTGGGGGGCCGTTTTTAATGCCGCGATCGATTCTGGGTGGTTAGACGGGGTCAGGGAAGAACGAACCGATGAAGAGGTTGATAGGATCGTTGCCGAACAGCATGACTTTGATATGGAGGCTGTGAAGGGTTTTACCAAAGCTTATGACGAGATGTTCACCCGAAGCTATCCATACATAGAAAAGATCAAGCGTTCTTATCATCTTCCTCTGGCGGATTTGATGAACATCCTTCCGGAGGGGACTGGAGCTACTCCTGGAGCTGGGACCTCCGGGGTTTCTTAGTGTTAAGGTTGTCATTATCAGGCCTGCGTGCCTTAGAATTGGTGTATTTGGACAATTTAATCATAGTATGTAATCTTGGGTACTTTTTTAGTTGTGTATTGTCGAACGATGATTTGTACTTATTTATCTATGTTCAGGCGAGGTCATCCCCATGTCGGGTCCTCATTTTTGGTATGTATATGCTTGTGTATGCCGTGTTTAGCGTCCTGACACTTTCGGTCATTAAATTATGTCCGTAAGCAAATGTGCCGCGGTGTTCCCTAATGTCTTAGCATTTTTCGGGGTATTAGATTCGCCTGGTGGTAAATATACCTGGTGGCTCATCCCTGGCGTCGTCACGCCTACGGGGTATCTGCGTGCCGTTTGGGCACATATGCCTCGGCTCATCCCTTAATGTCTTAGCATTATCCGGGGGTATGCAGTCGCCTACCGAATGGTGTGTGGCCTTCCCTAGTGTCATTGCACTTGCGGGGGTAAATCAATTTTATTTAGGGGATTTTTGGGTACGCGGTCGGAGGTAGCTAATCTCCGCCGGTCCCTCCCTTACGCATGAAATATGATTGCGGAAAATTTTCCTCCTCCGTGGGGGAATATATATCATTACTTAGTGAAAATAAAGTAGTTCACGCCCGTGGGCTTACAATACATAATTTTAATTTAAAGGAAACATTTCTTCAGATTCATGGCGTGCCACTTTCGGGGTACTTCTTCTTCATCCAAAGTTTCCAATTTGTACGAGCCGTTGAGATTTGCCTCTTTGATCCGGTAGGGGCCTTCCCACTTGGGCCCCAATTTGCCTTGATCTTCGGCTCTGCTTGCTTCGTTCTTTCGATACACGAACTCTCCCGGTTTGAAAGAAACCAGGCGTGCCTTCCGGTTGTAGTACTTTTCCAGCTTTGTTTTGTATCGGGCTTCCATCACAGCGGCCTCTTCTCTCCGTTCTTGTAGTAAGTCAAGGTTGAGACGGATGTCTTCCTCGTTTTGTTCTACCGTTCGGTGGGAATCTTCTTCTTCCATTCCTTCTCTTATCCGCCTTACTCTGTATGTTGGCATACCTATTTCTGCCGGTATGACCGCTTCACTCCCATAAGTGAGGCTGAAGGGGGTCTCTCCATTACTAGTCTTAATGGAAGTCCTGTGTGCCCATAGGACGTTTGGCAATTCATCCACCCATCCGGCTTTTGCGCGCCCCAACCTTGTTTTGATTCCCTCCATCAAGCTCTTGTTAGCCCTTTCTACCAGTCCGTTGGCTTGTGGATGAGCCACGGCTGTGTTGATCTGCTTGATGTTGAGCTTTTCGCACCAGCTTTTAAAGGGGTTGTCTACGAATTGCTTAGCATTGTCCGTGACGATGACGGCGGGGAGGCCAAAGCGGCATACTATGTTATCCCACACGAACCTCGTGACGTCCTTTCCTGTGATCTTCGCCAGAGGTTTGGCTTCCGTCCATTTGGTGAAATAGTCGATTGCAACCAAAAGGAACTTGACCTTTCCGGCAGCTGGTGGTAGAGGTCCTACTATATCCATACCCCATTGGTAGAAGGGCCATGGAGCCATGATGGGCGTCAGTTTGGTCTTTGGAAGCTGTGGTACCGGAGAGTGGATCTGGCAGGAGTCACACTTGATTATCTCGTTTCTAGCATCCCGGTGCATCGTAGGCCAGTAGTATCCTTGCCGCATGGCCTTTGCCACGACCGATCGAGGACCGGAATGCATACCACACGCCCCCATGTGTATCTCTCTTATAACGTAGTTTGCCTGTAGGGGACCCACGCATCTCATCATAGGCACCAGATAAGCTTTCTTGTAGAGTATGCCGTCCTCCATGACGTATTGGTTGATTTTCATCCTCAGGTTGCGGGCCTCATTTGGGTCTTTCGGCCAAATTCCTTCCTCGAGACACCGAATGATGGGGGTCATCCAGTTATCTCCCTCCTCTTCAACAATATTGTTAACTTCTTTGCCTTCCGTCGATCTTTCCCTTAGTACCTCCACCAACACTTCCTTCGTCAAGTGGTCGAAAGCGACCGTGGCCAGTTTACTGAGAACATCTGCCTTTTGGTTCTGACCTCTGGGGATGTTCCGGATGGTGAAGTTCTCAAAACTGGCTATGTACTCCTTTGCCTTCGCTAGGTACTTGATCATACTTTCATGACTTGCCACGTAATCTCCGTTTATCTGGTTAGCCACCAACTTAGAGTCCACCAGGACCTCAAGGCTACGAACCTGCATACTCTCTGCCATTCTTAATCCCGCCAGCAGGGCTTCATACTCGGCTTCGTTATTAGTGCTATCGAATTCAAGTCGAATGGCATAAGTGAACTCCATTCCCTCCGGATTGATAAGCACGAGGCCCGCTCCGGAACCTTTGTTATTGGATGCCCCATCCGTATACAAGAGCCATTTCCCTTCCTCCTTCCTCTTCGGCATGGGTTGGTTGAAGTACTCTTCATTGCTTTCTCCGATGGGCGCTTCCGACAGGAAGTCTGCTAGTACCTGACCTTTGATTGCGTTCCGGGGTTCGTAGGTTATGTTGTATGCACCCAATTCCACCGAGTACTTAGCCAACTTCCCGGATGCTTCCGGCTTGTTGAGGATCTGCTTTATCGGCTGGTCAGTGATCACCTTTATAGGGTGTGCTTCGAAGTATCTCCGGAGCCTTCTCGACATGTGTAACAGACATAATGCCAATTTTTCAATCGGGGCATAGTTCTTCTCGGCTTCATTGAGTGTTCGGCTCACATAACGAACTGGTAACTGCCTTCCCTTCCTTTCTGTGAGGAGAACCGCACTGACTGCTTCTTCAGCGGCTGCTAGATACACGTACAGCGTTTCTTTTACGGATGGTGTTGTTAGTGAGGGAAGATCCGTTATCAACTTCTTCATCTCCTGGAATGCCGATTCTGCCTCTTCCGTCCATCTGTATTCATCCTTATTCTCCTTGGTGATGCTTTTGAGTGTTTCAAAAAACGGCAAGGATCTTTCAGCCGATCGAGCCAAGAAACGATTAAGCGCCGCCAACTTGCCGCTGAGGCTCTGCATTTCTTTCAAGGTCCTTGGCGATTGCATGTCCATTATTGCCTTCGTCTTCTTGGGGTTTGCTCGAATTCCTTCTGAAGTTACCATGTACCCTAGGAACTTTCCTTCCTCCATTCCGAAAGAGCATTTTTTAGGATTTAACTTCATGTTGATCTTCCGGAGGTTGTCGAATGTCTCCGCAATGTCAGCTAGCATTCCCTGCTCCTCTTTGCTTTTAATGACCATGTCGTCCACATAGGCTTCTAGGTTCCTCCCTATCTGTGACTGAAAGGCGGAGTCTATCATCCGTTGATAGGTGGCTCCGGCGTTCTTCAGACCGAACGGCATCTTGGTGTAGCAGTAGGTTCCTTGCTCAGTGTAGAATGCTGTTTTTTCTTCGTCCTCTCTCGCCATTTGTACCTGGTGATACCCTTTGTAAGCATCCAAGAAGCATTTGTATTTGTACCCCATGACCGACTCGATCTTCCAGTCGATCTCTGGCAAGGGGTAATAGTCTTTGGGACAGGCGGAGTTGATGTTCTTGAAGTCAATGCACATGCGCCAGCTTCCGTCACACTTCTTCACCAGAACTGGGTTGGATATCCAAGTGGGGTATTTCACTGGTCTGATTATGCCGGCCTTGATCCATTCTTCTACCTCCTTTGTGACTGCTTGACTCCGATCAGCAGCCAACATCCGGCGTTTTTGGCATACCGGATCTATGGAAGGGTTGGCATTTAGGGTATGCTCTATGATTCTTCTAGGGACCCCCGTCATATCCGCCGGTTCCCATGCGAATATGTCGATGTTCCTCTGTAAAAGCTCCTTGAGACGCTGCCTACCCTCGGCGGACAGTCCACCTCCTATCGTTATGGCTTGTTCAGGGAAGACAGGGTTGATCGCCACTTCCTCGGTTAACCCCACCTCTCCGGTGCTTGTATCTTCCTTACCCTGCTCTGGAACGATAGTCTGCAACTTTTCCAACCTCCTACATTCCGAAATGATGACGGAACGGGTAACCAACGTGGCAACTCCTTGAGGAGTTGGGAACTTCATCATGGAATGAACTGTAGAAGGTATGGCTCGCAGGATCTTCAACCCGGTCCTACCCAAGATGACATTATACGGTGATGGTGCTCGAATAACCGTGAATTTCATCCGAACCTTCCTGTACAACCCCTCGTCTCCGAATGACACGTCTAATTCGATTTTCCCCAGTGGGCGTGTTACCTGTCCGGCAAACCCCAGTAAATCTGTCTGTGTCTGCTTCATTCGACTCCTTATCTCGCGAGGTAGGTTGTTGAAGCAGTGCTCGAACATCACCTCCACCGAAGCTCCTTCGTCTACGAAGACTCTCCTCACTAGATATCCTTCCATCGTGGCTTCGACTATAAGAGGGTCATCTGACACATCCCCGTCCGGGAGGGGAGGGAAGGTTATAGGCACACTCATCCACCTTTCCTCCTGCTCTGATGACTTCCTTTTTCTCCGTTCGGGCCAGGTTCGGATCATGTTGATGACCTTGTCCTTAGTTCCCGCGTCATTCCTTGGTGGTTCTCTCCTTCCCTTTTGTCTCAGATCCTTGACCAGATGATTTAGCTTCCCTGATTCCAACGCTATCTCTAACTGTCTTTTGAGCTGGTAGCAATCATTCGTATAGTGCCCTTTCTCTCCATGATAGTCACAGTACTTATCTTGATTCTCCTTTCGTGGGGGATCACGCATCGGCTTTGGAGGAGGTAGACGTAGCTGGTGCTCAGTGGCTAAGATTTCTTTGGGTGGTTTTATAAGTGAATCCAGGGTTAAGCGGGGGTTGCCTCGGTTCTGATGGTCACCGCGATGGGGCACGTACGGAGCCGACCGGTCACCATGGCGGTGTGAACTTCCACGGTCTCTCCCCGAGTACGCATGCCGTCCCTCATTCCTCTTGTCTCCTCCGTAGTGACTCCTGACGGCCCTTTCGTCCTTTCGGAAGGGTCCCGTCGAGGCTCTTCTGGTTGTATCATAGTGTTCCCCTCGGGGCAATTCGGTACTGGCGAAAGCTTCCTCCGACCTTACGAAGTCATCGACCCTAATCATCATCTCCTCCACCGTCTTAGGGATCGTGTCGGCGAATCGCTTGGCCAGTTCGGGGCACTTGCACCCGTTCATGAATGAGGAGATCCTCATGATCTCCGGAGCACCCTGTATAAATCCTGTCTCCGTGGTCCACCTTTCTTTGAACTCCGGCAGCGTTTCATTAGCCTTTCTCACTATCTTGGCGATCTCTGTAGGGTCCTTGACACAAGCTTTGTGCAGGGAGAAGCGAGCCTCGAACTGATCCTTAAAAGCCGCCCATTCATCGATACTTCCCGGAGGAAGCCCATCAAACCATCCTCGGGCCTTTCCATCCAACGTTTGTTGGAACATGCGGCACCATACGGGCATTGGCCACTCCCCATGCCCTGCAGCTCCAGTGAATCGGTTAAGATGGTCTTGGGGGTCCGTAGACCCATCATACAGCTTGATGTGAGTGGGCATTTTGTGTTCCGGAGCGGAAAACTCGATGATTCGCCTACTGAATGGAGATTTCGAGACTTCTTTGAAAGGTTTCGCCAGGTCTTCGTCTTTCACTTTGCTCCCCGTAACTATTTCCTTCTTTTTAGTTGCGGGCTCGTCCTTGTCAAGAGTCGTTTCGTCTTCGAAGTCTAGCCGCAGTGGCTCAACAGTATCCCTCCGGCTATTATGTTCTTTTATCATTGACTTGAGAGCAGTCACGTACCCTTCCAACTGCTCCCTCGTCAATGGTGTGGAACTTCCTCCAGAAGTTTCCGGTGGTGTCGAACCCGTCATCCTACAACTGGTAGATTGAATACGAGTCCCACGGATGGCGCCAATGTCGAAGTATTTTTCTGTGGGTTGTTGCGGTTATCTTTCAGCCTTAGGAGTAAGCCTTCCAGATACCTGCTAAGATGAACGACGCGTTAGTCTCGCCCCGGGTGTTATCCCAGGACCCGACTCCGGCGTAAGAGTAAGTATGAGATTTACCGAGAGGTATAGTATAAATGTATGTGTGTGTGAAAAAATGATACCTTAATCCCAAATACTGTGCGCATATTTATACTGCCTGATGTCACTGTCTGGTCCCTGCGTCTGTCGTACTTCATGGGACCGTTGATAGTATCAGGGCTGACACTGTCCCTGACATTGTCCTTGGAGTCAGGTCCGACATCCACGGGGATGAGACAAAGTGTATCCAGGCTAGATGCCAAAGGTACTGTCAGGTCAGCGAGCTATTCGGACGGACGACCTGACACTGTACCCTTTATCTTGGACTGTTGTGTTAGAGTATCAGGCCCTCCGGTTAAGAGTGTCGGACGGTCCTTTCGGTTGAGAGTATTGGACCTTCCGGTGTGAGACCGGAGGGTCATATACGTCGTCACCTTGGGCTCTTGATGTGGCCAGGGAAAATGGGATTCTTGGTGGACCGTTTTTCACAAACTCCGCAACTGTGTCTGCTATTTTTAGCCTGATACATGCTGGGAGTTTGAAGTTGCCAGTGAGAATGGAGGATTGTCCGTTAGTGATACCGGGCGTTCCTCCATTGAATTTGGAAGATTTGCCTAGCTTTCTTAACGCACCCGAAAGTTATCCGGCATATTTGAGGATGAAACTGAATCAGTTTTCGAATTTGGACAAGGCTGATTGGATCTTTAGCAACACTTTCTGGTCACTGGAATATGAGGTATAATACACATGTTTATTATCATATCCGCATATAAAAAAAAACTCATATCATTTTAAAATTTTAATCATCTCTAATAAGTTAAGAACAAACTTCAATTTTCAAATTAAAGGTGTATACATTTGTTACGTGACCTATTTGTTTTGACTGTCACATTTGTTGAGGTTATTTGGAATATCATTTTTCAGTTACGTGACCTATTTGATGATTAATTTGTTAGATGTTTTTTTCTCATGTTTGACATACCAATACATCTGTATCCTTTTTGGAGTTACTAGCACCGCAAATGTGTTTTGACTAGGGGTGTAAACGAGCCGAGCCGCTCGTGAAAAGCTCGGGATCGGATCGGTAAAAAGCTCGAACGAGCCGAGCTTAAACGAGCTCGAGCCCGAGCTCGAGCCTAATTTTGGGCTCATTTAATAATCGAGCTCGAGCCCGAGCTCTGTACAAAAAGCTCGAGTAGGCTCGCGAGCCTAAACGAGCCCTAGAATTATATACGTGTATATATCGTCTATACGTATAAACGAGCTTAAAAGTAGTAAACGAGCTCGAGCTTTATGTAATTAACGAGCCGAGCTCAAAACATCATAAAATTAGTAGAGCCCGAGCCGAGCTCGAGCTTGTGAAAATTTTCACGAGCCGAGCTCGAGCTCAAAGTATAAGGCTCGAAACGAGCTCGAGCCCGAGCTCGAGCTTTATATATATAAACGAGCCGAGCTCGAGCCTTAACGAGCTCGAGCTCGGCTCGGCTCGTTTCCACCCCTAGTTTTGACTGTTTGTCCAATATATATATAGTACCCACTACTACACAATGTTTGGTTCTGCCGCGAAAGATATTGTGTTCAATGTTTTGAAACCCGGGTCGACCCGGCCGGTTCAACCGATCAGACCGGTGCCCGGCCACAAAAACGGGTTAAAAAACCCCGGGTTTCTAAAACCGGGTTAACCGGTTAGACCCGCCGGGTTTTAAGTGACCCGGGTCAACCCGGGTCTGAAACCCGAACGGGTTTGTTTTTTTCATTTTTTTAATAATAAAAACCGGGTTGACCCGGTAGACCCGGTGGTCGAACCGGTTGGCCCGGTCGGAAAAAATCAAATAATAATAAATGGAAAACCGGGTTGACCCGGCAGTCAAACCGGTTGAACCAGTCGAACCGGTACCCGATGACTCGACCGGGTCGCTTAAAAACCCGGTTTTAAAACATTGATTGTGGTAGTGTTTGATAGCAGGTTTTGAAAAAAAATGATTTTTTTTTTTTTTTTTTGGAACAAACAGATTTTGGTCATTTTCTGTTTATAACTATCAGAAAATAATTTAATGGTACGCTTGTATCTAGCACGGTTTCAAAACCATACCAAATAGCCTTAAAAAGCGTACCTAATTAGATTTTTGTGTAGTAGTGCTTGTGGGTTATAAAGGATACTGTACTAACAATTATTTATGTTGCTCTGGAAAAAACCGAAAAGTGGGTCTAAAAACTCAGTTTTGTATTTTGTGGCAAGTATATAATTGACGCATATGAAAGTGCATATAGTCCATAGTCCATACTAATTATGTTGCCTTTTTGTTTAACATGATCATAAAAGTAGGTGGTGAAAAGTATGGGTGATCGATGGCCAGCAAAATTTATAGGTCCAATGGTGCCATCATTCTACTTAGATGGAAGAATCGAAGGTGACAAAGGGTATGGTGCAAGTTTATGGAAACCACTTGACCATGGGTGCACCAAATGGCTTGCAACCAAGCCCAAAAGCTCAGTTGTTTTCATATCTTTTGGGAGCATGGTGTCACTGTCCCAACAAGAAATGGAAGAAATAGCATGGGGTTTACAAGATAGCGAGCACTACTTTCTTTGGGTGGTCAGAGATTCGGACAAACACAAACTGCCCAAAGGGTTTCTTGAACTTATCACAAAAGATCAAGAAAAGGGTATGATTGTGAATTGGTGCAACCAACTTGAAATGTTGGCTCATGACTCAGTGGGTTGTTTCGTGACACATTGTGGGTGGAACTCAACACTAGAAGGGTTGAGCCTTGGAGTGCCAATGGTCGGGGTTCCAAAGTGGGCAGATCAATTGACCGATGCCAAGTTTATAAAAGATGTTTGGCGTGTAGGTGTTAGGGCTAAGGCGGATGGTGAAACCGGTATTGTGACAAGGGAAGAACTTGTAACGTGTTTGAATGAGGTGATGAGTGATGGGGAGAAAGGTTTGGAGATCAAGAAGAATGCTAGAAAATGGAGGGAGTTGGCTAAAGAAGCTATTAGCGAAGGTGGGAGCTCTGATAAAGCCATTGATGAGTTTGTGGTAGCATTGAAGGACATACACAAGTGAAAAGATATGTGTTCATGTTGATTCTAGTGCATGAAGACTCCTCGTGCACTTCAGTACAAACTAGATTAGACATTGTTCTTGTAGATTCGACTCTCATTGTGGCGTCGTGGGTATGCATTAATAAAGGGTGATCTTGTTACATCAAGACTATTTGGTTCAATAAGATAAGAAACATTTATAAGTAACTTAAGTATGTTGATGGAAAATGATTCCTTGAAACAGAACTTTTTAAGATGAAGTCACTTTTAATTTTGATAATTTGTAATTATAGTTAGTTTGAACTAAATGTGCTGTTATTTTAAGTTTGAATTAAATGTGATTATTACATATTCAAACAACCCAAACATATGATGATTCATCCTTATAACATAATCGCTTCCGAAACACAGAGATGACCACTTTTGAAACACAATGACTAAGCACAAATACGTCGAAATTTGGTTCCTTCATATAAGAGATATATTTATACACACAGGAGCGATAAAACATTTGTAGTTATATTTTTGAAAGGAGAAAGAAACTAGTTGCAAACATTACAAGTGCTTTTTGAGATTTGTGCATGTAAAATGAGTTATTGCACAAAGAGTAGTAAGAAATACAGTCTTTACTGATGTTATTCAATCAGTTTTGCTATTCCTTACATATTGATCTTGGTGCGTTTCATTTGCATATGAAATGATTGTATTTGAGCTGGGATTATGACATATTGACCATATTGTGAATGTGAATAGATCTTTGCAAAATTCATGAACGAGGGAATATGGTGGCCCGGTAAGACTCATGGTTGACCCTTTCTGGGAGATGGCTGATACTTTTTTTTTGAACGGCAAACAACTTTTCATTTCACCCAGAAATATGTACAATAGTTTGGACTAGAAAGGTTCTAGCCATTACATTTTATCACCTAAACCAGAGTGAATTACCTGGTGGACCTCAAGCTGCTCGTGCTGCTGTTAAATGGGCGCAAGATCACGTGGACAATGACTGGAAAGAATGGAATGGCGATTAAAAGAACTGTAACCATGCACCGGAAATTATAGTATTGGATTGTATTTGTTTAGCGGATCATGTCTACTACATCATCTGTCATAGAGTCAGATTGATGTTAAACTTAGGCAACAAGAGAATGTGCAAATGTAGTGTGTTTATGAATAGTGTATTGTTGTCATTGTAGAGCGTCGTTATTTTCTTCGTGATGTCTTCAAACAAGTATTTTACCTAGTAGATGAAATTCTGTAGTTTCACGATTCCGTTCCTATAGCAAATTATATTTATAGCGGTGAAAGCAGATATGATTACATTGTCGGTTATCCTTAAAATTCATCAAAAAAATAAAATAGAAAAGGTAATCTAAGTTTTTGCATAATTTCAAGCTGAATCCAATCAGCTTCGGGACACACTTGCCTTCAATTGTGCAAAGGATGAATGAATGAATGTTCAAGTTAATGAGGTACAAATATACCTTGTTAGGTGAATCATGACCGATACATTTAGTATATGAGTTAAGGACTTTTCAGCATACAAACACTAAGACCAGGTGTTGTCGTCCTTGCAAAGCTCCTAACCTTGGATGACAGAGGCTCATTAATTTTACTGTAGTACTTGGTAATTGGTATTATTACTTTTATGATTACATACTTAACATACTCGCTTGATTATTATCATTTTCCTATTCCAGTATTCTGAAAATTTTGTTAATTTACTTTTACTGTTACAGGATATTGATATTTTGCATTTGGTATATGATATTCCAGACATTTAAGGTGTAAAAGAGATATCACAATATGAATGATTTACATGACTCTTACATAAACGGATACAGTCATATAAAGGCTACGTACAATTTGAATTCGGTTCGGTTCGATTTTCGGTTTTACTTAAAAAAAATTGACCGAACTAACTGAACAGAATAAATCGAATAACCCGATAACCGAACTGATAAACACGTGGGAAGACCTTTAAGGCTTTAAACGAACCAAGGGAATACCGAATACAACTAGCTAGTGGTTATCGGATCACAAAGACCCACAGCCTAAATAGCCTGGCCCAAAATGCTTTTTTAGTTTTGTCCCACAAAAGCTGTAATCAAATCATTTTCTTCTAGTCCTTTCTTACGGGAGGTGACTTCTAGTGTCTTGTGGTACACTAAAAAACGATTAGAACAAAATAAATCTCTAACTATTACAGTACTTTTTTAGTAATTTTATACTCTTAATGTTTAAGTTCACAGGCTTCGGTAGTTTGCATTCCATGTAACACTTCCATCTAACAAAATCTGATACCGCTTGTGTATTTGTTAGCAGACTTTTTTAGTTCTACAATATATATCATGTTAGTAATAATAGTAGCCAAGATGAAGCAATGTATAAACTGATCATAACACCCTGATTATGGAAGTGTGCGAGAATATTAGACTTCTTAAAACTTTATTTGATTACAAACAATATTAGATGGATTAGAACACCTTTGGGTCACATTAGTAGCTAGCCATATCGGAGACACAAGTAACTTTGTCCATGCCATCAGGTTTCCTTGGACACTGTTTGGCTCAAGGATACAACTACGAACACCTTTGTCGACTAGGCATAGAATATAGATTCACGTTTTGGCTGAGTTTTAGTTTTAAAACCGCAAAAACTAGCTAGTTGTAAACTTCAATGTTACATGTTCTCAATACTATCTGCTTTTCTCCTATAAATACATCAAGAAACTTACTCATAGTTGTACCAACCAAAAACTATGGAAATAAAAGGCCATGTTTTGGTGTTACCATACCCAAGCCAAGGCCACATTAACCCTCTCCTCCAATTTGCCAAAAGACTTGTTTCCAAAGGCCTTAAAGCCACCATGGCCACAACCCACTACACAGTTTCCTCCATCTCGGCCCCGTTCGTTGAGGTGGAGCCTATATCTGATGGATTCGATGATGGAGGGTTCGCTAAAGCTAAGTCCGAAGAACTCTTCCTCGAGTCATTTAAATCCAATGGCTCACGTACACTCACTCAACTCATTAAGAAACACCAAACTACAAAGGAACCAATAACTTGCATTGTGTATGATTCATTTTTGCCTTGGGCTCTTGATGTGGCCAGGGAAAATGGGATTCTTGGTGGACCCTTTTTCACAAACTCCGCAACAGTGTCTGCTATTTTCAGCCTGATACATGCTGGGAGTTTGAAGTTGCCAGTGAGAATGGAGGATTGTCCGTTAGTGATACCGGGCGTTCCTCCATTGAATTTGGAAGATTTGCCTAGCTTTCTTAACGCACCCGAAAGTTATCCAGCATACTTGAGGATGAAATTGAATCAGTTTTCGAATTTGGACAAGGCTGATTGGATCTTTAGCAACACTTTTCAGTCATTGGAAGCTGAGGTTATATTTTAATACATATGTTTATTATATCCGCATAAAAAAAAACTCATATCAAGGGTCATTTCTAAATTTTTTTTATCTCTAATAAGAACAAACTTCAATTATCAAATTAAAGGTGTATATGATGTGAAGTTGATTATGGGACCATACATTTGCTGAGTTTATTTGGAATATAATTTTTCAGTTACATGACCTGTTATTTGATGATTTGTTAGATGTTTTTTTCTCATGTTTGGCATACTGATACATCTGTATCCTTTTTGAAGTTACTAGCACCGCAAATGTGTTTGTCCAATATACACACAGGACCACAAAGTTGTTGAATTATTGAGAATTTGAGATGTGTTACTTACACCTATATATTTCATTTTAAATCTAAACATTTCTTAATTAGGAAATGTTACTATTTAGTAACATTTTTGTCTTATTCGAGATGTTTTAAATAGATAAATTTAAAACAAAGACATTTTGTAAATGATTATCTAGCTTAAAGGTCATTGATGGTGCAATTAGGTGCTAAAGTGTTTATCCACCAGAGTTTAATTCTTCCCAAGACGTTCTTACATTTTCACCAAATATTTTTTGTTTTAGTGCTTTTATATATCACAGATACCTTGAACTTTTATAAATGGTGTTAACTCTTAAACAACTCATGCTCTAATCTTGCTAATGAAAATGACAACGTCTTTCCTTAACACTGCTCTTGAGTTTTTTTTAGGAAAGAGAAGAAATAAACTAAATGTAAGTAATAAGAAATAAAAATAAAATGAGAAGAATAAAAAATAATTATAGCCGCACATTTCATATACACATACAAAAAGATATGCATCTCCCATAAAATTTTCCTTCTTCATTTGAAATGTGTTACTGAAAACATATCTTATTTTTCATATTTTTATTATTATTTTTTTTTCCTTATTAGATCCATTCCCAATGAAAGTAATAGTTTCATCCTACTTTTGCGAGAAAATACTTTATTTTAAAAATCAACCAAATCACACTATTTTTCATTCATTTTTTTTTTTCTTTTCCTCTTTAAGTGCTACTTAAGAACACAAATTATTTTTCTTTTCATTTTCTTTTTTTTCTTCCCTAAGTGATACTCAAGAACACATTGTAAATGTTATTTACGATCACACCACAAGCGCATGTAAGTTTTCCCCGTTTATAACATGTATAAGTGCTTGTGATTAAATGGATAATGTACTAACAATTATTATGCTCTGGAAAAACCCTAAAAGTGGGTCTATAAACTCAGTTTTGTATTTTGGCAAGTATATAATTGACGTAGTATATGAAATTAAAGTGCATATAGTCCATAGTCCATACTAATTATGTTGCCCTTTTGTTTAACATGATCATAAAAGTAGGTGGTGAAAAGTATGGGTGATCGATGGCCAGCAAAATTTATAGGTCCAATGGTGCCATCATTCTACTTGGATGGAAGAATCGAAGGTGACAAAGGGTATGGTGCAAGTTTATGGAAACCACTTGACCATGGGTGCACCAAATGGCTTGCAACCAAGCCCAAAAGCTCAGTTGTTTTCATATCTTTTGGGAGCATGGTGTCACTGTCCCAACAAGAAATGGAAGAAATAGCATGGGGTTTACAAGATAGCGAGCACTACTTTCTTTGGGTGGTCAGAGATTCGGACAAACACAAACTGCCCAAAGGGTTTCTTGAACTTATCACAAAAGATCAAGAAAAGGGTATGATCGTGAATTGGTGCAACCAACTTGAAATGCTGGCCCATGACTCAGTGGGTTGTTTCGTGACACATTGTGGGTGGAACTCAACACTAGAAGGGTTGAGCCTTGGAGTGCCAATGGTCGGGGTTCCAAAGTGGGCAGATCAATTGACCGATGCCAAGTTTATAAAAGATGTTTGGCGTGTAGGTGTTAGGGCTAAGGCAGATGGTGAAACCGGTATTGTGACAAGGGAAGAACTTGTAACGTGTTTGAATGAGGTGATGAGCGATGGGGAGAAGGGTTTGGAGATCAAGAAGAATGCTAGAAAATGGAGGGAGATAGCTAAAGAAGCTATTAGCGAAGGTGGGAGCTCTGATAAAGCCATTGATGAGTTTGTGGTAGCATTGAAGGACATACTCAAAGTGAAGAGATTGTGTTCATGTTGATTCTAGTGCATGAAGATTCCTGGCACATTTAAGTACGAATAAGATTAGAAATTGTTCTACGCAGATTCGATTATCATCGTGGGTGTGCGCATTAATAAAGGGAGGTCTTGTTACATCATGACTTTTTGGTTCAATAAAACAATGACATATTTATAAGTTACTCAACTATGTTGATGGAGAATTGATTCCTTGAAACATAACTTTTTAAACTGAAATCACAGTTAGTTATGATAATTTGTTACTACATTTTAGTTAGTTTCAATTATATGTACTGTTTGCTCTAAGAAAAAGTTCAAGTTTAATAAACATAACTTAATAGTGGTCACTCGGTTTAGTGTTATCCGTGAGATGGTTATATTTTCAACGAAAAAGTTGTAAGTTCAACTTCTGCAAGCGACAAAAATAAAAAAATTTGTTGTGTGAAAAACCATATACTATAGTAGTGCTCTTAAATATGGTATGGTGATGTTAACTATAATTATAAACTTTTAATTATTTTAAACATGATATGTGATGTGATGTTAACTATAGAATGTTTGATGCTCACGAAGTTTTATAAAGCTATGAAATGATTATGCAAGATTTATACAATTGTTATTACTTATCCGTCTCAAAAAAGAGTGTCCACAAATAAAAAATAAACATATGATGATATGTAGGGGGTGTCATTCGGGCTGACCCGACCCGAGTCAATTCGGGTCGGGTCAATCGGGTTCAAAATTATATTCGGGTCAATCGGGTCAACCCGAATTGACCCGAGTTCTAAACAAGGTCGGGTTCGGGTATATATTTTTAGCTTTGACCCGACCCGAACCCGACTAACCTGGCTCAACAACACTTTTACAATGTAAAAAACTTGGGTTGACCCCAAACCCGAATTGACCCGAACCCGAATTGGCCCGACCGGAGGTGACCCGAGTTCTAAACAAGGTCGGGTTCGGGTATGTTTTTTTAAAGCTTGACCCGACTTGACCTGACCCAAGTTGACCCGAACCCGACCGGGTCAACCCGAATAACACCCCTAATGATATGTATATTAATGTTAGTTTTGATCGATTAAAAGTCATTTTTATCCTCATAGTTAATATAAAAATTATAAATGAATAATTAATGCATGTTTTGATTATGAGCGTAAAGTAGAAAAATCAGTCATAATTACTATCCAAAAATAAAATTTGAACATGCTTTTTGGGACAAACATAAATAGTAAGGTGCACATTTTATTGAGACGGAAGGAGTAACAAATACCACAAATTAAGTCATAACAATTCACAATAAAACTATGCTATCACTTATTCATTTCTAAAATGAGATACAGTAAGGCTGGTTCCAGTAAGGTCGATCGAGCATGGGTCGATCGATTCATGATTCGGTCGTTCTTGTTGTGGCCATTCGATCAGAGGAAGGAAGTGATCGCTTACACGATCGACTTCAGCGCTTGGTTTCTTTTTCTTTTCTTTTTTTTGTGTATTTAATAAATATAAAAGGTATATTTGTGGGGTATGTTTTTTGTAGTGTAGATTGCCTTACTGGGGCACGCAATCGCCTGAAGGTCGCTGGAGAGAAAGCTGACGTGACATGAAAAATATGAGGGATTGACCCTTCTTACTGGGGCAGCCTAATAATAATTAAGAAAATGATAAACCCTAACATCTAATATATTTTTATTTCTATTTTACCTTATAAAAAAATGGGGAGTGATACTCACACCACATCTTTTGATGCATACATCATAATTTATGCATTACAGCATTGTACGGTACAAAGTCTAATGCACAATTCGTGATGAATGCATAAAAAATGTGGTGTGGGTAGATTCCAAAAAAAAATATTATCGGGTATAAAAGGAAAGTTTCTGGGTTTTGGATAATACACAGATACAGAAACATGGCCTCTGCATTTTCCTTGATAAACCCTTCAACATTTTCATTTACATCTTCCTTAAAACATGTTTCAATTCCAATAATATGTTCCAATCCTTCTAAACAATTCAATCTCCATAAAAAAACCTCATTTAGATACTCCTTAAACCCTTCTTTTTCTTCTAGAAGAAACCCTAAAACCCTAATTGTTAAAGCTGCTGAGTACAAGTTTCCTGACCCAATTCCTGAATTTGCTGAAGCTGTAAGAATACTGGTTACCATTTTTTAGTTTTTTGTGATTTTTTTAGTTGTGTTTTGGGATTTGTAGGAGTGTATGCTAAGTGTTTGATGAAATGTCTGTGTTTTTTTTTTTTTTTTTTTGGTGGTTTAGGAGACAGAGAAGTTTAGGGAACATTTGATCGAGAAGCTGTCGAAAAAGGATGTGTTTGAGGATTCTGTTGATGAAGTGGTTGAAATTTGTAGTGAGGTATTTTCGATATACTGTTGTGTTTTGGGAGTGATTATCTGATTTTGCGTTTTAAGTCTAGTTCGTGGTGCTTAAACATATTGAAACTGATTGTTATTATTTGATTATTTGATGTTTTTTGTGAGGATTTGGATATGATATACTGTAGTTCGCAATGCTGAATAACTAAAGTTTTGCCAAACGAGCAACTGAATACATGATTATTACAAAGGCAAAAAAACAATACATATCCAAATGTCTGATTGGTTTGCATCACATATTCAGTGTCAAAACACAAATGTCTATATTTGTTGCCCTCTGTAAGAAAACAAATCTGGTTGCAAATATACGATTGCTTTTTTAGATTTTTTTATCTGGGGTGAGCTATTTGACAATGTAATAATGTACATTACAAAGTGTTATACACCGAGATGTTCCATCCCTTACCTATGTTAATCTCATTACAAATTGTAGGTTTTTGCATCTACAGTGTCACCTGTCAACATTTTTGTCATTCCTTTCCTGTACTTACCTGGTTGCTTTCTGTATATTTATATAGAAAGATTGAGTTTTAGTTGGGTTTGTGACAATTTTTTTACTAGATCTTTGCAAAATTCATGAATGAGGAATATGGTGGTCCGGGAACACTTATGGTTGATCCTTTTTGGGAGATGGCTGACACTATAAACCAGAGTGAGTTACCTGGTGGGCCTCAAGCTGCTCGTGCAGCTGTTAAATGGGCGCAAGATCACGTTGACAATGACTGGAAAGAATGGAACGGAAATTAGCATAACGTTAGTCACATGCTAGCAATTGTAGTCTTTGTTCGTATACGGTTAGCTGTTGTACAACGAGTGAAATCAGTCTTAAACTTAGAGAAGTGTCAGCTTGCAACAAGAGAATGTGCAAATGTAGTGTGTTCATGGATAGTGTATTGTTGTCATCATAGAACGTCTTATTTTCTAACCGTTCCTCTTTTTTTCTTTTTTCTTTTTCTTTTTCTAAACAAGTATTTTACCTAGTAGATGAAGTTCTTTAGTTCCACAATTCTGTTTCTATAACAAATGATATTCATAAGCAGTGAAAGCAGATATAATTACAAAGTCGGGTTATGCTAAAAATTCATCATGAAAGTCAAAGGTGTACCCTATAGGTAGGTGGTGCCCGGAACCCCTTGCGAGCAAAAATCGTTTAGAAGTGATGGATAGATTTTTTCAAGACCTACGACCTTATAAAAATACGAGGAATCACCTTGAAGATTGATTGAACTTGAGGGAGATGCAAATAAGTGGATTTAGTGTGTTGTTTAGGAAGTCTTGTTTACTGCATTTTTACATTTGAAATCTTGTCAAGAAGATGAACACTTATCATTTAGCAAGAAAAATAAAACTAGAGAAAACTATTTGAACAAAGTAAGATGAAGAAACAAATGGACATTTCACTTGTTTCTTAAGTTTTTGTGTCTAGCTAAGTATTAGTTTATTACCCATCTGGTGTATATATATATTTTTTTTCTAAAGCTATCATCTTGTATTGGGTAGTTACGGATTACGCATCTCGATATAATGCTTTAATGCTTTGGGTAGTGAAATGGACACCAAACATCAAACATCAAATAAAACATCATATAATCATTAATGCATGTAGTATGTTTAATATGAATCTAACGAAAGAAAGTGCATGCTAACCAAACGATTAAAGAGTACTACTACAATTAAGCGAATCTCCCTATGTAATTACGCACTTACAAGGCCTTCTTATGCTTCCGAATTCGTTCTTCTGGTTGTGTCTTGTGGTGTTTGGTTTTTTGTATTCGTATGGTATATTATGTGTCTTTCGAATGAGAGCAATCGACCTCTATTTATATTTTCTGGAAACGGCATGGATACGGCGTATTAGTTTACTCGATACGCCATATCTAGGTAACTTCGCGTGGGGTCCAAGATTATTATATTCTGGAATATTCACACACCGTCATAGGATACGACAAATCTTCAATGCTCATAAGACGTATCTCTTCTTCGTAATCTTGAAATGTCTTGGTGAAGTCTTCAAGTTGATACATCACATCTCTTGGATGTCATGCGGCGTATCTGGAGTAGAATAAGTCAGATCTTCTATGTTGACCAAGGTTTCATACGGCGTATGAGATAAATCCCTACGGCGTATTCTACAAAGTCAGGAAATGGTCTTCATATTCATCTAAGTCTTGATGTATGGCGTATCTGTCTAGAATGATACGGCGTATCTATCTTCAATTCAGTAGGCTTTTCCAACTTGATCCATTTTGCTCCATTTTACTTCCAAAACAGCTAACTTTCACCAAATGCTTATATTCAACCGAGAAATACAAAAGTAAATGATTAAGTACCAATTCTCACACAAAGTAATATAAAACAAGCAATATTCATAGGATAAATAATCCTAATAATATGTTGTTATTTGATATCATCAAATATCCCCCTACTTGAACTTTACTTGTCCTTAAGTAAACTCTAAATTTAAACTTATGAAAATGTATCCTAAACATTATTAAGGATCTTTTTTATAGTTAAGCATTCATTCGTTTAATCTCAATTGCACAACCAAACACCTCACGAAGTAGGAAAATGAAATCACTCAACTAATCTATGTGGTAACATTTAAGTAATTCGCTCAATTGCTCAATCGTGACGAATATTCTATCATAAGCTTGGCAATGATACACATCTCCACAGCTAAAGCTAAGGAGTAACAACTCTAAAGCGGTAAACAAGGTTAGTTGTGATAAGGTTGTGAATATCTTTTGTTCAAACATCTCATACACAACCTCAATAGATCGCTGGCGCGAATCCTTGCTTCCTCACAAAACGGATGGTCACTAGCGTGTATCTTGGATCGCTGGCGCGTTATTTGCATAACGAATGGTCATCAAAATACACACCAGATCGCTGGCGCGTCATTCAATTCCTCAAAAACTCGGATGGTCATTACCTTATTCATGCGTTTGACATTCTCACTAAGCTATTAAAGGGTAGGGATAAGATAAATGTTGTTAAAGTAAAATTACAAAACAAATAAATTAAGTCAAAAAATGAAACAATGTGGTTAATTATTTCTCGACATTCTCTTGAAAAAGACACAAATCATAGACTAACTCACGCTTTAATAGGTAGACATGAATTAGACTCGATGATTACTCAATCAAAGAATAAACTTTAGTTGGTGTTGACATAACGACCAACTCCCTTACAATCCATAAATATAGTACAACAAATAGTGGTGATATCTCCACTAATACATAACTTACATCGTTGGTTTATAACACGTACCAACGAATAATCGATTAGAGCATAATATAAATTCGTTTAAGCTTTTACAAACCGATTATCTCACAATCACTTTTTCTTCTCTTTCTTTTTTTTTCTTTTTCATTTTTTCGATTTCTTTTTTGTTAACACCAAATAAACTAATGGTGTAAACTTTCACCATATAACAATCATAATACACCTGGATAATGTTTCCATACTTTTCAATACTTCAGATATGAAAATAATAGTGATAGTAGTTGATAACATCAAATAATCCTGAATATTAAGTGTCAATTTCCCCCATTAATGCTCGTATTTTATATCATTTATATAGATTTACGCTTGTTTTTCTTTATATTTCACTTTCAGGTAAATTACGAGCATTGGAGCTAATGAGATGCGGATTTGGAGATTTTCTTAGAGATTTATGATAGTATGCCTACTGTGAAGAAGCTACGGCGTAACTCCATCTCTCACATTACGCCATAGCTAGCGTGTGACTCAGAAGACCAACTCAACATCAAATTACGGCGTAACTCCCAACTAAGGATTACGCCGTAACCAATTAGGTCAAAAGATGTTCCACGCCGCCATCAGATACGCCATAACTCCTTCCAATGATTACGGCGTAATCAATACAAATGTAACTTGTACTGAAGATATGACGTAACCCATTCCATGTGTTACGCCATAACCAGCTTACCGAGAGCATAATTATGGAATTATTGAGGTTACGGCGTAACTCTCAACTCAAGTTACGCCTAACTAGATCGTGCCTATAAATACAAGCCCTAAATTCTGCATTTTACATCATTCACTCCACACCAAAAAGCAGAGAACGTCAAGAGGGGTCCAAAGGCAGATCTTGAAGAGCATACGGAGCCATCTCCAAGGGAGAAATCACTCCCTAATGATAAGCATTAGCAATTATTTTATCTTTTACTTTCGATTCATGTATTTCATTATGTTAAACATTGAATCTTAGGTTTCTTTTAATATGATCGGCTAAGCACCTTTGGTGCTAGCCTAGTTATGATTCCTTCATTGTTTTGTTTACGTTTACATGCTTCCGTATAATTGTTTCTAGTGTATGCATGCATAGTTCGTTGGTAGCTACCCTAGCTTCGATAGTTTTGAATGGCGGTAGTATCTAGTTGCTTAGGAGAATTGACCAACTGACCCTAAGTAGTTAGGTTGAGTTGGGGAGGGTAAGAATTGACCAACTGACGACCCTTCCTTGCTTGTACGAACTGACCAAATGATCACCTGTCGTTTGGATGAACTTAAGAAGTTAGGGATGAGTGTGTAAGATGCTAGCGCCCGGGCACTCATTGTTACGAATCTTGCTTGTAGAGGTACTTAATGACTTGGCTTAGGGGACTAAAAACAACTGGACTTTCACCGGGTAGTAGCTTGATCTCCGGTGGAAGCCTTTGCTGATAGGTTAGGACGAACTAACCAAATGTTGTCCTAGCGACTTAAACCCCCACTTGAATCAATTGGAAGTAGTAAGACGTTAACATAACATGATAGGATGAGTAACTAGGTTAGGACACTTTACCCCTATTGATCACAACCACTATTTACTTTTCAGCTTTTACTTCTTGTTAATTAGTTTATTAATCATTTCAATACTTAAAACAATTAAAACTAGTGACACCTAGACTTAATTAGAATCCGCTCACATAGCTCTTGGGACGACCTCGGTTTTACCGATTACTACACTACACACGACCGGGTACACTGCCCGTGAGTGCATAAGGTGGACCATAGGTAAATGAGACTTTATAAATATTAAAACCTGGTCAGAAAACTTGCATCAAGTTTTTGGCGCTGCTGCCGAGGAGTTATATTAGGGTTTTTATTAAGTCTTTTATTTTGTTTTGTTTTGAATTTTCTGATTTCTCACGATTTCTTTTAAGTTTCAGGTACCATGGAAGTTGTGAATATTAATGACCTCACTCTTAAGGAATATTTGGCATTGACTAGGGATGAACAAGGGTCGGGGCTCGTTAGGCCAGCTATTGGAGCTAATGTCCGTTTCGAGATCAAAGAACAATTTATGAGGGAGCTACGAGCTAACCCTTTCTCGGGAAACAGAGACGAAGATGCTTATGAACACGTTGAAAATGTATTGTACATCGCAAGCCTTTTCAACATACCTGGTGTTTCTCATGACGTTGTTATGCTCCGAGTATTCCCCATGACACTTACGGGGGCAACAAGGAGATGGATTGAAAGATTGCCCGTCGGGGCAGTCGATACATGGGCTCTCCTAAAGAAGCATTTCATTCAAAGATATTGTCCTCATTCGAAGATATCTAATCAACTCATGGAGATCTATAATTTTAAGCAAGAAGGCGATAAAACGTTGTATCAAGCTTGGGATACATACAACGATCTTCTCTACAAATGTCCCACTCATGACCTAAATAGCCAGCAAAAGGTCAGCATTTTCTACAAAGGTATCAACGTGGCTACAAGACAGATGCTGAACTACCAGGGACCAATTTCAAGCATGACTCCTACCCTCGCCATTGAAGCCATTCAAAAAATGGCCGATCATTTTCAAAAATGGCACGATGGAGGGAGCCAAAGAAGCCTAGGCGGAAATCTTGAAGGTATCGTCGCCATTACTAGCAAGCTTGAAAATATTGGACGGGACATGCTCAAACTTAAGAAAAGTGTTCATGCTATCCAAGTAGGATCTGAAACTTGCGGTGGAGGAAATCTCACCAAAAATTGCCCTCTTATTGACAATGATAGCAAAATCGAATAAGTAAAATATGGTGAAAATAGATCGTTTCAAAGGGCTAATGGAAATGGAAATGGTTATCGTGGAGGACCTCCCGGATATTACAACCGTGAGCATTTCGGGGAGAGAAGGCCCAGCATTGAAGACACCATTAGCGTATTTCTGGATGCCTCAGCCCAAAGATAAAAAGAACAAGATGAGTGGCTCAAAAGTTTCCAGGAAAATACAAGTAAAAGCCTCTCCAACCATGACACAACTTTGAAAAACCTAGAAGCAATGGTGGAGAAACTTAGTGAAGAGATGAAGAAAAGTAACACAAGGAGATGGATTGAAAGATTGCCCGTCGGGGCAGTCGATACATGGGCTCTCCTAAAGAAGCATTTCATTCAAAGATATTGTCCTCATTCGAAGATATCTAATCAACTCATGGAGATCTATAATTTTAAGCAAGAAGGCGATAAAACGTTGTATCAAGCTTGGGATAGATACAAGGATCTTCTCTACAAGTGTCCCACTCATGACCTAAATAGCCAGCAAAAGGTCAACATTTTCTACAAAGGTATCAAAGTCGCTACAAGACAGATGCTAGACTACCAGGGACCAATTCCAAGCATGACTCCTACCCTCGCCATTGAATCCATTCAAAAAATGGCCGATCATTCTCAAAAATGGCACGATGGAGGGAGCCAAAAAAGCCTAGGCGGAAATCTTGAAGGTATCGCCGCCATTACTAGCAAGCTTGAAAATCTTGGACGGGACATGCTCAAACTTAAGAAAAGTGTTCATGCTATCCAAGTAGGATCTGAAACTTGCGGTGGAGGAAATCTCACCAAAAATTGCCCTCTTATTGACAATGATAGCAAAATCGAAGAAGTAAAATATGGTGAAAATAGACCGTTTCAAGGGGCTAATGGAAACGGAAATGGTTATCGTGGAGGACCTCCCGAATATTACAACCGTGAGAATTTCGGGGAGAGAAGGCCCAGCATTGAAGACACCATTAGCGTATTTCTGGAGGCCTCAACCCAAAGATAAAAAGAACAAGATGAGTGGCTCAAAAGTTTCCAGGAGAATACAAGTAAAAGCCTCTCCAACCATGACACAACTTTGAAAAACCTTGAAGCACTGGTGGAGAAACTTAGTGAAGAGATGAAGAAAAGTAACACAAGGAGATGGATTGAAAGATTGCCCGTCGGGGCAGTCGATACATGGGCTCTCCTAAATAAGCATTTCATTCAAAGATATTGTCCTCATTCGAAGATATCTAATCAACTCATGGAGATATATAATTTTAAGCAAGAAGGCGATAAAACGTTGTATCAAGCTTGGGATAGATACAACGATCTTCTCTACAAGTGTCCCACTTATGACCTAAATAGCCAGCAAAAGGTCAACATTTTCTACAAAGGTATCAACGTGGCTACAAGACAGATGCTGAACTACCAGGGACCAATTCCAAGCATGACTCTTACCCTCGCCATTGAAGCCATTCAAAAAATGGCCGATCATTCTCAAAAATGGCACGATGGAGGGAGCCAAAGAAGCCTAGGCGGAAATCTTGAAGGTATCGCCGCCATTACTAGCAAGCTTGAAAATCTTGGACGGGACATGCTCAAACTTAAGAAAAGTGTTCATGCTATCCAAGTAGGATGTGAAAGTTGCGGTGGAGGAAATCTCACCAAAAATTGCCCTCTTATTGACAATGATAGCAAAATCGAAGAAGTAAAATATGGTGAAAATAGACCGTTTCAAAGGGCTAATGGAAACGGAAATGGTTATCTTGGAGGACCTCCCGGATATTACAACCGTGAGCATTTCGGGGAGAGAAGGCCCAGCATTGAAGACACCATTAGCGTATTTCTGGAGGCCTCAGCCCAAAGATAAAAAGAACAAGATGAGTGGCTCAAAAGTTTCCAGGAAAATACAAGTAAAAGCCTTTCCAACCATGACACAACTTTGAAAAACCTAGAATCAATGCTGGAGAAACTTAGTGAAGAGATGAAGAAAAGTAACACAAGGAGATGGATTGAAAGATTTCCCGTCGGGGCAGTCGATACATGGGCTCTCCTAAAGAAGCATTTCATTCAAAGATATTGTCCTCATTCGAAGATATCTAATCAACTCATGGAGATCTATAAGGCGATAAAACGTTGTATCAAGCTTGGGATAGATACAAGGATCTTCTCTACAAGTGTCCCACTCATGACCTAAATAGCCAGCAAAAGGTCAGCATTTTCTACAAAGGTATCAACGTGGCTACAAGACAGATGCTAGACTACCAGGGAACAATTCCAAGCATGACTCCTACCCTCGCCATTGAAGCCATTCAAAAAATGGCCGATCATTCTCAAAAATGACACGATGGCGGGAGCCAAAGAAGCCTATGTGGAAATCTTGAAGGTATCGCCGCCATTACTAGCAAGCTTGAAAATCTTGGACGGGACATGCTCAAACTTAAGAAAAGTGTTCGTGTTATCCAAGTAGGATGTGAAAGTTGCGGTGGAGGAAATCTCACCAAAATTGCCCTCTTATTGACAATGATAGCAAAATCGAAAAAGTAAAATATGGTGAAAATAGACCGTTTCAAGGGGTTAATGGAAACGGAAATGGTTATCGTGGAGGACCTCCCGGATATTACAACCGTGAGCATTTCGGGGAGAGAAGGCCCAACATTGAAGACACCATTAGCGTATTTCTGGAGGCCTCAGCCCAAAGATAAAAAGAACAAGATGAGTGTCTCAAAAGTTTCCAGGAAAATACAAGTAAAAGCCTCTCCAACCATGACACAACTTTAAAAAACCTAGAAGCAATGGTGGAAAAACTTAGTAAAGAGATAAAGAAAAGTAACACTGAACCTGATGGGATCAAACCTATGGTGGTGTGCAAGGCCGTTTTTTCTGAAGAGGATGCAAATTTACAAGTTGATGATTTCCATTCTTCTACTATTGGTTCGGATTATGCGACTGCTACCGGCGGCAGTCTGTAGTTATGCCGTAACTCTTGTAATGAGTTACGGCGTAACCATGAGCCAGAGAGCGAACACATGGTAGAAACTGAGATACCTAACCAACTACCGATCAAGGAGGTCTACACAAATGGGTTCATCATTCCATGTTTCGTAGGTAATCATGATCTTTTGGCATTGGCTGATCTTGGGTCCAGTATAAACATCATGTCACTCTCAATATTTTTAAAGCTAAGATTAACTAATCTTTGGAAGACGAGCATGGTGATTGAGATGGCAAACATGACTAAAGCAACCCCTCTTGGGATCACGGGTGGTGTATTGGTCAAAGTCGACAGGTTCATATTTACGTCCAAGTTCGTAGTTATTGACATGGCAAACACTCCAAGAGAACATTTAATTCTTGTAAGACCTTTCCTTGCTTCCTCACGAGCCCGAATCAAGGTTTTAGAAAAGGAACTTTCATTGGGATATAGTTATGAGAGAGTGGTGTTTATAACGGACGAAACTTTGTGCCATGAACTTGATGAAGTTGTCCCGAAAGAAGTTTCCAAAGAAGTGCAAGCAAATTTTTCTGATAATTTTCCCCCTTCATATTTTGGTCATTTGCAGGAAACCGAGTCAAGTGATGAAGACGACAGCGATGAGTCTTCCCATGAAGAGAACGACGAAGTTCGAACTTCACCTAGGGAGCCTGATAAAAAGGGTATTACTATTGTTACGGGAAAACTTCATTGTTGTGATCCTATAACTTCTATGATAGACCTACCAACGTGTTCTCCATTTCTCAAACGGTGCAATGGGGGGGGGGGACAGTTCTTTGTAAAAAGAATTAAGAAAGAAGCATAAGTTTGGTGGTGTTTCGAGGATGAAAAACTAATCAAGGATCATTGGTTTCGGAGGCGCGATATTATGACCGATTGGTTTGAAGAGGTGGATTGGACTCTTCATTTTTGTGAACCGGTAATATGATGTCTGGAGGAACCACTAAGGCATGGCCTACATGTGATCCTAACCAAAATATTTGCAATGGAGGAGAACTCCCCAATCCCGACTGGCTCAAACGCAAGGAGTGGGCATGTTTTGATGAAGAAAAAAGTATGTAATTCGGATATAAGGGGATCTCATTCGAAAATTGGGTTAAAGTGAAATTTCGGGGCTACAAGACTAGAATAGGAAGTCGAGTCTAAGTTTCGCTATGAATGGGCTAAAACTATTTTTTTTCAAGAGACTCGATACTGCATGACTCCGTACATTCCTCCATCTGTTTGGGACCAGCCCTCTTCCAATAAAACAACAACTAAGGAGGAAGTTGGCCAAGTTCGAAGGCCACCGTGAGCCCCATGGCTTTAAGTCTAACTTAAAGACTCGATAATAAAGAAACGTGCTCTTTCGGGAGACAACCCGGATTATCCTTTTTATTTTTCTTTTATTTCGGGTTTTGTGTTTTTAACAAATTTTGCAGGAAATTGGAGAAGAATTCACAAGTAAACGGGGACCATATTTGTCCATCAGTAACGGCGTAACACACCACCATGGTTATGCCGTAACATATCATCAGTAGCAATTCTCTCCAAAGCATTACCGATTACGGCGTAATCTCATCCTATGGTTACGCCGTATCTACTCTCCAGTAGAGACTGACAGGTTTTGCCATAACTACGGCGTAACTCCTTTAATGGGTTACGACGTAACTATCCTTCAGTTCTAATTCTTTCTTTAATAACACGATAACCTTGTATTAGTTTTCAAATGAACTTTGTGGGTATGTTCCATGTAATCCCTCATGAGACTACACTTGTCCACTTGGGACACCAAGTGGTTTAAAAGGCTTGTTGCATATGCTAAATGCAACCGTGATTCCTACGAAAGTGAGTTAGATTTCTTTTTGTTTTTCTTTTCCTTTTTTAGAATTATGCTTGTTGGTTAGTGTGATTTCAGGGAATGAAGTTTGCTCGTGGATGCTTAAGCGAAGGCACGATTATCTTCGTGGGCTTTCTTTCTTTTTAGGAGCGAATTTCAGGGAAGTTCTCGCTCTAATTCTACTTTCTCTTCTCCTTTATTTAACATTTAGTACAAAAGGGACTTTGTACATTTCAAGTAGGGGGACGGGAGTAGAATTATCTCTTGAACTTTATTGCTCTCGTTTTTCTAGTTTATTTTGAAAAAATATGTCATTTTTAAAATTTTGACATGTTTTTCTTGACCTAACTAGATTAGACATTAGCCGAGCACATTATAACCCTTGATATTATAGGGTGAGATTAGCCTTATCCGTTTCCAATTATTTACCCAAATCCACCAAATTATGAGTGTGCCGGTAGCTTGTAAACTTTAGAACTTGGCCTTTGCATCATTTCGAGACCATAGACGAGGTATGTTGAGTTCGCGTAATGTATATGGAATAATCAGTTTAAGAAGGCAATATTATAGGATTATCACCCAAACAACCTATCCTTGTGTGTCTATCGATTAGTCACCTCGACTTTTTGACCCCCGTGTTAAACCCTTTTGTTGCACTCACCTTTAGTGCAAGATACCCCTAGATACACCCGTCTGAGCCATTCCTTTCATTTTGTTCACCCAATATATATTGTTTCATTACACCCTTTCACCTTAGCCTACCGTGTAGTCTTAATTTGTGATCGGGAAGTCATTGTTTGCCTAAGTTCAAGGTTCAAGTAGAGAGGTTCGGAAATCACGCTTTCGTCAAAGACTTATATTGGAAGATCATTGAAGACCTCCCAGATTCTCATATTATGTTCATCTCAAGTGGGAGGATGTTATGCTTAGTTATATATATATATATATATATATATATATATATATATATATATATATATATATATATATATATATATATATATATATATATATTAATATATATATAGAGTAGGGATCCAGTGAGAAGTAAATTAAAATAAGAAGTGGTGAGAAGTGACCAAAACCACGCATTTGAGATGCAACGAATTGCATTTGATGCATTTCTATTCGTATAGATGCAACATCTTGAGTTTCAAAAGTTAATTTGATGTATAGATGATGCAAATTGATTTTCATGATTTCGGCACGTGCAGAGGAACAAAAAACAAGAGAAATCCTGAAATGCATCTAATATACGTATATGCATCTGATTAAAAGCTAGAAAACACACTATGGTGTGTTATAATGCATCTAAGATTATAGGGATGCATCTAATTTAGGTCGGTGCATCTCGGATTTGCGGTTATAGTTCTTCTTATTTTAAGTAATCTTCTTATTTGATCCTAACTATATATATATATATATATATATATATATATATATATATATATATATATATATATATATATATATATATATATATATATATATAGTTGTATTTATTTGTGTAAAATGCAATGTTATAAGCACTATATTTGATACTCATCAAAGATTTAGTATCGAGGAGGCCACCTCGGTCACACTTGAAGAATTGAGTTGGTAATTATTGCGCCAACAGTTGAAGAACAGGTAATGTGTTTGATGCAGGTTTTACTGGCCATGTTCTAATATTTATAAGTTCTCGTTATACCTATGGTCTACCCTAATGCACTAACGGGCAGTGTACCCGGTCGTGTGTAGTGCGGTATTCGGTAAAACCGAGGTCGTCGCAATCGCTATGTGTGCGGATTTAAACTAAGTCTAGGTGTCACAGATTTTAATATGATTTAAGGTGGAAATGATTAATTACTACTAAGAAAATAAAATATGAAAGCAAATAAAGGCGAGGGTTGTGATCAATAAAGGAGAGGGGTGCTAACCTAGTTACTCATCCTAACTAATTATATTTACGTCTAATTACTTCCAATTACTTCAGGTGGGGTCAAAGTCGCTAGGACAACATTTGGTCAGTTCGTCCTAACCTATCAGCAAAGGGTCCCACTGGAGAAATCAGGTGACCCGTCATAAGTCCAGTTGTTCTTAGTCCCCTAAGCCAAGTCATTAAGTACCGCTACATGCAAGATTTGTAAAAATGAGTGTCCGGGCGCTAACAACTTAAACACTCATCCCCGACTTCTTAAGTTCATCCAAACGGTAGGTGATCAGTTGGTCAAATCGCACAAGCAAAAAGGGTCGTCTTTTTTTCATATCTTACCCTTCCCACTCAGTTTACCCACTTAGGGTCAGTTGGCCATATCTCCTAAGTAACTAGCCACTACCGCCATTCAAAACTACCGAAACAAGGGTAGCTACCAACAAACTATGCATGCATACACTTAGAAATAATTATACGGAAGCAATGTAAACATAAACAAAACAATTAAGGAATCATAACTAGGCCAACACCAGAGGTGCTTAGCCGCTCATATTAACTAAAACAATCGATTCAATGTTTAACATTACGAAATACATGAATTGAAAGTAAAGAAAAGATAAAATGGTAATGCTTATCGTAGGGGAGTGATTTTTCCTTTGGAGATAGCTCCGTATGCTCCTCTAGATATGCCTTTGACTTCTACTCACGTTCACTTGATGTTGTGTGTGAAATGGGATGCTTTGAAATCCTGGAATTCGAGGGGTATTTATAGGCCAGATCTGGTTACAGCGTAACTAATGTTAAGAGTTACGCTGTAACATCCAATTCTTCGTATTTTGCACTGAAAATGCTGGTTACGGCGTAACATTTGGAAGGAGTTACGCCGTATCTTCAATAATTCCTGGTTACGCCGTAATTGAGACAATAGTTACAGCGTAGCTTGCAGCAGCGCGGAACCTTATTTGACCTAGTTGGTTACGTCGTAATCTTTGGGTGAGTTACGCCGTAATCTTCAGTTGAGTTGGTTTTCTGAGCCACGCTTCTGTTACGGCGTAATGTGAGAGAGGAGTTACGCCGTAACTTCTTCAAAATGAGCACACTATGATATATCTTCAATAAATTCTCTAAATCCACGTCTCTTTAGCTCCAATGCTCGTAATTTACCTGAAAGTGAAATATAGAGGAAAACAAGCGTAAATCTATATAAATGATAGAAAATACGAGCATTATCGGGGGAAATTAACACTTAATATTCAGGACTATTTGATGTTATCAAATATCCCCCCACTTGAACTCTACTTGCCCTCAAGTAGACCTTATTAGAGAGATTCCTAAAAAGATATCTCCCATTACCTGGAAAATATAAGTTTACAAATCCCTTATGCTAGAATAAAACAAAGCCGAACACCTCACGAAATGGGAAACAAACACTCAAATCTCTCAACTATTCTAAGTGTCAATTTCAGGGTGATCACTCATTGCACAGTCATAGCATGTATTCTATCATAAGCTTGGCGGTTACACAAATCTCCACCACTAGAGTTAAGGACTAAACAATTCTTGAAGGTATGGGTAGACAAGACAAGGTTAAGGGTGAATTGTCATTACTAACATGTCACGGCGAAGTGGATAAAATCAATGATACATGACCAAATCCATGGCCAAGACACCAAAGATTGCTCGCTGCATCACCTAGACACGCTTCATGACTAAGGGTAGGATAAGACATGGGATAAAATTGGTGTAAAATAAAATTAAGCAAATAGTCTAAATCTACAACTAAGTCATCACCACTTACCGTTCGCCCAAAGTTCAAGTTTCGAAGTCAAAAAACCGGATCATGATATAACCAGGTAGATGTGACATTAGAGGACGTCATGATTTGCACACTTCCAACTTCATTCTTCAAATGGGACCGAGGTGGCCTCCTCGATACTAAATCTATAGTAAGCTCAAAACAATAGTGCTTATAACATCGCACTTTACAATCAAATGAATAACAATAACTATTTTTTTAAACATAACATAATAACATAACACCCCCCCACTTGAGATGAACAATATGAGAATTTGGGGGTCTTCAATGATCTTTAAGTATATGTCGTTGACGAGAGCGTGATTCCCGAACCTTTCCACTTGAACCTTGAACTTAGGCAAATAATGACTTGCTAATTACAAATAAAGACTACAGGGTAGGCTAAGGTGTAATGGTGTATCGAAACAATATGTTGGGTGAACAAAATGAAAGGAATGGCTCAGAAGGGTGTATCTAGGGGTATCTTCCACCAAAGGTGAGTGCAACAAAGGGTTTAACATGGGGGTCGAGAAGTCGATGTGACTAAACGATAGACACACAATAATATGCTATTTGGGTGATAATCCTATAATAGTGCCTTCTTGAACTGAAAAGTCCAAATACATCGAGCTAACTCAACATACCTCGTCTATGGTCTCGAAATGATGTAAAGGCCAAGTTCTAAAGTTTACAAGCTACAGGCACACTCATAATTTGGTGGATTTGGGGTAAAAATATGGAAACGGATAAGGCTAATCTCACCATAAAATATCAAGGGTTATAATGTGCTTGGCTAAGGTCTAATCTAGTTAGGTTAAGAAAAACATGTCAAAATTTTAAAAATGGCATAATCTTTCAAAATAAACTAGAAAAACGAGGGCAATAAAGTTTAAGAGATAATTCTACTCCCGTCCCCCCACTTGAAATGTATAAAGTCCCTTTTGTACTAAGCATTAAATAAAGGTGAAGAGAAAAGTAGAATTAGAGCAAGAACTTCCCTGAAATTTGCTCCAAAAAGAAAGAAGGCCCACGAAAAGAGTCGTGCCTTCGCATAAGCATCCACGAGCAAACTTCAATCCCTGAAATTACACTACCGACAAGCATAATTCTAAACAAGAAAAAGAAAAATGAAAAAGAAACCTAGCTCACTTTCGTAGGAATCACGGTTGCATTTAGTGTATGCAACAAGCCTTTTAAACCACTTGGTGTCCCAAGTGGACGAGTGTAGTCTCGTGAGGCTTACAGGGAACATACCCACAAAGTTCATTTGAAAACTAATACAAGGTTAATGTTTTTAAAATGAAAGAAGTGTTACAGAGGGTAGTTACGTCCTAACCCCCATAAGGAGCTACGCCGTAATTAAGAAAAACCTGGCAGACGCTACAGGAGTGTAGCTACGGCGTAACCGTTGAATGAGATTGCGCCGTAATTAGTATTGCTCTAAAGTACTGCTGCAAAAAGTATGTTATGGCATAACCATAAGAATGAGTTACGCCGTAACTATGGACAGATCAGGTCCCCGTTCAGCATGCTGCAGCAACTTTTCCCGAAATCCTGCAAATATGGTTAAAAACAAAAAACCCAACAGAAATAGAAATAAAACAATTGAAAGGGATAATTCGGGTTGTCTCCCGAAAGAGCACTTTTCTTTATTTACGAGTCTTTATGTTAGACTCAAAGCCTCGGGGCTTTATGGTGGCCTTTGGACTTGGCCAACTTCCTCCATGTCCTTCATCAAGTTATGTCTGACCCAAGCAACATTAGTAGCGGTGCGGAGGTACTCTTTAGTCTCGATCTTCCGAATTTTGCAAAAATTTTCGTCCGGCCCAAATGGTATCTAGTGAACTCATACTTTTCGGCTATAATTGTTGGCGGCCTTTTATATGGAATGCCAAGAAGTTTACACCTTCTCTGTTCATATGCTTCATCATCGGGGTCAATGAATCCATCTTCGCCTTGTAGTTCAAGGTAATCCAAAATCCCCTCTATATCATCATCGTCGGACTCGGTACCTTTAAACCATTCATCGTCAAGTAAATCTTCCACTAGTACCCATTTGCATTCCTCTTTCTCATTTCTCGTTGAATCCTTAATATCTTCATTCGTCACTTTACTTATGTCATTGAGATTTTCTTCGCTCGGTTCCTCTTTACTCATATATTCCTTCCATATCTTTTCTTTGGTCAATGCATCGATTTTCCCATATTTGATTTTCACCCAATTGTCTAACCAAGGTAATTCAGTTCGTTCCGCATCATTTGTTGAAGTCCAAAAGAATTCATCCTCTCCAACTCTCTTAAAATTGTTTCCTCCGTTGCATTTATCATCATACGGGTCGCAAGATGCCCAAGAAACTTCACCAGGTGTCCTTATTTTCTCACACCAATGACTTCTAGTGACCTCACCAAGGATGTCGCTAGAGGGATCCTCCATGCAGTAGATATCATCATTTATAGGATTTTTATGTAGACAATGCTCCTCATAATCAATTTTGAGCTTCTTCAGCAGATTTGGGTTAATTTTAGGATCCTCGAATTGTATTGCATACCAATCATCGAAGGATAAATCTCCAAACTTAATGTCATGTCTTTCAAGCTCATGCGGGCATGTCCATTCCTTATATTTCAAATTATTACCCCCGTTGCAATATTCGCGGAAAGGATTGCATGTAGGCCATGCTCGTGTGGACTCTCCATCAATGATAATTATTGGGGTGCAATAGTGCCTAGTCGGTGGTTCCTTCTCATCTTCAAATGAGTGCTTTTCCAATCTTTCTTCATCAGTGTATGCAGGCCACATGAATTTAGTTATCCTTAACCCTATCCTTATCGGTTCCTCCATCGCAAGTTTCGTTCCGAGGGTCGCACGAAGCCCAAAGATCATACCATTCACCCTTAGCTACGGGTATTTTCTTGCACCAGTGATACTTTATTTTAGATGGGGACAGAGGACATAAATTACTGTCATAGACCATTCGTTAATAACCTGTGTCCCTGATTTGTCTACCTCGAGAAATCTGTCAGCCCACGTATCCCAGTTACGCCGTAACTGTCTGGTTACGGCGTAACTCGGCTGTGTCATTATTATCGGTATCTTTCTTCATAATGCCACGATCGCTATAAAAAACATAGTTACGCTGTAACTCATAAGAAGTGTTATGGCGTAACTGCACACTGTCGCCGGAGTTTTCACTCGAATCTGAATTTTCGATGGGAGAATTGGCTTGTAACTTTGAATCTTCATTAGAAAATATGATCTTGCATTCCATTATGGGTTTTGTCCCTTCCGGTTTAGTATTATTCTTCCTTACCTTCTCACCAAGATTTTCCACCATTGTTTCAAGGTTCTTTAGGGTTGTGTCGTGATTGGAGAGACTTCTATCAGTGTTTTCCTGGAATTCTTTTAGCCATTCATCTTGTTCCTTTTGTCTTTGGGCTGAAGTTTCCAGAAATTTGTTAATGGTCTCCTCAATATTGGGCCTTTTCTCACCATAAGGCCCACGGTTATATTTTCTAGCAGGAACTCCACGATAGCCATTACTATTCCGATTATCTCCGTAAAACGGTCAATTTTCTCCATATTTAGCTTCTTCGATTGTGTTTTCTTCGTTAATGTGAGGACAATTTTTGGTGAGATGTCCTCCTCCACAGCTTTCGCAACCTACTTGGATGGCATGAACAGTTTCTCTGATTTTTAGCATATCACAACTCATATTTTCAATTTTGCTAGTGATGGCTGCAATTCCATCATGATTTCCGCCTTGGTTCCTTGTGCTTCCTCCATCGTGCAATTTTTGGGAATGATCAGCCATTTTTTTTATGGCTTCAATTGCGAGAGTATGAGTCATACTCGGAATTGGTCCTTGGTAGTCCAGCATCTGTCTTGTAGTCACGTTGATTCCTTTGTTGAAGATGTTGACCTTTTGCTGGTTGTTTATATCATGTGTAGGACAATTGTAGAGGAGATCGTTGTATCTATCCTAAGCTTGATACAACGTTTCATTGTCATCTTGCTTGAAATTATGGATCTCCAAGAGCTGGTTAGATATCTTCGACGGAAGACAATATCTCTGGATAAAATGCTTTTTTAGTAGAGCCCATGTATCAACTGCCCCGGCGGGCAATCTTTCGATCCATCTTCTTGCAGCCCCAGTAAGAGTCATGGGGAACACAGGAAGCATAACAGCGTCATGAGACACACCCGGAATGTTGAAAAGGCTTGTGATGTACAAGACATTCTCAACATGCTCATACGCATCTTCGTCTCTGTTTCCTGAAAAAAAGTTAGCACGAAGCTCCCTCATAAATTGATCTTTAATTTAAAAACGGACATTAGCTCCAATTGTCGGTCTTACGAGACCCCGGCCCTTGTTCTTCTCTTGTCAACGCCAAATATTCCTCAAGAGTGAGGTCATCAATGTTAACAACTTATATGGTACCTGAAACTTGAAAGAGATCATGAGAATTTGAGAAAATTTTTAAAACAAAACATAAATGAAAGACTTAATAAAAATCCTAATATAACTCCCCAGCAGCGGACCCAAAAACTTGATGCAGGTTTTACTAACCAGGTTTTAATATTTATAAGTTATCGTTATACATATGGTCTACCCTAATGCACTAACGGGCAGTGTACCCGTTCGTGTGTAGTGTAGTATTCGGTAAAACTGAGGTCGTCCCAAGAGCTATGTGTGCGGGATTTAAACTAAGTCTAGGTGTCACAGATTTTAATATGATTTAAAGTGGAAATGATTAATTACTACTAAGACAATAAAATATGAAAGCAAATAAAGGCGAGGGTTGTGATCAATAAAGGAGAGGGGTGCTAACCTAGTTACTCATCCTAACTAGTTATGTTTACGTCTAATTACTTCCAATTACTTCAGGTGGGGTCAAAGTCGCTAGGACAGCATTTGGTCAGTTCGTCCTAACCTATCAGCAAAGGGTCCCACTGGAGAAATCAGGTGACCTGTCATAAGTCCAGTTGTTCTTAGTCCCCTAAGCCAAGTCATTAAGTACCGCTACATGCAAGATTTGTAAAAATGAGTGTCCGGGCGCTAACAACTTAAACACTCATCCCCGACTTCTTAAGTTCATCCAAACGGTAGGTGATCAGTTGGTCAAATCGCACAAGCAAAAAGGGTCGTCAGTTGGTCATATCTTACCCTTCCCACTCAGTCTACCCACTTAGGGTCAGTTGGTCATATCTCCTAAGTAACTAGCCACTACCGCCATTCAAAACTACCGAAACAAGGGTAGCTACCAACAAACTATGCATGCATACACTTAGAAATAATTATACGGAAGCAATGTAAACATAAAAAAAACAATTAAGGAATCATAACTAGGCCAGCACCAGAGGTGCTTAGCCGCTCATATTAACTAAAACAATCGATTCAATGTTTAACATTACGAAATACATGAATTGAAAGCAAAGAAAAGATAAAATGGTAATGCTTATCGTAGGGGAGTGATTTTTCCTTTGGAGATAGCTCCGTATGCTCCTCTAGATATGCCTTCGACTTCTACTCACGTTCACTTGATGTTGTGTGTGAAATGGGATGCTTTGAAATGCTGGAATTCAAGGGGTATTTATAGGCCAGATCTGGTTACAGCGTAACTAATGTTAAGAGTTACGCTGTAAGATCCAATTCTTCGTATTTTGCACTGAAAATGCTGGTTACGGCGTAACATCTGGAAGGAGTTACGCCGTATCTTCAATAATTCCTGGTTACGCCGTAATTGAGACAATGCGTAACATCTGGAAGGAGTTACACCTATGACCAATAGTTTTGAAAACTCTACCCGTTGGTATCCATCTAAGGTTAGATCTAGGAGATGTTGAAACTTCTTTTGGAAAGAGTCTATGTCCTATATTGATCCACCTATTAGGTTTCTGAAAATTTTCTTTTAGATCAACGAGTTTATTTCTAACTGTTTGTTGAGAACACTTAGGTTTTGGTTTGCTACTACAAGCAGTGTTCTTCAATACACTAGAAGGTATCACACGAGGTCGTGAACCTAAGATTCCATCCTTTTGGAGTAGTGCCCTTTTCCTAGCCTTTTCTAGATCATAGTTCTTGTGCAAGTCATTTGTATCATATGAATTTTGAATTTTGATGCTTGGTTTAGACATAGTTTTCGAACTAATCCTATAGTGGCCAGGTGCAGCTACTTGTTGAAGTTTAACAGAAACAGGTTGAACAGAAACATTTTTCTTAGGCCAGGAATTTGGACTGACTGGTATTGTCAAATCTTTATTCTCAACAACTTGGGAGGCAAACCGTGGTTTTGAAGATTTTGTACGTTCAGATTTAAATGCAGTTTGTTGTCTAACTACTGATTAATTTCTGATAGGTTGTAGAGACGATTATCCCAAGATTGTTGGTTTTGTAAACTTAGTATCCACACTCTTGCCAGTTAATCTTATCAGTTTGTTTTGTAAAGCAACATGTGCAAGCCCCTTTGCTTGAATTTGAGCCTTTAAATGCTCATTTGCTTTTACTAATGTATCCACACGATTACTTTGTTCATTCAAAGATTTACTATTTGGCTCTGAATTTGAAAATTCGTTTTGCATTTTAAGTTCAAGAGAGATGCAATGAGCCTCTAGTTTTGAAAAATCTTTTTGAAATTGAGCAATGGTCTTTTTGAGAAGAATGTTTTCAGATTCAAGAGTTTGTTTTGACGTTTCAGTTGAATTGTTTACAAGTAAGGGCTCAGACATAAGACAGTTGTCTATTGTGCAACACTCTGGTCAACCTTTCCTTCATTTCTGAAATCAGGTTGCTCAGTTTGTTGTTTCGCATTTGCAGGCAGAATATGATCAACATTAGATTGTACCTCGACCATCTGTTATGTGTCTGTGTCATAGGTGGATACGATATCTTCCTCGACCATTTGTTCTTTGTCAAAGTTGGGCTCTGTGTCATAGGTGGGTTAGATATCTTCCCCTGATCTGCTGCTGTCATCCTGCTATTCCAATGCTATAACCTCATTGTCCGCATTACCGACAGTTGAAGTAATAAAAACATTCCCAACAACCCTTTGAGCATTCCTTCCTTGTACATCAACTCTTTTACGTTGTACGATTGCTGGATCTTTGGAATTGGATGAAGTCTGGCTCTTGGAATTGTTAAATTTTGAGTACCTCTCAGTCAGTACCATCCATCCTTTGTTCATTACCACAAATGCATCTGCATCTTCAGAATCATCCGTAGCAAGGTTTGGTGATGAAGGTTTTAAGAAGTAGTTGGAAGGTGAGGAAATTTGTGAAAACATAAGCGACATTGATATAGTGAATTTCAATTTCCCTCCAAAAAATAATTATGAAAAATTTTCGCTCCCAAAATTTGAAATTCACTATAAAATGCAATTTTAAGGTTACAAGAAAATTTTGAGTTTTGACAATTTTGACGCAAAAATTGACCGAAAAAATTTGAATTTGGGCCCAAAAATTTGAATTTTTGACCAAAATTTTCACAGTAAAACCAAAATTTGAATTTCGCGTAAAAATTGAACGTTTAGTCTCCCCTAAAAATTAAATTTTACTCAAATTTGATTTTTTTTTTTTTTTGAAAACTTGTGTTGATGATGGATCTTTGTAGTCGAATGAAACTTTGTAGATGAAGTAACCTTAAGCGTAGAAACCAGCTTATGTGTAGAAAAGACCCTTACGCGTAATACCCAACTTAAGCGTAGACAGGAGTTTACGCGTATGAACTTCTTACGCGTAGACTTGAGAAAAACTTAGCTTAGGCGTAAACTATAGACTTAGTAATAGAAACCTTATGCGTAATATTTCCTTAGGCGTAAGACAAGCTTAAGCGTAGAAAATGCTTAGGCAAAGAAGTTTCTACGTGTAAGTGTTAAGCTTAAGCGTAAAACTAGGGTTTTACCCAAAAATCCTTTACACTGATCCAAGTGTAAAATATATCCAAAGTCTAAGTGTTTTCAAGCTTATCCAAGTAAGAAAACACTGAGTAAACCAACAAATCAGAAGATCAAGTGATGAATTCCTTATGCGTAACTTGCTGCTTAGGCGTAGACTTTGTGCTTACGAGTAAAAATAGGGTTTTACTACGAGTAGAAAGTACCAACTTTCACCAAAACTGATTTTTATGACCAAAAATGTTTTGTAACCTGATTTTAATGATGAAATAGCTTCAATATCACCAAAATAATAAGAAAGGTTTAAACTTGATGATTGAACACAACTTTCACCCTTACGCGTAGAAAACACTACACTATTCAAAAACAAGTTTAACACTAATCTACACACGTAAAGTGTGAAACTTGATGCAAAAAACTTAAACTTTAACACTAAAGAAACCTTAAACCACAAGAATCTTGAGTTTACAAGTGTAAAAGGTAAAGCTTTAAGCATATGAAAGTTTGTATCCTTAAAAAACCACGCGTATGAAATAATACTCCAAAAACAAAAGTGTTTCACCCAACTAGATGGCGATTGATACCACTGTTAGGTCACCATAAGTTAACACAAGGATCAATAAGTAAGAAATAAGATGAAGGAGAGATTGGATGAACACTAAACACACATACACGTATGAGTAAAGAAAATATATGCGTAGGATAAATGTGAAAGTGAACAACTAACCTTCAAATGAAGGTTTACATGAGTTTATATAGGGAAGGGAGCTAGGGCAGCATGTCTAGTCCTTTCCTTACTTATTGGGCTTGGGCCAAGGCCTATGGGCTTTCTACATAATCTTTGCCATTTATAACTAACATAAAAGACTAATTAAGCAGCCTATTACATATTGATTACTAACACTTGAAATACAAGTTAGGAGTGATTCCAACACTAGTGACCATGAGGTGAGTACGAGGGGGTTCGTTTGCGGGCTGTGCTGACTGGGTTAAGGTGGTATTTGTTTGGATGTTAGTGAGCTATTGTTGGGGTTCGGTTTGAGTTGCATTAAGTAGTATGGTATGGTTGCGGTGTTGTACTTTGGGTTGCGGTAATCGGTGATGTATAGTTATTAGTGGGCTGTAAAGAGTTTGTGTTGATGGGCGGCTATTGGGTTTGATGAACTGGGCTCGCGGCATGTGGTGAGGTATGATGGAGAGGAATATTTTTGATGTATATAAGAGTGGGGGTTTCGTTAGGTGTTTGGGGAGGAGGTGGAGTGATGAGACCGTTGTTAAGGAGAGGCGAAGGTGCGGGGTCTAAAAAGGTATATTTAGGTGGGGCATTGGGTGTCATGGATCGGTAAGGAAATTGGGTTTCGTCGAAGGTGACGTGTCTAGAGAGAATAATTTTATTTTTTTCAAGATCGAGGCAACGAAAACCACAGTGATATGCGGGAAAGCCCAAGAAGATGAACGGAGTTGCTAACAAAGGAACCCAAATATGTATAATCGGGAGTAGTCAGGTTCTTTGTGAAAAAGTCTTGTGTAGGGGATTTCATTGTTTATGGCGGTTGATGGTAGAAGGTTGAGGAGATATGTGGCCTTGTGGAGGTCCTCGACCCAAAAGGTAGGTGGTAGGTATGCTTGAAAAAGGAGGGTATGAATGACGTTATTTATTGTGTGTGTCATTTTTTCCGCCTTGCCATTTTGTCGAGAGATTTTTGGGCAAGAAAATCTAAGTTGGATACCATGTTTAGCAAAAAGTGTGTGGAGTCGGTTATTATCGAACTCACCACCATGATCACATTGGAAACTCTTGATTTTATATTTAAATTATTTTTAACATAATTACGAAAATGTAAAAATTTATCAAACATGACAAATTTAGAACGTAGGAGATAAATCCACAAATAGTGAGAGAAATGATCAAGAAATAGAACCTAATATTTGAGACCACTATAACTAATAATTGGAGAACTCCAAAAATCAGAATGAATAATATCAAAGCAATGTTTAACAATAGAATCCGAACTATGAAAAGGAAGCTTCACATGTTTGCCAAGTTGGCAAGCATGGCAAACATGTGTAGACTTTTCTTTATTACACGAAATAGAATGACGGAAAACAAGAGAGCGTAGCACTTTTTCACTGGGATGACCGAGATGTTGATGCCACGTGGAGGAACTTGTGGAGAGAAAAGTAGTAGAGATAGTTGACGGTCTGGTAACTGGATAGAGATCGCTCGGACTTTCACATCGAAGGAGGATGTGGCGAGTCAAAAAATGTAACATGTTGGATTTCATAAACACATGACAAATCACAAGTATGGGGCGTATAGAGTGAGTTTTAGAGAGAGAAAGTGGAAGAGTTTTGGGAACTTAGTGAGACAAAGAAAAATGATATTATGAAGCTCCAACTCTCTACCTTGGGAGGTAGAGGGTATTTATAGTTTCTTACAAGACACGCCACCTACGGGCTGTGGATCAGGCATACAGTGGGTAAAGACCCGTCTGTTCTCCACGGTGTTACTTAACAAACTACTTACTAACATTAAATGACTACGACTACGAGATTTTTAACGAATACATATACTTGAGGTGACCAACTCTTCAACTACTGGATTTTCTAAATCCTAACAATCTCCCCCTAAGGGAGGTCACCTCAATTTACATTAATTAAAACCAGATATTACATTTTGGGTGTTCTTGGATTCTTAATTAAGTTCTTTGCTCTGTAGTTCATAGCCTTAGATTCCTCATGTTCCGCATGTTTTGTTATTTCAAGTTGAGGTTGTTAACTGATCCACGTGATGGTGAGATATGAGCCAGCTTTGAGATCATCAGCTACAGTAAATCTCTGACTCATCCATTGTTGTATCTCCATGATGTAATGTTGTGAATTTTGGACCGACATGCTCACATTTTGGATCATGATATCTTCTTATCAGAGTAGCGGAAGCTTTTGTTGATTCATAATATTTCCAGCAGTGTAGCAAAAGCATGGAGTAAAAATATCAGAGCCAGTTGATGACGAAATGCACTTATCATGATTTCTTTAGAAATGAATGTGTTGTGTGAGCATGCGGCTATGGATTGACTTCTCAATTCTGATCAGCTGCAAACGTTGGGTGTACCTGCATACAATAGTTAGCAATAAAGTGCACGAGAGTGTCTTTGATCACTTTCGTAGAATTGAGGTACACGACCCACGGTTCCCCATTGATCAGTACAAGTACTGCCTGTGATCAGGTATAATTCCGAAGAATCTCCTTGACAGGGTTTCCCAGCTGCTCTAGTTGTTCTCAAACCGGAACATCTCAAAGAAGACAATACAGAGTGAGTGAACCAGCGAATTGAGATTCACTGATTGATGAAAAAGATTTGAAAACAGTCGTGTATTGCTTAATATAAAGGGTTTTGCAATAAAAAAAAGGTTTTATGAGAATCAGTTATCAATCTTAAATACCCTTTTAATTTTTTAAAAAATATAATACACAGTCGACGTGCTATAGAAAAGAATTTTTGAGCACAACGACCGGTTTTTCAAAGGTATCCGTCAATCCATTTCCTAGACCAAGGTTGATTCAAGATTGAATCGCCCCATCATTTCTATACAGTTGTCACATGGTTGATCTATTGGATAGATCTCACATGCCACCCACCAAGAGCTTTTTTGATGTTGGCTCTAGAAGGCTTTACATCTACATAGTGAATATTATACATATCACTCGGATGTTCTGGCAATACCGCAAGGATAATGCGTAGGACTCTTAATTATAATCTTACTTTCCACAATGTGTGAAACAGCAAGTCTTCAACAATAATGTGTCCTAATGAGATTTATTGATGATCTCATGGCTCTAGACTCAATTGTGCACATTTGGTTTCCTATGCCGGAGACTAGGGAGAGGGTCTCCTTCTTCAATATCAACAATCTCTAAGAGAAAGTCGATAGATTATGTAGGTTCCCCGTGAGAATGAAACAAGCCCTTTTGAGAGGAACTTGAGTAGCTTGGGAAGTTTAGTGCAGTGCGTCACTGGGTCCATGACGTCTTGTCTTCAATACTGGCATTACCTTAGTAACAATCAGTAGCATATGAATTGAACCCGGTTTCTGTCCTAAGGTTGAATAAATGGAGGGCTATTTCTTATCACCCTTTTCACATTCAATTCTTTTTCATTCTTCAACCCCTTCAATGCTTACCGAGACTTCATAACTAGAACTTTGTTGGGTTTATTCCAGTACTAGCTCTGTCTTAGTTCGCACTCTTCCCGTAATCTCATTTTTCTCCTTTTTCATCATACCTAAGGACTTCTACACTATCTAGTGGATCGTCCCTTGGTAGATCCCTCCGGCTCTGGCGAGATCATGGGAACGAATACCTAACCTAACCATCCTTATATCCATGCATAAAATAAATTGGTAGGTCTTTTGGTATTGTTCATTCCGCCTCGAAACCAATTGAAAATCATTTGAAAATCAATCAAGGTACTTGTGATATAGAATCAAAGCGTTTTGTACCTTAATTGTTTTTGATATTTTAGAAATGCTCCCCCTCAACATGTGCTTCAAGTATTAGAAATTGTTTTAGCACATGGAGGCAAGAGGAATTTGAAATCTTAGATTAAGGATTAAAGATCCAATCTTTGATTAACATTTTTTAAAATGATCATCATCACTTCCCGATCAAATCTAGTATTTTAAATACTTTGGTTAAATCAATTTTGGGAAGGATGAGGTTTTCTTATGATTGCTCCCCCTCAATATGTGCATCGAGATTCGAAAGTGTTTTGCACATATTAGAAAGAACCTGCAGTTAGAGACAAATCAATCACGTTTCAATTTATTTTGGTATGAGATAGATGCTCCCCCTTAACATGTGCATGGAAAACTTGAAATCGTTTGGCACATGTAGGGAGGAGTGCTAGTTATTATCTTTATAAAACCACTTATTGAATTATCAGTTTATATCCAATTTAAATCACAAATTCTCCCCCGATCACAATTTTCAAATCCTTTTATATTTGTGATCTCTATTGATTTAAATTGTTTTTGAAATATTTGAGGAGAATTGTGACTTGCTTTTAAAACATTTAACTGATAAGGATCAAATTCTGAGACTTTAAACTCCAATGATTAAACATGCTTAAGTATCTTATGAAAACACAACATTAGCCTTGGTCTGGATCCAATTGTACAAAAACATTGTTCATTTTGATTATCCAAAATTAGACCTTGCTCAATTACGTGCCAATTGTTTGAAAAATAACTTTTTGATTTGATTGAAATCATTCTCCCCCTCAATCAAGGACATAAGTTGTTGATTGAGTGTTAGAGATTTTGACAAATGATAAGTCCAGATGATTTTCAAAAAAATAGAGTCCGAGTTATTTTCAAAGCAGTTTTGTTTTCATTAGATGTCAAATATTTTTCAGAAGAATCTTTAGAAGAGAAATATATTTGGTTGGAAACATTTGTCTTTTTGGCGACAAACATTAGTTTTTAGAATCAGAGCATGTGGTTTCAAAATTTAGATTAATCATGGCTCTGTTCTTTCCTTTAAAACGGGTTACTGCCTGAAATGACAATAAACCATCATTTTTCTCCATCCTTTTTTTTTATTTTTTATAAAAGGTTTATGTACATTCGAACTTCATCTAAAGACTCGTGCCATTCTTTGAGTGACAAATCAAAGTCCGTAGATGTTATCGAAGAACATAAATAGGTGGGAAAATAATATGTTTGGGCTTTTTCAAAGATTTTCTGATTTTTATAGATTTTTGAAATTTTGTATTTTTGTATTTTCTTTTTGTGAGTTTTATAATTTCGTATTTTTCTTTTTGAATAAATATGAACAAGAGATGGATGAAGAAAAGCCTTTACTCCTCGTCTTCCTCTTGAAGACGTTTGAGTGTTTCCGGCTGTAGACTCTTTAGACCAAGTCGTGGAAGAATAAACTCAAAACGTTCTCTAGGAAGAGCTTTGGTGAAGATGTCTGCTAACTGATATTCAGTTCTCACGAAGTAGAGCTCAACCACACCTTTCTCCACTTGTTCCCTGATAAAATGATGTTGAATGTCGATATGCTTTGCTCTTGAGTGTTGAACATTATTGCAGCAGAGAGCAATGGCACTTTTGTTATAACAGTACAGAGGAACTTTGTTGAATACAAAGCCATAGTCAGATAATTGAGATCTCATCCATAAGACTTGAGCACAACAAGATGACATGGCTATGTATTCAGCCTCTGTAGAGGATATGGAAGTACTCATTTGTTTCTTTGAAGACCAGCTCACAAGCTTATCACCCAAAAATTGAGCACCTCCTAACGTGCTTCGACGTGTATCTTGACACCCTGCATGGTCAACATCTGCATAGGCTGTTAGTGACATACCGGTGTCCTTCGGGTACCAAAGTCCCATGCTGATGGTTCCTTGGAGATACCAAAAGACCCATTTAACCTCTTCAAGGTGCTTTTTGGTAGGCTTAGCCTGGTATCTAGCACACATGCATACATCGAACATAATGTCTGGTCTACTGGCAATAAGGTACATCAGGGATCCAATCATACTACGATATTTTGTTTGGTCAACCATGATCCCTGAGTGGTCCTCATCCAGTTTAGTACGCTCCACCATGTGAGTGTCAACAGGGTCACAAGAATCAAATCCAAATTTCTTTAAGATTTCATTTGCATATTTAGATTGATTGATAAAAATGCCTCCAGGACTTTGTGAAATTTGTAATCCCAAGAAAAATGACATTTGTCCCATCATTGACATTTGAAATTTAGAGCCTATCTCCTTAGAAAAACGGTCACATTCATTGGGGTCAGTCGAGGCAAAGATAATATCATCAACATAGATTTGAACATGAATTAAGTGTTTGCCTGACTTTCTGGTGAACAATGTCGGATCAACAGCTCCTTTGCTGAATCCATTAGATAGAAGAAACTTTGATAGCGTGTCGTACCATGCCCTTGGAGCTTGCTTCAAACCGTAAAGGGCTTTCTTCAAGCGATAGACATGAGTAGGATGCTCTGGATTCACAAAACCTTTAGGTTGGCTGACGTATACAACCTCTTTCAGATCTCCATTAAGAAAAGCAGTCTTTACATCCATCTGATAGACTACCATGTTCTTACTAGCAGCGTTAGCCAAGAAGATTCTGATTGCCTCGATACGTGCAACTGGAGCATATGATTCTTCGAAGTCAATACCCTCTTCTTGACGGTATCCTTTCGCAACCAGTCGAGCCTTGTTCTTTAGCACATCACCATGCTCATCAAGTTTTACTTTGAAGATCCATTTTAGAGCAATGATCATAGCACAGTCAGGAGCAGGTACTAATTCCCATACATTTAGTCGATCGAACTCATGAATTTCTTCTTGCATGGCATTGAACCAGCTGTCCTCAGTCATGGCTGTTTTAACATCTTTTGGTTTGACCTTAGATAGTACGGAGTTGAAGAAGCACCACAAGGCATCAGTTGCAAGTTGTTTACGAGTGGATACTGGACGAGAAGGGTTCCTAATGATGTTGTCCAATGGATGGTCATGTGTCCATTTTCTAAGGTGCTCGTGTGGTTGTTGTTGAGGGACTGAAGTAGCAGAGTTTGGATCTCCTGATGAAGATGGTTCTGAAGTTGGTTCAGGAGCAAATATGTTCTCAAATGGAGCATCTTCAGGAGTAGCAAAAGGGTTATCTTCATCATAATTTGCAGCTTCATTTCCATGTTGTACAGCTGAAGATTGAGGATTTGAGGATGACGATGAGTGATCTGCAGTTGGCGCTTCTTGAGACAGAGTCATTGAAACAGATGGATTATCGGTGTTGATTGGATTAGAGTTCGCCACTGTTGATGGTATAGAATGATCATTAACAATAGGTTCATAATATTCATCAAACATTGGATCAAACAGTTTCTTCAAATCTTCTTCAGAAGGAGGTACATATGGAACTGCAGGTGAGGGAATCTGTACAAGAGAGGAACTGATAGGACTACAAGATAAATGTTGAGATGCGGGTCCAGAACTTGATTGTCCTGGAGCCATTTGCTCATACATCTCATCGAACGTGACGTGAATTGTTTCCATGATATCTCGGGTTCTTTTATTGTAGATTCGGTAACCCTTCCGGTTAGGTGCATAACCAACAAAAACTCCAATGTCCGCCTTAGCTATTAACTTTCCTAAGTCTTGACCATCATTCGTTGGATAGCATAAGGCACCGAAAACACAAAGGAAAGATAGATCTGGTTTTCGGTTGTGGACAAGTTCGTAAGGAGTCTTTCCATGAGAGGTGTGAATAAGAGAACGGTTTTTGGTGTAGCAAGCAGTGGCAATGGCTTCAGCCCAGAGAAACATTGGAACCTTTAAGAAAATCAACATAGTCCTTGCAGCTTCGACAAGAGTCCGATTTCGTCTTTCAACTACACCGTTCTGTTGAGGAGTACGTGGAACACTTCTTTGATGGCTGATTCCAATGCTTTCATAGAACTGGCTCAGTTCTTTGATAACAAACTCAGTTCCATTGTCTATTCGGATAATTCTGACAGTTTTATTAAGTCAAACCTGTAGCTGTTTAATAAGTTTGATGATGACATATGGAGTTTCATCCTTTGACCTCAAAAACTTAACCCAGGTAAACCGAGAATAGTCATCAACCACGACTAACACATATTTCTTCCCGTTTATAGTTTGCACTCTCATGGGTCCACACAAATCCATGTGAAGAGTATGAAGAACTTCCATTACTGAGTTTGCAGGTTTGGGTTTATGGGCATATTTCTTGCTTTTTCCCAATTGGCACGCTGAACAAAGATGATCTTTTTCATACTTCAATCTGGGTAAACCTCTTACGAGGTGTAACACCCCCAAAATGGCTCAGCGGAAGCAAACAAGTATTGGGGTGCTACTAAATTGTTATCACAACATAAGCATAGAATAACTGATTTTCATAAATAAACTTTTATTAATTATTTTAAACAATGAATACATTATTGATTAAGTGCGGAAAATGGCCCATTATAAGCAAGTGGTCCCAATACATAAATCATAGTTATCTATGACCATGCCATCCCTTTGCCTTCCGCCTCCAAAGATAATCTATCACTTCAAAACCTGATGATACATGCTAAAAGGGGTCAGCTTACGCTGGTGAGTTCATAGGTTTATTTAAAAGGGCACTTCAGTACACTATTTCACATTTGGTTTTTGATGATCATTACGTCTTGCATAATGTCATAAAATTTATGATTACATTTCATAAAAGAATTTCATTAGTGGACCATAAAAAGAGTATATGCACATTACAATGAATATAATGCCATATATTATAAATCTATTCTGCTAGCACTAAGCTCATGCAATTGAAGCCACGACAGTTTCTGTATGCACAAAGAAGTCATACAAATAAGGGGCCCATGGCGAGTGTTTATCCCAATACACTCGATTCCGACATGCTATATGTTTCACCTTGACCCATGCGGGGCCAACCGAACAGGGGAGTCAGCCCCAATAGATCTATTTATAACATTCGCACTTCCCAGCAGGAATTGACGGTTCATGAAGAGGGCAATTTGGGATCTAAGGACTTAGGCTAAGTTGCGTAATATTCTAAGTCAAATATTTTGGTATGGTACATAAAACAACTATGTATGATGTATCTTTAAACATATCAATCATAAAGCATAGTATGTATAGAATGCACGATTTTAGTAATTAAATCATTTAAGTAAAATGAGCATGTATCTTCCCCCAAAACAAGTATAAAACAGATTAAAGTAGGGGCTATGAAACTCACCTTGGCAATTAGAAGTCTAAAGGGAATTAAATCAAGGAGTGATAGTGCACGGCTCCGACACGCAACCTAATTAATACGGCAATTTAGTCTTTATGTTTAAGACTCGATAAAGTTTAACTAACTTTATAAATTTTTAATGTTTTTGTTGTTGTTGTTGTTGTTGTTGTTGTTGATGTGGCATCATTTATCATAAATCAATTTACAAGGAATTGGGTGGATTTCGGCTTAGGAAGGTTGACATGGAAGGAATCTCAAGGAAGAAACTACGACTTTGGTTCAATGACGTCCAAAGGATAATATACGGAGGAATAGTATGCTTATAATAAGACGTTGTCGATGGAAAAGAACAAGATATATATATCAAATGTGTATATATATATGTACTTAGAGCATTTAGTATAAATATTATAAAGGAATTTAAGTCTCAATTTAATTCATGAGTAAATTATATTAGAAAAATATAATGTAGGTTTCTAATAATTATCGTCCAAATACTAATATGTTTCAAAGGGTTGTATATATATATTTATGACATCTAGTATGAATGCATTTAGCAAAGAAATTAGGTCTTAACCTATTAGAAAGATATAATGTAAATTTTTAATAAGTACATTTCAAATAATATGCTTCGGAAAATTACATATATATAACCCGACTTATATATATTAGAGTTTAAAATTATTACAATATATATTTTTCAAGAAGTATACCCCGTATGTAAGAAAAATAGTTGACATGTTTATAGATAATCCGGCATGACCCGAATGTATATTTACGTGACTATATCTCGTATAGTTCAAACATGTGATTAGGTTGAGATAAGTAAAAGTAATTTGTTTTTATTAGTTTGTTTCAAGTATTCCTCATTATGATTATTAATATCGACTCGATTTGTATGTCATGTTTCTTATGGAAATTTCGAGTATTAAATATGTGACGTGCAAGTGAAATGGACAAAAGAGTTGTGTTGAGTTGAGACGAGACAAATAGGATTTATGATCCACTTGAGTCGATACCGTAAACTTGTGAATTCGAGAAGAGAACCCAACGCCCTGGTGGGCTGCAATATGCCAATGTATCCCTTATTGATGGGCTGTTGTAAGATAATTGTGCCCTGGTGGGCTTTTCAAACCGAATGGACCCCTTCACAGAGTTGGGCTTCGCAGTCCAGCTGCTAACCTAAATCAAAGAGACCCTTAACGGGATATGGGCTTGAGGCCCAAGGACTTGACAAACTCACCCAACCGGTAGAAGATATTATGTGTATCATTTTTTTCTCAAAAGTTTTGTCATAGGTTGCCCATTCTTTTGGTAGCTAAATTGTGTTTTCAGTTTTCTGAGAATACATCTAGTCGTAAGGACACGACCAAACGCTACAACGACTTGGAACGCACCCCCTCTTGGTGGTGTTTAGACATTACCAAAGTATATGTGCGTGTAGGAGGTTAGACCCGAATCAAACACACCCCTTTGCGGTGTCACTATTGTGAGCCAAGAACACAAGCTACCACTTTTGTGGTGTCACTGTTGCGAACCAAGAACACAAGCTACCACTTTTGTGGTGTCTACACAAGCACTTACCCTACGCACAACAATACCAATCGTTACTCCCCTCGTGGGGATCGTGGCTGACCAGAATCAAACACCCTCGGCTGAGTGTAAACACATACTAAATCTCATAAATTAACAACAAAAGTGACACGACGAGTAACATTCAAGACAAAGAGTAAAAATTATTTATAGATTTGGGTCAACCCAACCCGTTCTACAACAACATCCAACGACACCCTCTAAGAGGACTACACTCAAGTTTATAAAAATTGTTTTTCTTAAACCAAGTTTCAAGGCCATGAGTAAGCAACCATTAAGCACTCCCACTGTTTAGGAACAAGAAAGATTATAAATTCGAATTCAAACAATGGAGTTACAATTTAAAGTATTCAAATTAATAACAAATTAAAGGTTCTTACAATAACCTCAGATGAGTCGATGAGATGTCAAAACCGAACATCAAAATTCAAATTAGGCACGAACTAGGATGAATTAGAACAAATTGAACCCATATTCGGACTCCTTAGACCTTGAATAGCAAAACCCCCTTATCAATTCCAAAAATCCCTTTGATTTTTCCAAACCCTAATTTTTGAGTGTTTGAGTGTGACAAGTGAGGAACATGTAAGATATTGCATCTTATTTATGGATGAGAAATTGGAAGGAGAGACTCTAGTCTTCTTGACCTCGAATGGAGGGTGTATCCTTTCTTGTCACTTGTCGTTTTCCACTGCTGTCTTTAGCACCATCACATGGCCGCCTAGCGAGGAGTAGAGGCTAAGTCATGGGGATGAAAGGGAGTGTTCTTTGAAAGAGGAAGGGAGTGGTCAACGATTTGTTACGATACTTTTGACCATAATTGGGTAACTTCAAATAATAACCATCTTCTCATAACTTCGCCCAAAAATAACTGATTCCCACTTCACTCGAGTTTAACACACTTCCAGTTGCGTGAATTATAACCCATACTTACAATTTCTCACATGGCACTTCAATTTAAGAAAGATCATAACAAAGTTGCTTTTCTGGGAAAAGCAAAGGGTCATGGATTATATGAACCAATGGTGGAGTTCTTGAAGCAATCCAAGATTCATTATGCTTTAACGCATTCTCCAAATGTGATATATGGATCATTGGTTGAACAATTTTAGGCATCTGCTAGGAAACGAAGTAACACAGAGATAGAAGCTACGATTGATGGAACAGAGTATGTTGTGACTGAGCAGTTGATTCGGAGACAAGTTCGTTTGGATGATGGAGATGGGGTTTATCACTCTAATATTGTGGAGATACTTGTTGGGCTAAGAGCTATTGGATACCAGAGTACGAGGACAGATATATGGTTCAAGAATAAGCTTTGCCCTATGTGGAGGTTTTTGGTACACACATTGCTTCAGTGCATAAGCAATAAATCAGGAGGATGGGATCAATTTTCTACTCAACTAGGATGTGGTATTGTATGTCTTTCTCAGGGGTTGACTTATAACTTTTCTAGGTTTATTTTTGATAATATGGTTGAAAATATACAAAGGAAAAAGCATAAGTTTTATAATGTACCCTAGGTTTTTGCAAATGATTTTAGACATTACAACCCAAGTCCAAGTCTTTTGTCCCATAGGAGCTTTAACTGCTAAACTGTTTACTTCAATGAAAACTCATTATGAGGGGGAACATCATCCTTTGCTAGCAGCTATGTTGCCTCAAGGCAACGAGGCTTCTGATGAGGGTAATGTTGTTGGTGATCCACCTTCTACCAATGTTGCTGCTGATGGTAATCCATCAGTTGCCATTGATGAGGGCCCTTCCATTGCTGCTGAAGCATTACATGTTTCTCCTGACCAACCTCCACCTACACCTGTACCCACACATAGTCCTAGTCCACCACCTTCTCATGTTACTCCTGATGAGTTTGAGCATGAGCTTAATAGACTGGCTACACCTAGTCCAATTAGGGAGCCATTTAATGAAGGTTCTCCTATCTTTGAGCATGTCCATATTTCTCCTGAAAGGTCCAATGAAGCTCCCTTTACCACTAAGCAATCTGCTGGTGGAGCTGAGGACCCTATTACACTTACATCTGTATATGCTCTAGTGAACAGGTATGTGGCAGAGGTTGCTGATCTAAAAAAGGAGCTTGCTGAGACTAAATCTACACTTGGTGGTGAGATTGTGGGGTTGAAGAGAAAGGTTAAGGATTTAGAGGAACAACTTGGGCATAGTAGCAAAAGGAGGTTTCTGGTTTCTTCTGATGAGGAGCAAGAGGATACTCATTTTGGTTCACTTGAAATCTTGGCTGATGTGGCTCAAAAGACTCATGTTTCTTCACCAATTGTTGTTGAATCTTCAAAGAACAAAGAACCCATTCAGTTTACTAGAAGAAGGAGAAGAAAGTATTTGAACAAGGATTCCACTGAATCTTCAAAGGAGCCAAGTGTGGTCAATGTTGCAACAATTGATGATCATATTATTGCTGAAGCTCAAATGATGGACGTAGCATCTGACATTGGTCAAGCGTCATATGTGCAACAACAACCAGGTCCTTCACCTTCAGCAGATCATCATGAAGTCTTTGTTGCTGGAAGAAGTTTTAATTTGGATCCTAATGTTGATGTCTCTTCTACTCCTGTTGAAGATGTTTCTCATCATGTTACTTCTGGTGCATCCATGGGTGTTTCTTCTGTGCATGTTCATACAGTTCCCATTGTTGAGATTCCTCAAGATGATTCTGCTCATGAGCCTGCTGACAAAATGAAAGGAGTAATGGTTGATGAAGAGCTTGGTTCAGACCTTGTGAGTGAACAGGAAAGGCAAGAACAAGAAAGACTGTTAGCTGAGTATGCAGATATGAAGAAGAATCATACATTGGCTCATAAGCTTGAATCTCAGTTTACTACCAATTTGCCTCCTAAGAGACAAAGAGAAATCGATGAACTATCCACTCAGTTTACTGATGAGCAATGGGACACTTATACTTTTCAAGTTGCATCCAATCCTACTCTTGCACAAAGTATTTTAGGTGCTGCTTTTGATAGTGACAACTTTGCTGCACAAATGATGGCTCTTGGAAATCAAAAGAAGCTAGCTGCAGCTGCGAAGAGAAAGGCCAATGCTGCTAAAAAGGCTCAAACTAAGAGAGAAAAACCACCAACTGCAGCCCAAAATAAATTCTATATGAGGAATGTAGTGTATAACCAAAGTTCCACTCTCTATCAGTCTGGTTTGAAAAAGAAGCAAGTCTGGGCTTTATTTGATTCTGAGTTGAATAGCATGTATCATAAGATTATGAAGCAGATTACACCACCTTCTAACTTGAAGCGGGTTACTGGTAGTGCAGATGCTCCAAAGGCCAAGAGAACCAAGAAAGTTGAGATTGTGGATTCTTTTGATGATGCTACACCAAAGATGAGTTCTCATGCTATGTCTGCTGAGGCATCTACTGAAAGAGGTCACTCTGCTGAACCTCTTGTTGTTTCTTCTGAAGCATTACCTAGTATGGTTGATCCATCTCTGGATTCAAAGGGCATGACTGCTCCTTGTAGACCTGTTGCACCTGTTGATAAAGAAGGAGAAGAACTGGTTAGGAAAGCTGAACAAGCAGCAGCTAAAGCTAAAAGGGCCAGAGAGGTACTTGATAAAATGTATGTATTGCGTGGTGCTGTTCTAATTACTTCTACTTCTACTTCTTCCATTCCTGCTAAAGATGTTCCTGATGAATCTGGGAAGGTACCATCTTCTATCTCTATGGGGATTTATATACCAGGTAGGAGGAAGAAAAAGATGTCTAAAAGGAGACACATTTCTCTAAGGAGATCTGTGCGATCAGCTGGGACACACACCTCTAGGGTTCCCAAGGGTGGTTCTTTAGATCTAACGGCTGCTGATTCAACTTTCATTAAAGAAGGATCTGCTGATGCTTTTCTTGAAGGGTCTCATGGTGTGTTGATTGCTTGGACTTTGACTGATGGACAGCTTAACACCATCTTTAGGCTGGATAAATCTTCTATGCAGTTTAACTTTTTGAAGGACATACTCCATATGGTTGATAGGCATGATTTGACTACTCTTCATGGCCTTGTCACTAAACATTATGCTACTCATTCACCACAAGGTTCTGGTTTATACTTGTTGGGTGATCTTCAAGTTCTGTTTGACTCTCAATCTCCAAATGGTAAAGGGTATTCTATTTGGAAGAATTCACATAAGTGGACGGTTGAGACTTGGAGATTTTATCCTATTTCAAGTGTGCATGTGTTGGAGACAAAGTGTGGGATGATTGTGTGTATGTTTTCTGATAAGCTTTATCCTTTGTATGTGTCATTGATGGAAAGAATGCTTAGAAAGAAGTTGGAATTTCCTCCTGATCCAATTGGGAATGATATGCTACATGTTGAACAGTTGATTGGATTGATTAAGACTTAGCTTCAGCAACATCAAGCAAGTTCTTGATTTTGGTATCTTGTATTATTTTGTATTATTATTTTTTTCTTTGCTTAGTTAAAAAAAAAAAAAAAAAAAAAAAAAAAAAAAAAAAAAAAAAAAAAAAAAACTATGTCTATTCTTTGTTTGTCTAACTTTTCTTGCAGGTTTATTGTATATTGTTGATGGTTATCGACTCACCAGCTGTGCCTTGTGTACATCAAAGAGTTGGCTAGTCCAAAGGGTACATCTTTTGTAAAAACACATCAAATCTGTTGATAGCTGTAATGGTTTGCTCAAAATCATAGGGTCTGCAACTCACCCATGCTTAATTGCTGAGGGTTGTATGGTCATCAATTCACCATGGTTTATTCCTTTTTGGAATCCAAGAATTGGCTAGCCCACAAGTATATGGCTTGTGGTAAAGGCAGTGGAATACCATATTTGGTAATCAATTCACCAAAGGGATTCTTTTCATTTCAGAATTGACTAGTCCTGAGCAAACGGCTACAGGTAAAGACATCTCAAATCCGTTTATGGTTGCTGATTTGCTAATAAATCATATGGTTATCAGTGTACCATAGTTTTCGAACTTAAACATATGGCTACTCCAGTAGTAATGGCTATTGGTAAAGAGACATCAAATCCATTATTTTCAACGATTCACCTCTCACAGGAGTTAACACACCTGGATGTGATGAAAATAGTATGAAACAAAAATGTTTTGATGTCATTGTGTCATTTGTTGCTGCAAATATCTGGAGTTTCAAAGTTTTATCATCATAGAGATGTACTTGTTTTGGTTCTTTGTTGCTGATGTTCGACTACAATCCTCTTATGTTGCTGTGTTAAAGATCTATCAAGAAACTGGAACTTAACCTAGTCAAATTCCAGTTTAGGGGAGGATTGTGGGGAATTCTACTAAGTATGAATTATGCTGAGATTACTGCTGAAGATTCTGCTGAAGAGTTGTGGAATCTGCTGAAGACTTAATTCTGCTGAAGTAATGAAACCGTGTAGATGGTTTCTGCGGAGATAGATATTCCGCATATTCTATAGTTAGTTAGGATATGCATGAGCTTTATTAGGAAGTGATAATGTATATCTTATTTAGTTTTATGTTTATACGTTTCTTGGGAAACGGTTTAGGGTTCCTTGTCTATAAAAGGAACACAATAGTATGAGTTATGTATGAGTTGAAAAACAAAGTTTTAGTATTATTAAAAGATCCATAGAGGATCAAAGTGTTCTTAGTTATTTGTGTTTGTTCTTGTGTTTAATTTCCGCTTGAATACAAGTTATAGAGACTGTCTTATAGTGTGTTTGTGATTACATAAGCATTACTATCGATCTACGAGTTCTCTAAGATCTATCAAGGTCTTTAGGTTCAACAACTATGTTTATCGCTTAAGACTCTATGCTTAGTGATCATGTGAGCAGTCTGAACGGTGTTCCCTTGTATGTACAATTTGTTTTCAAGTTTGTTTTTCAAATTTTTTAGGTTGGAAAAGTCATTCAAAAGTTTTGATTCTTTAGCATTAAATTCATGTTTAAGCACTTTTACATTTTCTTGAAGTTCTTGCTTTTGCTTAACAGTTTTAGTAAGCTTTTCTTATAAGGAATTTAACTCTTGTTTTAACATTTCTTCCTTAAAGTTACTTTTTCTAATGACTGTACGTATTTGGTTATCCATCTCCTGCTCACGGGTGGTCAATTCAAACTTAGCATGTTGTTCATAAATGGCAACTTGTTCCTTATAGGCATTAAGTTCAGAGGTTATGGAATCATCAGGGGCACGTGCAGTGTATTCATCAAAAACATAGTCATCATTGACTGCAGAAGATGCATTACTTGGTACATATTCACTTCCATCTTGCATCACATATTGATCATATGGGACAACATTGTTGTTACCCATATTTTCAATATCTGATTCAATAATTTCAGTTGATTGTACTTTGTCATGCATCTTTTGCACATCAATCTCATCATATGGTTTTAATACCTCTGAGATGATAGATTCCCTGGAAGGATTGGCTTGTTTTGGTGAAGAAGCCCTTGGAGTGACCATTGGTGAGATACTAGCCATGAAGATGGTCTGGGCAGTTGGTTCATCATCAACATCTGAATCAAATGCATCACAGTCTGCAACTTGAAATGCATTGGGATTGTTTTGACCCATACCCTGCATTGGCTGTTCATCCACATCAGCATCATAAGTTCTGGCATTTCCCTCAGCAAAGAATAGCAATTCTTCCTCATTCAACACAGCTCCACTGTCTTGAGCTTGCACCAATAGCATCTTGTCCCTGAAGTACTCTGCATTTTGTGGACGTTTTGGAAGAGTGCAATTCTTTGCGATGTGACCTTCTCCACCACAGTTGTAACACTTGATTGGCTTTACTTGACCCTGAGCCATGTTCCTTCCACGATTCTGATTACCCACATATCCACCACCACCACCAGCATTCCCATATACAGTACCAACATTCCCATATCCAGCACCAACATTCTCATATCCAGCACCAACATTCCCTTGCTCATTATGTGGAAGGTATGCATTCTGTCTTCCTTGCACATTTTGCACCACTACCTTTCCGTCTTTAATCGTAGCATGGTTGTGAAGATTGGATGTAGTTCTGAGGTGATTGTTGGTGTGTGGGGTGAAGTTCAAGTTCTGCTTGACCATTAAAGCCAGTTGATTGACAAGATGTTCCATGAATGTGTCTGATTCTGGAGGCTTATACCCTGGATCCGGAATGAGTTTGTGATTACCATTTTCAGTAGGTATGACTTGAGATGCTTTGGTAGTTATTCCCACATTAGTGTAGAATGTAGTTGAATCATTTGAAGAGCTTGCATTTCCAGCATTGTTGTTGAACTTTTCAAGGATCATCCGTTCAAACACAACATGCTTCTCATTTTGGAGAAAATAAGCATACAATTGCTCATAATTGGTGTTCCTCAAACCTTTGTTTAGCTTGACTTCAGTGACAAATTTGTGCCATTCGGGATTCATGTTGTTCACAAACTTTGAATTGAGCTGAATATTTGGCATTGTCATTTTGATATTCCTCATATCATTCAAAAGCTTGTGGAATCTTACATGATATTCAGTAACACTTTCCCCTGGATTCATCTTAAAGTTCTCAAAGTCATCATACAGCTGAGATTCCCTGTCTTCTTTAGTCATTTCAGAACCAGAGAGAAGCATCTTAACATTGTCCCATACTGCCTTAGCTTCAGTGTTGTGATTCATCAACTTGTAAATGTCCTTAGGTAAACCCTGAAGTATTATGTTTGAAGCCCTGATGTCTGCATCGTATCTCTTCTTCTCCTTATCAGTAAGTTCATCATACGTCTTTGGTCTATCCAATCCTAATATCACTGAACCATCAGCAGCAGTTTCAAGAATGTCTCTGGTAGTCTCAACTTGATAAGGTCCTTCATCAATTGACTTAAGTATGTTAACCCCATTTTCTTTTCCTAAGCAATACAGTCTGATTCTTTGAGCCCAAGAGTCATAGTCGGTTCTGTCCAGCATGGGAGGACGAGTGTTAGATCCTGCAGCTTGTACGTCATCAACAATAGAAGAGGTGATTGTAGACATGATTACAGATTCTACGGGATTTCACAACTCTTTGATTAAACCGGAAAATAGATTCTTTCACAGGATTTTACTAAATCAAGAGAAAACCGTAAATCGTAACACGAAGAAACAATAAGTCTCAAAAGATAAATTGCACACTTGACTCCCAAATCGCTTAAACGACAAATCGCTTAAGCAGACAAATCGCTAAACAGACAAATCGCTTAAACATATAAATTGCTTAAACAGACAAATCGCTTAAACAGACAAATCGCTTAAACAGACAAATCGCTTAATCCTCAAATCGCATAGTACACAAGTACAACCACTACTTTGTCCTTTCTTGTCGTTTTGTCTCAATAGAAAAATCGCTTAGTGCACAAATCGCTTCAATAAGCAATCTCTCGAGAGACAAATAGCATAAAAACTGGGACAAATCGCATACAAGAAAACATATCCGAGACACAAATCGCTTAACAGAAACTTTCTAAAACACCACTTTTCAATCCAAAAATAACCCAACTACGATGATTCAAGCCTTCCAAATCAAAACCTAAACACATATAATGATTCTAAACACAAAAGTATTATCCAAATCCAAACTTTAACACTAGAAATGATCCAAATGATGCAAACTACTCTAAACTCATTCAAACCCAAAAACCTTATGAAAACCACTAGAAATCCAAGAACATGAAAGATGAATGATCAAACCATGGCTCTTGATACCATTTGTAACATATTGGATTTCATAAACACATGACAAATCACAAGTATGGGGCGTATAGAGTGAGTTTTAGAGAGAGAAAGTGGAAGAGTTTTGGGAACTTAGTGAGACAAAGAAAAATGATATTATGAAGCTCCAACCCTCTACCTTGGGAGGTAGAGGGTATTTATAGTTTCTTACAAGACACGCCACCTATGGGCTGTGGATCAGGCATACAGTGGGTAAAGACCCGTCCGTCCTCCACGGTGTTACTTAACAAACTACTTACTAACATTAAATGACTACTACTACGAGCTTTCTAACGAATACATATACTTGAGGTGACCGACTCTTCAACTACTGGATTTTCTAAATCCTAACAAGAAATCTTTTACAGAAAAACCAAAAGCGTCAAATTCAATAGTGCAATTATTATCCCTAGTAAACTGACGAACAAAAATAAGGTTTTTAATGATATTAGGGGTGACAAGTACATTATGAAGGTGAAGAGGGCGATGAATAGCGATAATAATGTTATGGCCGGTGTTAGTGAAATAGAATCACCGTCACTAACGTGAACAGATGGGTATAAATGTTTATTAAAAATAGTACTTAAATTACTTGCATTATAATTTAAACGAGATGAGGCACTTGTATCCATGTTCCAAGTCAGGTCCTGCAAAGTCATAGTGCTAAAAGCACTAGGAAATGAAGTAGCTTGAGACGAGTACGAAACGGGTGCGAGACCAAGTATACTTTTAGTGTTGGCGGGCTGGTGTTGGTATTGGGCTGGGTAGGCAGGTTGTGGTTGGTGTTGGGTTAGGTAAAGGAAGTGGGTTGTTGGGTTGTGGGACTGATGAGCTAACCGGTTATTGTAAAACCCGGGAGATACCCACGATTGACCAAAAGAATTACCAGACATGTTTCTGATGTACCCTAATGTGATACCCGACTGAAAATGGGTTGTGGATGTGCCCGACCCAAAACCTGTGTGAAAAACTAATAGGCTCAAACCTGATGGCCCATTGAATCGAGCAACAAACATATTGTTTTGTGAACCTTCTATTTGGAATGAATTATTGATCGTACTAGTTGGTTGAAATTGGAATAATAATCTGACACACATTTTTCTTAACCAATCAATTGAACAATTGATTCTAATTGATATGAAACTATATAAAAGTCAATAATGGCTGCTAAAATTGATAGGTTAGGTGAAGGAAAGAAAAACATAAAATAGAAGGTGATTTAGGGTGAGAAAAGAACAAGAAAAATATACCAGCGGAGAGATATAGAGAGAAGTTAAGGGGAAGGTCGACTTTTTAGAGAGAAATTAGGAGAGGATCATTTTTGCTCTGATACCATGTAAATGGTTATGATTTATTTGATTCATATGAAAAAATACAAGGCAATATATAGTGTACATGAGAGTATTCTAGAAACACAAATAATGGGCTAGACCAATAATAAACAATGAGCCTAATATACTAAATGAACAAATGTCGACTAATAATTCATATGAAAGAATACAAGGCGATATATATTGTACATGATAGTATTCTAGAAACACAAATAATGGGATAGGCCAATAATAAACAATGGGCCTAATATACTACATGAACAAATGTCGACTAATAGTTAAAACCTTGTGTTGTAGTCCTTGCGAAGCCCCTTACCCGAATGGCAGAATGACAAAGGCTTATTGTTACTGTAGTACTCGGTGTCGTTACTTTTATGATAGCATACTTAACATACTCACTTAGTGACTTGCAATGTTTATGGATCTTTATTGATTCCTTATACTCTTCAACCAAAACATTTGCAATGCATATGATTGTGATTCCGTGATTCTGATAGTCATGTACCAAACACACCCTAAATTAAAACTAACAAGTTGCTACTAGGAATTACAAGGATACCAACTCACAGTTTCAAGAAAATGACCCATATCAACAACCTTAGAACAAATTCTTATCAAATCGTCCTTTGCACTAGCTACTAACCCTAAAACCACAACTACCCATGAAGATCCAACTATAAGAGAGAAACCTCGCTATAACCCTAACAAAACACGTACCACTTAAGCATAATCACTTTATATGAAGCATAAAAATGGGCAAATAAAATCGACCACTACCACAAACTCAAGTTGAAACTAAACCCACCAGAATCTCGAATTAACTAAATCTCTTCCCGAAAAAAATCGAGTTGTGGCACAATAAAATGTAAGGACGTTTACTAAAAGAAAAAGAACAAAAAAAAAAGCCTAATATTGCAAATCAATGTGACTTAGGTGATAAAAGTGGTTGGTTAAAAATACATTCTCATTCTTAAATAAGAGAGCTAGGTGCAACTCTTCCTCAATAACTAGTATGTCACTTCAGCGTCACCTTACCACCTCATCAATAATGCACCAATAATTAAGAAATCTTCCCAACAAAAAAACCAATAACACTAATTGGTGCATGTAGATTCCGCAAAAACCCCCACAAAAAATACCTACTCACAAAAAAAAAAGAAAAAAATAAAAAAGAACTTCCAACAACGCCCGTTGGTGGGCTGGCTGAACAACGAACAACGTGTTTGACTAATGCAGAACGACGGCCAACTATGGCGTCGTTGGTCTGGAGAAGGACGGATGTCGCGCATTTAACATGTTGCAGTGTGCTGTCTAAGTCGTACTCCAGCACATGTAAGTAAGAAGTTAACGTCCAACACATGCAAGTAAGAAGTTAACGATGTTGTTTAGGTTTAAAAAAACTAAACACATGGAATTGAAAGGGATTAAGTCAAATAATAGTAATGTATTTTTTCAAATGTAGTGATCTGGTACGTGAACTTTTTAAAAGTTGTAGAAATTTAACGAATTTTCAAAAGTGTTCCAATTTGGTACGTGATGATAACGTGTCATACCTGAAAGTCAACACGTAGCACCATTTATAATGTGACACGTCATCATCACATATCAAATTGGAACACTTAGAGCACAAGGTATGCAAGATACCAATAACACGTTATTGGTATGCCACCTCAGCGTCACATCATACACCTCTCAATAACACACTAATAACTAAAACACCTATCGCTCATAACACACCACTAACATGTTATTGGGTCTTACAAAATACCTCACTAAGAATATCCATTCACTCACAATAAAAAAAAATAATAATAAAAAAAAAAAAAAAAAAAAATACCACAAATAGCGTGAGCCATTCAAATAGCTTGGTTTCATTTGGCATGAATTTGATGAAAGGGACAGTATGCAAATGGCGTGTTACTGATTTTGATGTGGACAAATGACGCTTGTCACATAAACCCATACCTTATGTTCTTATGAAAATTCGTTACATTTTTAAAACTTTAAAAAAATTTCACATACGATATATTTAAAAAAATACATTGCTATTCAATTACGAAATCCCAAATTAAAACCAAATTGTTCCTGATCCAGCACACAAAGTCAAAGGGTAAATTAGGCCATTAATTATCCGATTTAACCCGCCAAACACCCCCCACCCACCCCCTAGCGTAACCCTACCCCCAACCCACCCCTACCCTGGTCGGAAATCAGTCACCTCCACCGTAACTCAGCCATTGGCGACGTTAACACCGAATAAGCTGGTATAATTTTGTATTCAACATTTCACTATCATTATACTTTTAATATTTTTTCATGTTTATATCCGAAGTGCTTCACAACTATAAATGTTTTAATTAATCATGTAAATGTATTCAGTAGATGAAGAATAAGGACACGTGATGATTAGTTTAGGCATTTCATTAACCTATATATCAATAAACTCTAAGTTTAATAACAGTTAACCAATAATAAAATTAGACCACATGGTTGTTACAGAAAGTCTGAAGAGGAACTAATGATCTCGTTATTTAATGCGGCTTTATTTGCAAGGACATGCTTGTCTAGTGGATTCCTCGCTTTTTCATTCAGAACAAGACCAGCTGTAAATGCAGATAATGGATTGCTTTTGACAAGGTTTCGTGCTAGTTGCTCTCGTTGTTGCTCTACTACTCGTAAAGCCAGTGGTGGTGTTGGTAAAGTCAAGAAGAGTAAGAAGTCGGATTCCAAAATGATGGGAGAAGAGAAGAATGCTTTCTTTGTTGTGCGCAAAGGGGATCTTGTTGGCGTTTATAAGAACTTGAGTGATTGTCAGGCTCAAGTTGGATCATCGGTATGCTCTTACATCATGCCGTATCTATAATTTTGTTAATTTAAGTCTTGATCTGCAAACGGTTACCTTCTTATAGTAAACGGTTACCTTCTTATAGTATGCGTCTTTTAAAATGTGAAAATGATGTAATTAGGGGTTTAATGTAATGCTTATCCATATAGTCTACACAAAGTTGTTGGGTTGATCTTTGATAGAGTGCGTTTGTTAATGAGCTGATAATCTTCGACCATTGGCAATGTTTGATCGGCATTGTTCATGGTTAAGAAATGTAGGTAGAATCATGTTGGAGCTTTCTTGCTTTCCATAATTTTTTGGCAGAAGGGCATTAGCTCTTGCTTTGTCTTTTACGTATATGCTTACATAATTACTTTAGTGAAATTAGTTGTTGGTTTTCTATGTATGATAGAACAGTTTAATGTAATTCTAGAACCTCTAAAAGGTTAACTGATAATATGCCTCTGTGTTAGATATGCGATCCTCCTGTTAGTGTGTATAAAGGTCACTCCATGCCAAAGGAAGCCGAAGAATATATGACTTTTGTGGGCTCAAGAATGCTCTTTACTCAATCAAAGCTGCAGATCTAACAGAAGAGCTTTTCAAAAATCTTGTGGTGTGTCCTTATCAGGTAAGATAGACTATCGAATTACTTGTGAAATCTGAACTAATGGGTTTCTCTGTTTTGGCTGCATATTCAAAATTTTGTTGGTTCAAGAGACATCTTGTTTCATTTGAGCACTTGGAAGGATTTATTTTTACGTGGCTGATTAAATATTTATGAGCCTTTTGAAGAGGTAAAATAGAAAAAAATTGCAAGCAAAATGAAATTTTATTATAATGTTCACTTTGATAATGTTTTAGTTAGAGTTAAATGAACCAAGAAAATAGTTCTTGTTGAATTAACTTACTCGTAGAATATGCTACTTTTTTGGGGTTCTTCAAATACTTTATGTTAGGCTCTCATATATAAAGTTGTAATCTCTTCAATTGTTCAATTGCAACCTAAATAAATCTACTTTTTCTGCAGCAGCCACATTTTTCCTTAGGAGAACCGTCGAGTGATCATTTGTCCAAGAGAAGATTTCCAGAAGTTTTGGGATCACAAGTTGGGGTAAGATAATGTCTTATCAGATTTAGAAATGCAGTGCAGCTTTCTCCTGATGCTACAAACTCTATTTTATTCTCTTAAACTTATCATTTGTTGCTATAAACGCATCCTCTTAAATACACTATTAAAAGCCAATAGTGCTATGCAGACACCCTACATTGGTTGTTTGCAATTTTGTGTTGTTTTCCCAATCATTGGGGAGGTGATGGGGGTGTTTTTTCTCGATTTTCGTGCCAAAAACATAAAAGATGGGTGCTGCTTGTGCTGCTGTGGCAGCAAAGTTAGTATTTTTTTAAAAGTTTTACAACCTTTTTTAAAAAGTTTTACAACTTTTTTTTTTTTTTTTTAGTTTTACAACTTTTCTTTTTACAAGTTTTTTTTACAAGTGTTTTTTACAAAGTTTTATAACTTTTGTTACAAGTTTTTTTTTGTTTTACAACTATTAGTTTCAGTTTTATAACTTTAAAAAAAAACGTAGTCGGAAAATTTTTTGAGGCTCAGATTCGAAGGTTGCAAAGTGAGATTTTATCTCACTTTACCGTCCATTCGGTTTCGGTTATCATCATCGCCTCGGAAAATTTTAAGGCTCAAATATCATCATCGCCTCGGAAAATTTTAAGGCTCAAACTCGAAGGTTGCAAAGTGAGATTTGATTTCACTTTACCGTCCATTCGGTTTCGGTTATCATCATCGCCTCGGAAAATTTTAAGTTACAACTGCACAAAGTCACAAGTTCACAGGAACTACACAAAGTCACAAGTCCAAAACTGCACAAGTCTCACAAGTCTCAAACTGCACAAGTCTCACAAGTCACTTGACTAACTGCACAAGTCACAAGTATTCAGGACACAAGCCTCACAAGTTCAACAATATTCACGTTTACACGTTTTCAACATAAATGTGGTAAGTAGGATTCCAAAACTGCAAAAGTTCACAAGAAAGTAACTAAGATTCTCAAAGGGGAGCTGCTATGCAGGCACTCCAGGCTTATAATGCCACACGAAAGCAACAACACAACAACACCAATGACACCAACAAGAAAGCAACAACACAAACAGATTACTAAAAAACTAAGCACCAACAAGAAAGCAACAACCAACAACACCAACAGCACCAACAAGAAAGCAGACAACACAAGTGGTCCACCACAACAAGCAACAACAACAAGCAACAACACCGCAAACAACCATGTCTAGTTCACCATTTGACACACAAGAGGTAAGGCTCAGATTATTAGCTCTTTATGAGATATAAACAATCATGTTGGCTGCAAATATGAATGTTGCAAAGTGAGATATACACTCACTTTACCGTCCATTCATATTTGCCATGCCAAAACTCTTAAGATTTTTTTTATATAAAAATCATCATTGCCTTTTAAAAAAAAACCTATTTGTTCATTTAAAGTTGCAAAGTGAGATAAAACTGCTCACTTTACCATCCAGTAATGAAACTGCATAGGCACCCCCAACAAGTTTCAACAGAAACATCACCACAACAAATAATCAGGTGACTCATTAGAGTATCACCAGCAAAACATCACCACAAAGTCTAATAAGCAACGAAACCAAACTGGTTTTTAGATGTAACGAGTTTTTAGATCTAACTAGTTTTTAGATATAACAAGTTTTTAAACCAACCAGATACCAAACAGGTTTTTAAACCCCAACAAGTTTTTAGATATAACAAGTTTTAGATACCACGACAGAAATATTTTAAACCAACCTCATATTTTTTTCAAGATCAAAAAAATATTCAAGATCTAAAAACTTGTTAGATCTAAAAACTTAAACAACGAAACAGATACCACCAAAACAGATACCACCACATAAATATTTTAAATCTAACAAGTTTTTAGATATCACCACAGAAATATTTTAAACCAACCTCATATTTTTTTCAAGATCAAAAAAATATTCAAGATCTAAAAACTTGTTAGATCTAAAAACTTAAACAACGAAACAAATACCACCAAAACAGATACTACCACAACAGATACCACCACAACATCACCACATCTCTCTAAAAATTTTATATGCAACCAACGATCTAACAAGTTTTATACTTGTTAGATCTCAAGTTTTTAGATCTAACAAGTTTTTAGATAATCAACGAAAACCAAACATGTTTTTAAACCAACCTCATATTTTTTTCAAGATCAAAAAAAATATTCAAGATCTAAAAACTTGTTAGATCTAAAAACTTAAACAACGAAACAGATACCAACACAACATCACCACATCTCTCAAAAAAATTTATATGCAACCAACGATCTAACAACTTTTATACTTGTTAGATCTCAAGTTTTTAGATCTAAAATGTTTTTAGATAATCAACGAAAACCAAACATGTTTTTAAACCAACCTCATATTTTTTTCAAGATCAAAAAAATATTCAAGATCTAAAAACTTGTTAGATCTAAAAACTTAAACAACGAAACAGATACCACCAAAACAGATACCACCACAACATCACCACATCTCTCTAAAATTTTTATATGCAACCAACGATCAAACAAGTTTTATACTTGTTAGATCTCAAGTTTTTAGATCTAAAATCTTTAGAGATCGAGAGAGAGAGAGAGAAACAGGTGAGAGAGAGTGAAATAACTTTTGCTAGAAGTGAGATGAGAGACAGAGTATTTTCAACTCAGAGAGAGAGAGAAACAAAACCATTTGCGCACACAGATAAGAAAACCACAAGAAACGAACGCGTAAATACGTCTAACACCACACACGTAACCACACACACTATATAACTTTTTTTTTAAAATAAAAGTATTAGAAATAAAAGTAATATAAATAAAATTTGGTATTAGTTTTTTAAAATAAAAGTCTTATAAATAAAATTTTGTATTAGTTTTATAAAATAAAAGTTATATTAGTTTTTTAAAAGTTGTATTAGTTTTTTAAAATAAAAGTTGTATTAGTTTTTTAAAAGTTGTATTAGTTTTTTAAAAGTATTATAACAAAAGTTGTATCTTTAAAAGTATTAGTTTTTTTAAAGTTGTATTAGTTTTTTTTATCGTTAAATAATGATTACCTTTTATTAATATTAAATAATTAATACCTTTTTTTATTTATTTTCTCTAGTTTTATATTTAATTTATTTTGTTTTTACTTCTAGTTTAATTCTTTTTCAATGTATTATCGGAACACAAATTGTTAACGACAAACTAAATTGTCTATTAAAAAATGGAAAACATGTAACAATTGTAATAACTTTATAAAATAAAAAGTCATGAATACATTCGTCTATCATTCTAAATAATTTGAGGATACATGTGTTGTCGACTTAAATACATAGTTTCCCATGCGGATGCGGCCTCAGTTTTGTACCTCCTCCATTGTTGGTGATTTGGCGGGATTGGACAGCTTTCATCTAGCGTTACATGAATGTAATGAGCATCCCTCACATGTGCAATCACAATGGGGCCACTTTCTTGTGATGGGTTTGGACCAGACCAAAGCGGCAAACATAGATAATTTTGTGTCAGGGATATAAATATAATTGGCCGGTTATAAAATGAAGCAGTAACCAACCCCGTGGCTGGCATGATCATCCATTTGTTCCGCGGTGCAAATCTATTTTCAAAAAACTCCATAGAGTTTCGAATTCGTTGAAAGTCATCACTATGACACATAGCCGTGTAATTTAGCTCATGAAAATCTAACTCTTCCAACAAATGTTGTCGAATTAGTGACCACCTATTTTCGTCGAGACGAAGACCGACGGCAACTGACCGAAATCCACAATTTCCATCACCTAACACATCATGAAAACTGATGATGTATTGATGGAAAAGCCTTGGAATATACTTCATCAAATCTTCGCTATTAGAATCTGGAACGTATGAAATATGTCTCTCATATGAATTATGTCTAGCAGGTTCTTGGACGTATGAGTTGTGTCTTACGTATGAACTGTGTCTCGCGGGTTCTTGGACGTATGAGTTGTATCTTGAAGGTTCTTCGTTTATATCTGGGATTGGATCGCGAGTGTAACTTGTTTGATAATTCGAGTATGAACTATGTCTTTCCGGTTCCACATTTAAATCAATCCCAGCAAACCTGGCCGACTGACTGCATGCTTGAGGAACACATTTTTTCTGATGCTGTTTTTTCAAACTTGGGCGTCCGCGAGTTTTTTTCTGAACGGCTGGTTCTCTGATGGTAGTTTTACTTGGAGCGAATATATCACCCAACTTTATTAATATACTTCTTTTTCCAGCATCAGACTGCTTGTTGAAGTGTTCTTTAACATGGTTTAATTCAGTGTCACAGTAAATATCGTTATTTCGCAAAGATGTTGTCGGTGAAAGATCTAGTGTTCTCCAAAATATGTCTATTGAATCCAAAGGAATACACTCACCTGCATAATATAATTTAATTTTTGTAAGTCAGAAAATAAACACATCAAAATATTAATCAATCAAGAGTAACTGTATATACAGACCTGAATTTAAGTACGATAAAAGTCTGCAAGCACACATTAACTCACAACTGTTATAGAGCTGACAACCACAAGTCGAGAAATCTATCTGAAAACCATTCAACCGTTGAATCTCTTTTCGCATTTATTCGAGAGCTTCATTTGAGACATAACTACGTAGTAGATTGAAACATGGTATGTTGTGTTTATGATAACGAGAAATTTCACTTTTTCCAAAACTTTCGTTGATCGACGTAAGTTGCGACTTTACGATCTTGTCAATATAACGAACAAATTTGTCCAATGTATAACTTTTGTTAGTCATATATTTCTTCAACTTAGCGTGTTGACTCTCAACTCTGTTGCTTGTGCGATTTCCAAAATTCAAAGACTGATCAATCATAGCAGTCTCAAAAAAGTTTTTGTATTTGTCTAACCAATTATCATTTACATATTTTAGCACACCTAAAAATGACAAACAAATAAAAATTAGATGCGAGATATGGATAAAAATACTCGAATTATAATACATTGTTATATTTTTTATATAAATATCACTTGTCTCAAGTATTAGTTTTAGGCTAGGTTTCCATATCTTTATTTACATCTACTAACGTTATTAGTACTATCACTAGCCCAAACAAAATCAGCCCAAACTAAATAAACCCTAAAAATAACTACTCTTATACTTCAAGCCACCACACTTTTATTTTCCCTAAACCTAAGTTTCACTCAAGCTAATAAAAACGCAATCACACTTTCATTTTGTGTTGTTTCTGTTAAACCCAAATTCCAAGCACAATAAACCACAAGCAAACCAAGATATTTTATTTCAAACGGCTTCAAGATCCTATATGTGGGTCTCGGGTAAGGTTTGTTGTGTTTATGTGTTTTTTTCTTATATCTATGATGGGTTACGTTCAAACACTCGAGATCTATAATGATTTATGAACGAATCTGAGATCTTTTAAACTTTTGCATGTTCGTTTTTGTTTCGAGTTTTGGTTTGTGATTAGAACTAGATCTTTTAAATTTTGCATACATAGAGACGCCAAATAATAAATGTTTGGGGTTGTTTGGAAAAAAAACGTGTATACTATCTATTAATGTTTTTTCGAAACGAATCGTTTTGTGCTGCTACTTTTTTTCGGATTCATTTTGTGCTTAATAGATGAATGTTTGGTTGTTTAATCGGATTCATAGATCTATTAATTTTTTTTTTCGAAACGAAACTTAGATCGGGGTTGTTTGAATGGCCTAAGACTTGGTTTCAGTTACTAAACTAAATAGTCATATGCATATGCAAATGCCCTAAGACTTAGTTTCAGTTATATGTTTTTTTTTCGAAACAAATCTATGTTTGGTGCATTTATATGTCATATGCAAATGGCCTAAGACTTAGTTTCAGTTGCTAAACTAAAAAGTAAAGGCATTATATCTATAAGTGTAGGCAATAATGCAATATTTTTCTTCAGTTACTAAATAAACTGTAATATTCATATACAAATAGCCTAAAAGTTTTGAAGTGTCAAGCTTTTTTACACTAGTTTTATTAGGCAATTACACACTGGTATTTTTATTTCTTTTATACAATTTCATATGAATGCTATTGGTATCTAACCTGGTTTGCAAATCTTTTTTCGACCTGAGCTAAAAGGATGGTTTGCAAATCTTTTCGGACCTGGATAGTAACAACCTGCAAAACGAAATCAAAAGTGTGCTAACAAAGAAACTCATTGATAAGCTTTTCTTTATTTCCTTTCTTCAAAAACTAACTCAAGTGTAAGAAAAATATAACACTATCAATTACCTTGTAATTATCTTGTAATTTTGTATAAGTTACTCAAGATTTGTGGTGTTACCTGAGAAATTTTTGTGAATGTAAAATTGATACAGTATTTTATAAGTTGCTAATTTAAAGATCAAAATTAGGCAATTTATATACATGATTATATTTTAGTTTTAACTGTAATTAATAGTAAATTTGTAATTTTCAAAATATTGTAATTAATTATATTAGTTAGAAAGTTGTTAGTTAAAATTAAATAATGACATCAATACTAGTCAACTAAACCAGAAAAAAATTGTTATATTCCCCATGTATGCATTAGTTATCATTTTATATTTGACCTATTATAGGTATTAAAGTAGTCAAAGTGTGTATTTTCTAGTCAAAGTGTGTATTCAACTAAGATCCCTTTTTTTAAATGGGGAGTCTACACAAGCACCTCATAATTCACTTCCCATGCACCCTATAGGGTGGGGCTCACGACCCAATCATTTACTACTTTTTTTTTTTAAATTGTGTAGTGTATTTATTTGTTTAAATTGTGTATTGTTTTAATATGTATAGTGTATTTATTTGTGTAGTGTTTTTATATGTAGAGTATATTTATTTGTGTAGTTTTTTACGTTATGTTTTTTTAATTGTGTATTTGTTTCCATTTAATTAAACAATAACAATAAAACATTAGACATTAAAACATTAAACAAGTACAACAACAAATGTTACTACTATTACAACGAAATCTACTCCACATAAAGATTATTAATGCCATCTATAAGCTCATAGAGTATTCCACTCGACTGACATGCGTGATCAACAGGATTTCTTGCCAATTCCGGTGATGCCTCCAGCGTCTTTATACTTGCCTTCAACAAATTGTTTTGAGCCAATAGCATGTTGATCGTGTTATCTTTAGTTTCGTAGTTTGAGCACTGCGTTGAAGAAGAGCCTTGACCAAAGTACTTTTGTTGAAATACATCCTTCCACATAAAGTATCGACACCCATAGTCTTCAGTCCCTGGCTGTTACATGATGAAACAATTATAAGAAATATATTCTTAACAAACAAGTTATTGATATATTTACGTAAATAAGTAAACGTTTAATTATTTACCCTTGATAAAGGACATGCACAACTTCTGACCACAACTTTTGGGCTTTTGGGATGTTCTTTCAATTATAAGTCCCCGTCGACAACGACACAAGAAAGGATTTTCTTGTTGCATCTGGCCAAAAGAATTTGTATAATTATTTACAACATAAATTAGTAATATCATGGTTCACAAAATTAGAAGCTTCGAATACATAAATAACCAATCTTGTTATAGATTAATAGTTGATACATGGTTCACAAAATCACAATATAACTAGAAACTAAGATCAATCACGCCCGAGGCGTAGTCGCTCCAATGATGCTGCCATTCCCACACGAAACTCTAACTCTGAAATGCGTCTCCTCAATCCGGCAATCTCTCGCTCGTACTCGTCAACGCGAGACGGCTGTAACAAAAGATGAGGAAGAATCGGAGGACGGTGTATAAAATTCTCCTTATCTGCAGCTGGAGATATAGCTGGAGAGGGAGGCACATAAGATGGAGAAGAAGGCACATAATCTAGATTCTCAACACTAGCGGGTGTGTTGTTGACACAATGAATGTCCCTCCACTGAATGTCATCTGATAACATCAAATAGTCCTGAATATTAAGTGTCAATTTCCCCCGTTAATGCTCGTTATTTATATCATTTATATGGATTTACGCTTGTTTTCCATTGTTTTACACTTTCAGGTAAATTACGAGCATTGGAGCTAAAGAGACGCGGAAATGGAAACGTTACTAAAGATTTATCACAGTATGCTTATTTTGAAGAAGTTACGGCGTAACTCCTCTCTCACATTACGCCGTAACTATTACGTGACCCAAAAGTCCAACTTATCAAGAGGTTACGGCGTAACTCCCACCAAAGGTTACGACGTAACTCCATTAGGTCAAAAGAGGTTCCAAGCCGCTGATACTTACGCCGTAACTACTACATCACTTACGACGTAACCGAGTTTATTGAATACTACGGCATAACCACTTATAAGGTTACGCCGTAACTAGTAGATCTAGTGCATTTACGGAGAAATAGAAGGTTACGGCGTAACTCATCTATTGGTTACGCCGTAACCCAGACCTTGCCTATAAATACCCCACGAATTCCAGCATTTCAAAGCATCCTATTCCACACACAACACTCTGAGAACGTGGGAAAAAGCTCAAGGGAGGTCTAGGGAAGCATACAGAGTTGTTTCCAAGGGAGAAGTCACATCATTACGATAAGCTTTAGCGTTTATTATTTCTTTTACTTTCAATTCATGTATTTCGTACCTTTGAATATTGAATTGATGTTCATGATTACTATGAGCGGCTAAGCACCCTTTGGTGCTAGCCTAGTTATGATTCCTTAATTGTTTTGTTTGCGTTTACCTTTACTTCTGTACAATTATTTCTAAGTGTATGCATGCATAGTTCTTTGGTAGTCACCCCTGGTTCGGTAGTTTTGAATGGCGATAGAGGCCAATTGCCTAGGAGATATGACCAACTGACCCTAGGTGAGCGGACTGAGACGGGAAGGGTAAGATATGACCGACTGGCGACCCTTTCTACCTGTGCGATTTGACCAACTGATCACCTATCGTTTGGATGAACTTAAGAATTGGGGGGGTGTAGTGTCTAAGTTCCTAACGGCCGGGCACTCACTATTTAGAATCTAGCATGTAGCGGTACTTAATGACTTGGCATAGGGGACTAGGAACAACAGGACTTATGACGGTGTGCCTGATTTCTCCTATGGTGGCATCTTTGCTGATAGGTTAGGGCGAATTGACCAAATGTTGTCCTCTCGAATTTGACCCCACCTGAAGTAATTGGAAGTAGATAGACGTAGACATAACTAGTTAGGAGGATTAACTAGGTTAGCACCACTATTCCTCTATTGATTTCCCTTCTACCATTTATTTGCTTTTATATTCTGCATTAGTAGTTTAATTAATTAAAACCCTATCAAACCATTAATATTCTGTGACAATTAGACTTAGTAATTATCCGACACACATAGCTCTTGGGACGACCTCGGCTTTACCATTTACTACACTACACACGACCGGGTACACTGCCCGTTAGTGCATTAGGGTAGACCATAGGTATAGCGAGACACTATAAATATTAAGACCTGGTCAGTAAAACCTACATCAAGTTTTTGGCGCCGCTGCTGGGGAGCTATATTAGAATTGATATTAAGTCTTTCATTTCATTTTTAAACTTTTCTCACGATCATATTTCAAGTTTTCAGGTACCATGGAAGTTGTTAACATCGATGACCTCACTCTTGAGGAATACTTGGCGTTGACTAGAGCGGATCAAGGGTCGGGTCTCGTAAGACCGGCAATCAGAGCGGATGTTCGTTTCGAGATTAAAGACCAATTTATGAGGGAGCTTCGCGCTAACCCTTTTTCAGGAAACAGGGACGAAGACGCATATGAGCACGTTGAAAATGTCCTATACATCGCTAGCCTTTTCAACATTCTGGGCGTGTCTCATGATGCTGTTATGCTCAGGGTCTTCCCAATGACTCTCACTAGGGCAGCCAGAAGATGGATCGAAAGATTGCCCGCCGGGGCAGTTAATACTTGGGCGCTACTAAAGAAACACTTTATCCAAAGATATTGCCCACCATCAAAGATTTCAAATCAACTCTTGGAGATCCACAATTTCAAACAAGAAGACGACGAAACTCTGTATCAAGCTTAGGACAGATACAACGATAGTCTTTATAAGTGTCCTACCAATGATCTTAATAACCAGCAGAAGGTCAATATTTTCTACAAAGGAATAAATGTAACTACAAGACAAATGCTGGACTATCAAGGACCTATTCCAAACATGACTCCTACTACTGCAATTGAAGCTATTCAAAAATGGCACGACGGTGGAAGTAAAAGAAACCAAGGTGGAAGTTTTGACGGAATTGCAGCAATCACTAGTAAAATTGAAAGTCTCAGTCGAGATATGCTGAAGGTCAGAGACACCGTTCATGCCATCCAAGTGGGTTGTGAAAGCTGTGGAGGAGGACATCTTACGAAAAATTGTCCTCATATGGACGAAGAGGATATTGAAGAAGCTAAGTATGGAGATAATCGACCATTTTACGGTGATAATAGAAATAGTAATGGTTATCGTGGAAATTACAACCGTGGGCCTTATGGAGAAAGAAAGCCCAGTCTTGAAGAAACAATTAACAAATTCCTGGAGACTTCGGCCCAAAAACAAAAAGAACAAGATATTTGGTTAAAGGGTTTCCAGGAAAACACTAACAAGAATCTTTCCAGGCACGACGAAACCCTAACAAATCTTGGAGCGATGATCGAAAAAATCAGTGTTGAGATTGATGGAATGGAACTTAATGAAGCCAAGCGCAAGGAGGAATGCAATGTTGTTTTTACCAATGATTCTCAAATAGTGATTGAGGAATGTGTCGACTTATTGAATGTCTCGAAAACCGACCAACAGGAAGAGTTACACCGAAACTACTTCCCTGAGTTCCGGCGTAACCATGCTCCGGAAAGGACATCCAGGTTAGGATCCAGTTTATTCTCGGTTAAGGATGTTAGCACAAGCAGGGTAATCGTTCCATGTTCTGCTGGTAAAATTGATATTTTGGGGATAGTAGACTTTGGGTCCGGTGTAAACATCATGCCTCTATCCATTTTCTTAAAACTGAGGATAATCCACCTTTGGGAAACGGATATCGTGATTGATTCAGGTACTGAAACTAAGATTACCCCTTTAGGTATTATATGTGGTATGTGCGTAAAGGTCGATAAATTTACCTCAACCCCCGAATTTGTGGTAGTCGATTATTTGAACAACAAAAAGGAGCATTTGATTCTTGGTAAACCATTCCTTGACACATTGGCACAATACGGTGGAATCTATGGAGATATTGTGGAGTTTAAATTGGATAAAACCTTGAGCCTTGAGCCAGACAAAATCGTTACAAATGAACCACCAAAAATAGAATTAGATGACTCCGATAGGTTTCCACCTTCATCTTTTAGCCATTTGCAGGAGTCCGAATCCAGCGACAATGAAGATGATGAGGAAGAGATTCCGTTTTCTTTTCCCAGTTACGTTGTAAAAGGAAGAGTTCACTGTTGTGTTCCTTTACATGAAGGGACGAGAGTAATATTTCCCACATGTTCCCCTTTCCAAAAAGGATGTAATGGAGGAGGGGAGTATCTCATTCGGATGATTAATGAAGCTGCAAAAGTTTGGTGGTGCTGGGAAAAGGAAGATAATATCATAAAGAAGTGGTTACAAGAGCATAGTGATTTTTGCGAATGGTTCTCTGACATTAACTGGACCATTCATTTCTGCGAACCAGTTATGATGCACGATGAATACACCTTGTCATGGCCTACATGTAACCCCAATCGCAAGATTTGCGATGGAGGAAAATACCCTGAACCTAAATGGCTCAAACGCAAAGAATGGGCATGTTTTGACGAAGATAAGAGAAGCAATGTAGGATACAGGGGAATCTCATTTGAAAATTGGTTACTGTAAAGTTTGGGTATGCTCAAATTGATGAGGAAGAAAAGGCTAGGTTTCGTTTCGAATGGGCACGAGCTAATTTTCTACAAAAAAGATACTCCATGACTCGTTATATTTCGCCACATGTTTGGGACCAGCCTTATTCAATTAAAGACATGGAAGAATCCGGGCAAGCTCAAAGGCCCCCATAGGAGCCCTGCGGCTCTGAGTCTAACTTAAAGACTCGTGAATAAAGAAAAGTGCTCTTTCGGGGGACAACCTGAATTTTCCCTTTCTTCTGTTTTTATTTCCTTTCTGTTGGGTTTTGTGTTTTCTAACCATTTTTGCAGGAGACAAAGAAGTAATTACTGCTGCAGTTGCTGATCTGAACAGAGTTACGGCGTAACTCATCTTGGTGATTACGCCGTAACCATCATTTTCGCAGCATAATTCTTGACGCATTACCAATTACGGCGTAATACCATCTCAGTGGTTACGCCGTAACTATTCGCTTCACAGCTCATACCAGGTTTTGCCAGTTACGGCGTAACTCTCTCATAGGAGTTACGACGTAACTCTCCTCTGCTTTAATTCTTTCATTTTAAAACACAGTAACCTTGTATTAGTTTTTAAATGAACTTTGTGGGTGTGTTCCCTGTAAACCCTCACGAGACTTCACTCGTCCACTTGGGACACCAAGTGGTTTAAAAGGCTTGTTGCATTCGCTAAATGCAACCGTGATTCCTACGAAAGTGAGTTAGGTTTGTTTTTCATTTTATTATTTTTTTTCTTTTTAGAATTATGCTTGTCGGTATTGTGATTTCAGGGATTGAAGTTTGTTCATGACACTTAAACGAAGGCACAATCCTTTCTCGTGGGCCTTCTTCTTTTTGGAGCAAATTTCAGGGAAGTTCTCGCTCTAATTCTACCTTTCTCTTCACCTTTATTTTAATGCCTAGTACAAAAGGGACTTTGTACAATTCAAGTGGGGGGACGGGAGTAGAATTATCTCTTGAACTTTATTTCGCCCTCATTTTTCTAGTTTATTTTGAAAAATTATGCCATTTTTAAAATTTTGACATGTTTTTCCGAACCTAACTAGATTAGACCTTAGCTGAGCACATACAACCCTTGATATTACATGGTGAGATTAGCCTTATCCGTTTCCAATATCTTACCCCAAATCCACCAAATTATGAGTGTGCCGGTAGCTTGTAAACTTTAGAACTTGGCCTTTGCATCATTTCGAGACCATAGACGAGGTATGTTGAGTTAGCTCGATGTATTTGGACTTTTCAGTTTTAGGAGGCAGTATTATAGGATTATCACCCAAACAGCCTACCATTGTGAGTCTATCGATTAGTCACCTCGACTTTTCGACCCCCATGTGAAACCCTTTTGTTGCACTCCCCTTTAGTGCAAGATACCCCTAGATACACCCTTCTGAGCCATTCCTTTCATTTTGTCACCCCAATATATTGTTTTGTTACACCCTTACACCTTAGCCTACCCTGTAGTCTTTATTTGTAATGGGGAAGTCATCATTTGCCTAAGTTCAAGGTTTGAGTGGAAAGGTTTGGAAATCATGCTTTCATCGACAACAATTATGAAGATCATTGAAGACCCCCCGAATTCCCATTGTTCATCTCAAGTGGGGGGATGTTATGTTATCATGTTATGTTCAAAAAAAATAAATAGTTGATTGAGTTATGATTTTGTAAAGTGCGATGTTATAAGCACTATAGTATGAGCTTTATTGTTTAGTATCGAGGAGGCCACCTCGGTCACATTTGAAGATTGGAGTTGGAGTTATACCAAATGAAGAAGAAAAGGTAGTGTGCCCATCACGACGTCCTCTAATGACACATCTACCTTGCATTTCATGATCCGGTCTCTAGACTTCTAAGCTTGAACTTTGGGCGGACGGTAAGTGGTGATGACTTAGTTATAGATATAGACTACATGCTTGTTTTTCATTTTACACCAATTATATATCCCATGTCTTATCCTACCCTTTAGTCATGAAGCGTGTCTAGGTGATGCAGCGAGCAATCTTTGGTGTCTTGGCATTGGATTTGGTCATGTATCATTGATTTTATCCACTTCGCCGTGACATGTTAGTAATGACGAGTCACCCCTTAACCTTTGTCGTGTCTACCCATATTGCCTTCGAGAATTGTTTAGCCCTTAACTCTAGTGGTGGAGATTTGTGTAACCGCCAAGCTTATGATAGAATACATGCTATGACTGTGCGATTGAGTGATCACCCCGAAATTGACACTTAGAATAGTTGAGAGATTTGAGTGTTTGTTCCCCTTTCGTGAGGTGTTCGGCTTCGTTTTATTCTAGCATAAGGGATTTGTAAACTCATATTTTCCAGGTTTTGGGAGATATCTTTTTAAGAATCTATCTAATAAGGTCTACTTGAGGGCAAGTAGAGTTCAAGTGGGGGGATATTTGATAACATCAAATAGTCCTGAATATTAAGTGTCAATTCCCCCGTTAATGCTCATTATTTATATCATTTATATGGATTTATGCTTGTTTTCCATTGTTTTACACTTTCAGGTAAATTACGAGCATTGGAGCTAAAAAGACGCGGAAATGGAAACGTTACTAAAGATTTATCACAGTATGCTTATTTTGAAGAAGTTACAGCGTAACTCATCTCTCACATTACGCCGTAACTATCGCGTGACCCATAAGTCCAACTTATCAAGAGGTTACGGCGTAACTCCTCCCAAAGGTTACGACGTAACTCCATTAGGTCAAAAGAGGTTCCAAGCCGCTGATACTTACGCCGTAACTACTACATCACTTACGACGTAACCGAGTTTATTGAAGACTACGGCGTAACCACTTATAAGGTTACGCCGTAACTAGCAGATCTAGTGCATTTACGGAGAAATAGAAGGTTACGGCGTAACTCATCTATTGGTTACGCCGTAACCCAGACCTGGCCTATAAATACCCCACGAATTCCAGCATTTCAAAGCATCCCATTCCACACACAACACTCTGAGAACGTGGGAAAAAGCTCAAGGGAGGTCTAGGGAAGCACACGGAGTTGTTTCCAAGGGAGAAGTCACACAATTACGATAAGCTTTAGCGTTTATTATTTCTTTTACTTTCAATTCATGTATTTCGTACCTTTGAATATTGAATTGATGTGCATGATTAATATGAGCGGCTAAGCACCCTTTGGTGCTAGCCTAGTTATGATTCCTTAATTGTTTTGTTTGCGTTTACCTTTACTTCCGTACAATTATTTCTAAGTGTATACGTGCATAGTTCTTTTGTAGTCACCCCTGGTTCGGTAGTTTTTAATGGCGATAGAGGCCAATTGCCTAGGAGATATGACCAACTGACCCTAGGTGAGCTGACTGAGACGGGAAGGGTAAGATATGACCAACTGACGACCCTTTCTACTTGTGCGATTTGACCAACTGATCACCTATCGTTTGGATGAACTTAAGAATTGGGGGGGTGTAGTGTCTAAGTTCCTAATGGCCGGGCACTCACTATTTAGAATCTAGCATGTAGCGGTACTTAATGACTTGGTTTAGGGGACCAGGAACAACAGGACTTATGACGGTGCGCATGATTTCTCCTGTGGTGGCATCTTTGCTGATAGGTTAGGGCGAATTGACCAAATGTTGTCCTCTCGAATTTGACCCCACCTGAAGTAATTGGAAGTAGATAGACGTAGACATAACTAGTTAGGAGGATTAACTAGGTTAGCACCACTATTCCTCTATTGATTTCCCTTCTACCATTTATTTGCTTTTATATTCTGCATTAGTAGTTTAATTAATTAAAACCCTATCAAACCATTAATATTCTGTGACAATTAGACTTAGTAATTATCCGACACACATAGCTCTTGGGACGACCTCGGCTTTACCATTTACTACACTACACACGACCGGGTACACTGCCCGTTAGTGCATTAGGGTAGACCATAGGTATAGCGAGACACTATAAATATTAAGACCTGGTCAGTAAAACCTACATCATCATCCGATTCCTGTAACAAAAGATGAGGAAGAACCGGAGCAGGAGCTGAAATCTGTAACAAAAGATGACGAGTCGTTTACTATAAATCAGTAATCCGTAATCGTCTATACATGTTTTGTCGTTTACAATACAAATTAGTAATCGTCTGTACATGTTTTGTCGTTTACAATATAAATCAGTAATCGTTTTCTATAAATCAGTAATTGTTTGCAACATATGTCTATACTACGTCCTTCTAAACATGCTCTGTCGTTCAGCAAACAGATGTGCCCATCCCGCAGCCAAGTCATTTATGAACCATCTCCATTGTGGGTGAGTATATGGGAGTGGTGAGTTTTCATCCAGAACCGCATGAACGAAGTGAGTAGCCTCGTCTTCCCCCACACGAAGAATCACAACGGGTGACAATATTTGTGCTGTATCTGGACCCTCTCTCAGCGGAAGACACGTAGTAGATACTGAATTGGATATGCATACAATTGGACGGTCAAGAGCTGTAGCAATAGCCACTCCCGTGTCTGGCATAATCATCCAGTAATCGTTGGGTGCTGGACCTGATTCAAACCAATTCAGCGAGTTGACCATACGTGTAAAAAAAGTCCCCCACATTTGCATGTAAAGTTCCCGGTGATTGTCTACCTCTTCCCTGACAATAGTTCGAAGTCTGGGCCATATCCCTTCGGGATGACCAAGACCTATGCCAAGAGCTCGATAACCACAATTTCCATCACCTGCCACGTTAACAATCCCTAGGATCCACCGTCGGAAAAGAGGTGGAATTCGAGCCATAAAATATTCGCTAATGTCATCTGGAATGTACAACTCGTGTCTTAAATCGCCCTAGGAGCGTATATACCTCTGAGCATGTTTAACATATTTTTCTTGACAAACGACGATGCTTTGGTAAAAACATTTTGGAATTTTTCTACGTCATCTTGACAAGAAAAATATTGAGGCTCTTCAGGCTCTTCTGGCGTATGAGTATGTCGGACTCTAGGCCATGGAACACTTAGTGTTCTTCAAAAATTATCAACAAAATTAAGCGGAATAGGCGATCCTGTATTAGAAAAAAGTGGCTAGTTAAAATTATCGGTATTGACGGGGAGAATAACTTGATAGGCATAAATTTAAAATACATACCATGAATCTGAAGGTAATACAGTTCGTGATAGCATGGTAAACCATAAACTAACCGCAACTGATGACCACATTCATGTGGGTCCACATCCTGTTTACTTTCTGCGAGTATGAGTAGTAAAGCATCTCTTGAAACATTATACCGCAATTCGTTAAATAGTGTGCCCTTACAAGAATGCAGTTTCTTGATTTTGCTTGTATTCAAAGAGTCTCGTATCGCAGTTTCTTGCGTAGCTATAATCTTGTCGACCGAACACAACAACGTGTCTAAGCTGGACTGTGTGGAGCCCAAGTATAACTTCAACAACGCGTGTTGAACCTCAACTCTACATGTTGTTGTCTGGCCGAAGCTGCGATATTGATCGGTAATACACAACACAAACATGCGGTCATAATGTTGCAGCCAGTTATTAAAATACCCTAAAACATCTAAGAAAACAATGAATTAATAAAGTAAGAAAACAATTCGAGTAGTTACTTATTAAATAATAAAAAAAAATGTATTAATGGGTAAGTACCCTGTTTTTGGACCAATAAATCCTGTAGGTGATGATAATAGTGCGTGGACAAATCTTCGGTCGGAGCTTTAACCATCAAATCCCATGTCCATCTAACGGACTCATACTCCTCTTCCGTAGCGAATTTGTGTCTGCAATGCTTGAGCACATTTTGATTGATATGCCATTGACAGAGTAATCTGTTAGCGTTTGGGAATTCTGCTATGCATGCCCTAAGCAACGCTAAATCTCTGTCGGTGACGATAACCCGCGGGTAATATTGTTCTTCTATCACCAACTTAACACATTCCAACACCCATTTGAAATTTGGCTCTTTTTCACAGTTCAAAAAACTAAACGCCATTGAGAATGTTCTGTTTGTTGAAGTAACTCTAACAATTGTAAAGAATGGCAGTTTAAACAACGTGGTGTTGTATGTGGAGTCCATCAGCATGATTTCCGGGAATGTTGTCCACAGGGCATATGACGTAGGGTGAACAAAAAATATTTCATCAAGCTCATTAGTGTGGTCATTTACCTTGGGGTAGTATGTATAACCTTTACGCCTCAAATGTACTAAAAGGAGTTGTATCGGAGTCAAATCACCACGAATGGCGCCGCGTATCTTGTTTTGTGCATTATATATCGTTTTAATGCTAGACACGTTATCCGGATCGCTCTCTTTTAGTGAAGAAAGTATAATTCGTGGTGCTACTTGATGTTTTATCAATTGCTTCACCAAAACTAACTCACTTTCTTTTAATCGCATGGCCTGTGAAAAACCATGGAACGAGTCTACAAAATCATGATTATGCCTCAGACACTTGACCCTCAAGATCCAACAACTAGTTTTAGACCTTTTATACATTTCGCCAGTAATCTGAATGGGCAATTAATTTTAGCGGTACCAGTCTGCCGCTGAAGTTCATTTTCTAAACCTTCACGTGCAGACGTCCCATGTCTAGAACATTTAAATTCGATTGAGTACTTATAGCCCCTATCTGTTTTAGTTCTTATTTTAACAATAAGAAAACCGTTCGATTGAGCAGTAGATTGCACCCAATCAGTTAAAACAACTTCATCACGGAACACCTAAAAGATAATAAATACAACTTTTAATAAACTTTTTAAAAATACAACTTTTAATAAAACATTTGTAAAACTTTTATAAAACTTAAAAAACTAATACTTTTAAAAAAGGGTGAAAATCATCAAATAGTAACCAAGTTTGAGATCTGTTCTAATTTGATACCTCAAACTTCATATCAACCATAAAAACCATCAAAGTTTCAAAACTGTTCCATTCTTATGTAATTTTTATGTTAGAGTGACCCGAATGGAACACTTCTCAAACTTGGTTATTATTTTGTAGTTATTGTTTATGTTTAGTCATGCATTAACGGGTTGTACATAAAGTTGGTTGAAATTAGTTGAATTCAGGGGTGGGTGTTTAAAATTAATGTACAACATGTAATGCATAAATTGGTACTTTAAGCACACTAATTTTAAAAATTACATAAGAATGAAACACTTTTGAAACTTTGATGGTTTTTAAAGTTTGAGGTATCAAATTAGAACAGATCTCAAACTTGGTTACTATTTGATATTTTCACCCTTTGACCTATAAATATGTATGAATCAAGTCAAATGTGTGTATGAATCAAGGGACCCTAATTGTTACTCCTTCCGTCCCATATTAAATGTCCACAATGGAATCTTTGGATGTCCCAAATTAAGTGTCCATATTCTATTTCAACCAATGAGATGAGACTTTAGTGGGTAAAAATGATATTTGATTGGTGGAAAGTGTAGTTATTGGAATTTTCTAAAACTTTGTGCATGATGTAAGCGGACACTTAATATGGAACGGAGGGAGTATTCAACTACTGAAATCCCAAATTAAAACCAAACTGTTCCTGATCCAACACACAAAGTCAAAAGGGTAAATTTCGCCATTAATTATCCGGTTTAACCCGCCAAACACCCCCACCCTAGCGTAACCCTACCCCCAACCCACCCCTACCCTGGTCGGAAATCACTCACACCCACCGTAACTCAGCCATTGGCGACGTTAACGCCGAATAAGCTGGTATAATTTTATTCACCATTTCACTATCACTATACTTTTAATAATTTCATGTTTATATCTCAAGTGCTTCATAACTGTAAGTACTATAATGTTTTAATTAATCATGTAAATGTAGTCCGTAGATGAAGAATAAAAACACGTGATGATTAGTTTATGCATTTCATTAATCTATATATCAATAAACTGTAGGTTTAATAACAGTTAACCAGTAATAAAAATAGACCACATGGTTGTTACAGAAAGTCTGGAGAGGAACTAATGATCTCGTTATTTAATGCGGCTTTATTTGCAAGGACATGCTTGTCTAGTGCTTTTTCATTCAGAGGAAGAGCAGCTCTAAATGCAGGAAACGGATTGCTTTTGACAAGGTTTCGTGCTAGTTGCTCTCGTTGTTACTCTACTGCTCGTAAAGCCAGCGGTGGTGTTGTTAAAGCTAAGAAGAGTAAGAAGTCGGATTCCAAAATGATGGGAGAAGAGAAGAATGCTTTCTTTGTTGTGCGCAAAGGGGATCTTGTTGGCGTTTATAAGAACTTGAGTGATTGTCAGGCTCAAGTTGGATCATCGGTATGCTCTTACATCACGCCATATCTATTATATTTTTTAATTTAAGTCTTGATCTGCAAACGGTTACCTTCTTATAGTATGCGTCTTTTAAAACGTGTAAATGGAGTAATTAGGGGTTTAATGTAATGCTTATCCATATAGTCTACACAAAGTTGTTGGGTTGATCTTTGATAGAGTGCGTTTGTTTGTGAGCTGATAATCTTCGACCATTGGCAATGTTTGATCGGCATTGTTCATGGTTAAGAAATGTTGGTAGAATCATGTTAGAGCTTTCTTGCTTTCCATAATCGTTTAGCAGAAGGGCATTTGCTATTGCTTTGTCTTTTACGTATATGCTTCCATAATTACTTAGTTGATATTAGTTGCGGGTGTTCTATGTTTGATAGAACAGTTTTATGTAATTCTAGAACCTCTAAAAGCTTAACTGATAATATGCCTTTGTGTTAGATATGCGATCCTCCTGTTAGTGTGTATAAAGGTCACTCCATGCCAAAGGAAGCGGAAGAATATATGATTTCTTGTGGGCTCAAGAATGCTCTTTACTCAATCAAAGCTGCAGATCTAACAGAAGAGCTTTTCGGAAATCTCGTGGCGTGTCCTTATCAGGTGAGATAAACTATCAAATTAGTTGTGAAATTTGAACTAATGGGTTTCTCTGTTTTGGCTGCGTATTCAAAATTTTGTGGTGCAAGAGACACCTTGTTTCATTTGAGCACTTGGAAGGATTTATTTTTATGGTCTGGCTGATTAAATATTTCTGAGCTTTTGGAAGAGGTAAAATAGAAAAATTTGCAAGCAAAATGAAATTTTTATATAATGTTCACTTTGATAATGTTTTAGTTAGAATTAAATGAACCATACAATAGTTCTTGTCGAATTAACTTACTCGTAGAGTATACTACTTTTTTTGGGGTTCTTCATATACTTTATGTTAGGTTCTCATATATAAAGTTGTAAATTGTTCAATTGTTCAATTGCAACCTAAACAAATCTACTTTTTCTGCAGCAGCCACATTTTTCCTTAGGAGAACCGTCAAGTGATCATTTGTCCAAGAGAAGATTTCCAGAAGTTTTGGGATCACAAGCTGGGGTAAGACAAAGTGTATCAGATTTAGAAATGCAGTGCAGCTTTCTCCTGATGTTACAAACTCTATTTTATTCTCTTAAACTAATCATTTGTTGCTATATCCTCCTAACTTATTCCTACAACGCTTCCTATTAAATACTTAACAAAAACCATACAACTATAAAAAGGCCAATAGCACTTGCACTTTTGACTTGTGTCAATTAGGAGGATTTGTGAAGAAATTAAGGAGTATATATATGATTCTTTATATAAGTATAGGCACTTAATTGTACTCCCAAGAACTAATTTTCTAAATTTAAATTGTAATCATGGAAATGTGGTAATCTAACCATATATTCAGGGTTATGATTATGCTCCATTTCTGATGACACTGGATTAACCATCCTTTATGCTTTTACCTTCAAAATACCAATTAACAAACTTCTTCCCTCTTTTGTATGTCAAGTATTTTGCTTTCGGAGATGTGTATTTTCATTTATGTGGTTTGTAAATTACGTACAGGAATCTTTTGATTTGACTTCTATGTCAAGTGGTGATACTGCAAGGAAACATGCTAAAGTGGAACATCTTGCGACTCAAGATTTAACTTCTAATGTGAGTAGTGATGCTAAAACTTGATGTATGCATGAAAATCTCTTATAAATAATATGCTAGTTGGATTAAACATCTGTACTTTAGCACTATTGAATGGGAATGATTTGTGGTTGGATGCGTTAAATAAAATGACTTTATTACCTTGTTTCTATACATTACCTTATATAGAAATTACATGCTGTTCATTTTGTTTGCTTTGGTGTATTTTTACTGGTAGTCTGATAAATGGCCTAATTGCATTATTAATTTACAGCACACATGTATTCTTGAGTTTGATGGTGCATCTAAAGGAAATCCTGGACAAGCTGGGGCGGGAGCTGTTCTACGTACTGAAAATGGAAATTTGGTATACACCCCTATAACTTGGCCTGTATTTGGTTCCCTCTCTTATGATACTCAGTCGTTCTACTCCTTTTGTAGATTTGTAGATTACGGGAAGGTTTAGGTATAGCAACCAATAATGTTGCGGAATATCGAGCTATGATTCTGGGGTTAAAATATGCTCTTAGCAAAGGTTTTACAAGCATACGCGTAATGGGCGACTCCAAACTCGTTTGCATGCAGGTATCATATGATTCCAGACCTTAGCTTTTCGTTTGCTTTACATGTTTGTACACACTCATAGCCTCACATACACCTATTATTATAGTCTCTACCAGTCCATGAAACTTCCAACAGTCTCCATTTTGTATGTCTTGTTCAAGTGTTTGTTTGGCCCGTGAGTATTATCTTATGTTGTAATTAGTGAAGGGCATTTAAGATATCTGGGTATAGTGTCTAACGCCTTCTAAAACTACGCGTCTTCATAAATTTCATATTTGGAAGTACATTTAAATCCAAAATGATTTCTTTGTTAATTAGCTATCTTCTTGCAAATTGTTGAAATGTTGATTCTGGTTTACAGAGGGCCCACGTTGTTATATAGGGTTCTTTTAGATATTTGACTAATAGCCAAACATTTCTATTACGTTATATGTCTTGTCCAGTGTTTTAGTTCAGGATGTTTAGACTTTAGAGCTGTCAAGTTTATTCTTTTCTAATGCTGCATTTTCACTGCAATACGGAATGCTTATAGTTTAAGAATACTTGATAGTACAGGTTCAAGGTCTATGGAAGGTGAAAAATCAGAACATCATCAAGTGGTATGAAGAAGCAAAGAAATTAAAGGATAGATTCCTATCTTTCCAGATCGATCATGTTTTAAGGGTACAGACAAACATTTGTTGTGTTAATTTTCCGTCAGTTGACTTATAGTATTGTAACCCTTGTAATAAAAGGTTGTTACCTCACAGTAAATACCCATAATTTTTCTATAAATTTCACATGGTAAGAGTGCCACATTCAGTATCCATTTAAGTTGTAACTTGTGAGTTTTCTTACTGAACAATGTCCAATACTGTTCAATAAAAATGACAATTAGACTTCTAAACCCAAACCAACATCATTATCTTATTTTCTGTGAAAACTGTGACAAATAGCAAATTGTAACTTAGAAAACTTACGAGAACATCTCAAACAATTTGTTGCACTTCTTTTGTGATTGATGTAATCTTTAGTTTTTCAACCTTTGTAACTCCTTTTTCCTTTCCCTATATCTAGGACTTGAACTCAGATGCAGATGCTCAAGCAAATTTAGCCGTGGATCTTGCAGGTGCAACTTCTTACTATATCACTTTGCTTATGTTTTTTTTTTTTTTTTTTTTTTTTTTTTTTTTAAGAAAATCAATGCTTACCGAATTTATACATGTTGCTGCAGATGGTCAGATTCAGGAAGTCATAACATAGTTCAGACACCAAAACAAAAACATAAATGAAGTCCACTGTCAGCAGATCTACATGCCACGAGTATATTTCTACTACACATGTACCCTCGAACCTAAATTTCAAACAAACAATCAAGAACATAACGGACGTTCATTATTTTGAAGATTATAACGTTTGTTTTTGTAAGTTAGCTCCGAGTTAAATTATTTTGTACTTGTGGGGTATATTTGTGTCACTCTGCCAATGGGTTCAAATTAGTATTGTGCTCCTAGAGTGCATGAAAACTTGTAGAGTGTTTTTGAAATCCATGTAGTCTGAATGTACTTGTTAACATTGCTGATATTCGGGCCTGATAAGTTAATATCTATGCCAGCATTGGTTGGATTTACGTAAACAGTCGTTCATATTACCCTTTTAAGTATATTGATCTCCTCATTTGTTTTATGAACATTTTGTTTTTACATTGTAATATTTTCAATGAGTAATAAGAGGCTTAAAGCAATGAAAATATTCTGCTTTTTGGATGTGACTATATGTATAAAGTCAATTAAAAAAATATCCTTTTAATTTCCCGTCAACTCTTGAAAAACTTCTGTTACTTGTTTACCTCTAAATTTTATTTTAACAATATAGAGAGCAAACACTAATCTTTTCTAGTTATATAGAAGAACAATAAAACGTAAGTGAAAAGTCTTTAACGTCCTCACGGGCAAAGCTCAGCTGGAACTGTATGGCGAGATTTTCCAAGAAAATGGTCATATTTTTCAGAAGGGGGGGATACCCTCTTGAGCGGGTAGTTAAGATAGCTTAAACATTTTCTTGCACATATTGCTCATGGTTGTCGTTGTAGCCTGTTATCGACATATAATATTGCACATAAAAGACGTATAAAGTATACTTTGGTTTTGGTTATGTCATTCTTAGCAGTTAAGATGAAACCAACACAACAATTGCCAAAAATTGTGATTGTAGAATGTTCTTTCAAAATACGCTACACATGTATTGTTGACGTATATGATCCTCCGGATCACACCCGGGAAGAATGTTGTCGTGATAAACATTTAAGTCTAGCATAACATGGCTAAAACCACATCATACTAGACTGGGCGAAATGTTGGCATATATGCTCCTTCGGAGGTATCCAAAGGATGCCTATCCATGATGGAGGTGTCCTCCATCCTCGGGAAGTATGTCTGCAACGGAGGTATCCGCCATCCTTGGGAATTATGTTTGGAGCGGAGGTATCCGCTATTCTTGGGAAGTATGTGTGCAGTGGAAATAGACCCTACCCTCCGTTGGATGATAAGCCGCGGTAGGATACGCCAAAGGCATCGTACGAACTATACCTTTCCTCAGTAGCCGCTGACACCGTTGCATAGTAATGACAACAAGGGTGTCAGCGATCTATACACTACACGATGGCGACAGGCATACGTCTGCAACTCCCTTGTCGTGGAGCAAATCCCAAGTAGTATAAATAGACACGTCACGTCTACCCCACTTGAGAACATGTTCTAATTCCTCATTCTCTTTCTTCTTTCTCTCTCTAGTATATAAATCCTCTCCATCGGAGGTGTTATGACTTGACCATCGGAGAGTGGTTTCGGGGCTCCGGCCCCGAACCCCTTCTAACGGTTTTTTTTTTTTGTTTTATTATTATTATTATTATTATTATTATTATTATTATTATTATTATTATTATTATTTTATGTTTGTAGCTTGATTTTGGCTTAGGATAGACGGCGAGTGGCACCTTGGGAGTCGTCAAGACCACCTCAACGGCAATTTGCTTCAACATGTATAAACTGGCGTAAATTGCAAACATCGTTTTTGAGGCCAGTTAGATTGTAATGCATTTTCTACAACTTTGAACATGCATACGAAAAACTTTGGTATGCAATTATTGTCTCTGACATGTTAACATATGAAACTTCGAAAGTGCAGGCACAATAAATGGTAAGGACGATAATCGCACATAAAAACTAACCATACACTACGCCTACGCTTTTAAAGTTATAGCTACTAAACCTCACATTATGCCGAACCATATATTTTTTTTGCAATTTACTTTATAAACTTTTAATCATTGTGAAAAACTTTGGTGTGCAATTATTGGCATTGACTTGTGAACACATGAAGCTTTAAAAGTGCAGGCGCAATAAACGGTAAGGACGATAATTGCACACAAATTCATCATACACGATGTCTCCGCTTAAAAAATTATAGATACCACACTTGGCGTTATTCCAAACCAGATAACTATAGGTGGCAAAACGGGCGGGCTCGGTCCACGGTCCAAACGGGCTCTGGCTTAAATGGGCACATGCTATGCGAATCGCTTTTGAAAAGACTAAAATGACGAAAAAAATTTCTCAAACGTAACGCATAGATTATATTTAAATAATTTAAGTTTTTCTTTAAAAACAATTGTTTCTCTAATTGAGAAAAAATATGTGCCCGTTAATGCCGATAGAGAGGGCTAAACGTTGCCTAAATCTTTTACACATTAGCTCATAAAAAGCCTATTTTTATAATTTTGAACACAAATTGCCAGATAACTTTTTGCAATTTACTTTATAAACTTTTGCTTCTTGAAGTGTGGATTATAGATATAGAGATCCACAAGTTGAAGAAATGAATTGGGCTAACAAAATAGGTCGGCCCAACCCACTTAAATACTCAAGTCGGTAGATTTAAATAGTTAGGGTTTGAAGGTGTTGAAAGTCTTAACCCAGCTCTAGGGTTTTAGAGCCTCATTTTCTCTCCACCTCTCTTTTTTTCTGGTAACCGTTTCTTCCCTGTCATAATTTACTCCATTCTTTATCTTATGGTTTTGTCTGTTATTCAATTCATTGCTTTTTTAGCTGCCTTGATTAATAAGTACAAATTGTTTTTTTCGTTTGTTAGTTATAAGTATTGTTAAATCTGATTAGTTAATCGATGAGTTGTTTTGTTATCATACTAATTTGTGTAATTTACTTCCGTTGGAATATTTGATTAAGTGTTTGTGATTTGTGTTTGATATATGTAGGCTTGTTAGCAAAAAACTTGTGCTTGTCTGGCTTATCGTAACTTTGAAAAGATGTATATTTAAGGACTGTGAGTTAATCAAGTTGGGCTTATGGCTTATTTCAGTTAATAAGCTTGAGTTGATAAGGTTGAAAAGTGAGCTTTTAAAATTTTTAATAAGCTGGACAAATAAGGTCAAACAAGCACTCCCTATATGTTAGTTTTTATACGAAGAATGATATAATTTGTTATATATTGGTTAAGCGTGTTGGGTTTTGTTCCGAGATAGAGCTTTATTAGTAACCAGCTTTAAAGACTACAGATTTGATTATTTGTTTATATGAGAAAACAGCTTGACCTTGAGCTCCATGAAACCGTTATATTTGTGTTACTAATACTAAGTGTGATCGACCGCTAGTCTTATAGCTTCAAGTGTTTTTTTGTGGCAATTTGAGAAAGTATTTTTTACCCGCAAACATCTAAATGCATTTTTTCGGTAGCAAATCTAATATGGTTTCGTTGTTTATAGTTTCAAGTCGTTTTGTCGGCAGTTAAACTGTTTTTGTTATTATTCTCTTGCTAGATTTCTTATTTGGAACTTTCATGATGCAGGCATAATTTTCAACCATGGTGCAGTATAATTTCAAGAAAATTACAAGAGTGCCCACGGGCAAGGATTTTGTTGATATAGTACTCAGCAGAACCCAAAGGCAAACACCAACTGTCGTTCACAAGGGCTATGCTATCAATCGTATTCGTCAGTTTTACATGCGAAAAGTGAAGTTCACACAGACGAACTTTCACGAGAAGCTCTCCACCATCATCGAAGAGTTCCCTAGACTCGATGACATCCATCCTTTCTACGGTGATCTTCTTCACGTTCTCTACAATAAAGATCATTACAAGCTTGCTCTTGGTCAAATCAATACCGCCAGGAATCTCATTGGTAAAATTGCTAAAGATTACGTGAAGCTGTTGAAGTATGGTGACTCACTCTATAGGTGCAAGGCCTTGAAGGTTGCTGCTCTTGGTCGTATGTGTACTGTTACGAAAAGAATTGGTCCTAGTTTGGCGTATCTTGAACAAATTAGACAACACATGGCGAGGCTTCCTTCAATCGATCCTAACACCAGGACTGTATTGATTTGTGGGTATCCTAATGTTGGTAAAAGTTCATTTATGAACAAAATTACTCGAGCAGATGTTGATGTCCAGCCGTATGCTTTTACTACAAAGTCTTTATTTGTTGGGCATACGGATTATAAGTACTTGAGGTATCAAGTGATTGATACTCCCGGTATTTTGGATAGGCCGTTTGAAGACCGTAATATCATTGAAATGTGTAGTATTACAGCATTGGCGCATCTCAGAGCTGCTGTTTTGTTTTTTCTTGATATTTCTGGTTCGTGTGGGTACACTATTGCCCAACAAGCGGCGCTTTTTCACAGTATTAAGTCTCTTTTCATGAACAAACCTTTGATCATAGTCTGCAACAAGACTGATTTGCAGTCATTGGAAGGAATACCGGAAGATGACAAGAAGTTGGTTGAGGAGATGAAATCAGAAGCACTCAAGACTTTAATTGGTCAAGGTGGCGAGGTTAGAGATGGTGCTGAAGTGCTTTTGACAATGAGCACTTTGACTGAAGAGGGTGTGATGAATGTTAAAAACGCTGCTTGTGAAAGGCTATTGGATCAAAGGGTTGAGATTAAGATGAAGTCGAAAAAAATAAACGAGTGTTTAAACCGTTTCCATGTTGCTGTTCCTAAACCACGAGACCAAAAAGAAAGACCAATTTGCATACCGCAGGCGGTCTTGGAAGCTAAAGCTAAGGAGGCAGCGAAGGATAAGAGGAAGCTTGAACGGGACCTTGAAGAGGAGAATGGAGGTGCGGGTGTTTATTCTGCTAGCTTGAAGAAACACTATCTTCTTGAAAACGACGAGTGGAAAGAAGATAACATGCCAGAAATCCTTGATGGGCATAATGTGTACGATTTTGTGGACCCTGATATATTGCAAAGGCTTGAGGAATTGGAAAAAGAAGAGGGTCTTCTTCAGGAGCAGGAAGGCGACGAGGAGGAGATGGATGTAGAGGAGTTGACCCCACAACAGCAACAGGAACTTGCTGAGATCAGGAGAAAGAAAAGTGTCCTTATTCGAGAACATAGGATTAAAAAGAGTACAGCAGAAAGTCGACCAATTGTACCCAGGAAGTTCGATAAAGACAGGAAGTTCACTTCAGAAAGAATGGGTCGGCAGTTGTCATCTGTGGGTCTTGACCCATCGAAAGCAATTGATAGGGCACGAAGTAAGTCTAGGGGTCGTAAGAGGGAGAGGTCATCTGGCCCTGGTGGTGATGAAATGGATGTGGATAACGATGGTTCAAACAAGAAGTTGAGGCTGAGGTCATTGTCAAGGTCTGGGTTGAGATCAAGGTCAAGGCCACCAATGAATGAGTTGGTTCCTGGTGAGGGGTACAAGGATTCTGCTATGAAGATCAAGGCCTTTAAAATGGGTTGGGATTCTGGTAAGAGGAGGAATAAAGAGGCTAGAAAGGGTGAGGGTGATAGAGTTATTCCTACACTTAGACCAAAACATTTGTACTCTGGCAAACGTGGCAATGGAAAGACCCAAAGGCGTTGATGAACTTCATGCTTGTATGCTGCTTTTTAAAGGTAAGAGCTGTTTACAGTTTAGCCTTTTTTATGTATATAGTAAGATCCTTTGCTGATGCCTATATACTTTATTAATCCGAACACTTTATTCATAGATACTGAAGTTTCACTTGGCTCTACTTGTGGTCACTGAAATTGCAACATTATCGTTAAAACTGGCTTGCTTTTAATTGGTCTTTTTTGTCTTTCACTTGATCACCAATTAATTTCTTTTTACAGTTGTGTCATACAAATTACTGTTAGATTTCGCACAACTTATACTTTTTACTTGTTTTAGTGTTAACTCTAACTCACATTGCCTTTTATTTGCTCCCGGCTCATTCTTTGTGTAGTGTGATATATGGTATTCTTTTTTTGTTTATTGGAAGTACTTGTTATCTGATATTGGTTCTTGTGCTAAACAGGAGAGGTTGCTGCTATGTTTGGTGACATCAAAGAAATGAGAGCCTATAATCTTGAGTTACTTTTTCAGTTAGAGAATCGTCGATGTTTGTTTGTTTCTTGTTTCTGCTTATTACTTTTTATAATTTTGTCCATTTTGTTAAGCAACTATGAACTTAAGATATACATTTGCGTGATGCTGGGAAGATTTTTGAATTTACAAGCCAATGTTGGAGGAAATTTTGATTTTGATGCCTGAATATGGTGTGTGTTTGATGTTTGAAAGCATTTTATGCTTATCATTGTAGTTTATCAAGTCATTGTAAACCATTTCGATTGGTAAGTTGACCGTTCTAGTTTATTGCATGTCTTCTGTTTTTGTTAATATGCCTAAGTTGCTGTTTGATGATGGCAAACAAAAGTATTTTCTGAAGTGAACTGAGACAAGCTTGCTGATTTTAGATTGGATCTGTCAAAAACTACAGTTGCTTTAAGATTACATTTTTAAGCAAAAACCAATATTAATCAAAGTTGTCGAACCATGTCTTGGCTTTGCATTACTGTTCGTTACACAACGCTCATGGGTTTTATTATTATTATTATTACTATTATTATTATTATTATTATTATTATTATTAATTGTGTGTTGTTTTAGTGGGGTATATATGAACCTAAGACACTATTTTTGTATGATGTCATGGACAAAAAATGCTGAAGTGATACTACTTTTGCCCACGACACCAACCGTACCTAGCGCTCCTAGAGAGAACTCAGAGAAGAGAAAGGAAGTGGGAGGAAAACACAAAAGAGATAGGATTAGGAATTGATTATGCGTTTGAACTTCAACCTGTAACTTATTTTCGTTTGCCCCTGTTTAATTTCGAGTTTGAATAACCAAAGAGATAATTATTCTCTATACTAAAGAGCAAGACATTGTGTCTTTGCATGACACGTGTCCCAGCATTAAATGCCAACTTTTGTAAGTTGGCAAAAATAGTCCCTGAGGTTTAGGTGTCGTCGCAAAGTAAGTCCAAGTTGGCAAAAATAGTCCATAAGGTTTAAGTGTCGCTGCAAAGTAAGTCCTTTATAGCAATTTGGCAAAAATAGTCCCTATCCAAATTCACGTCTACAAAAGTAATCCCGCTGCATCGCGCGGGTTTCCACACTCGTTAAACTAAAATGGTAATTTATTCAAAAAATAGCAATGCTTTACGATAACATTATGAATTGGAACCCTATAAGGCTGGAAAGCTGACAACACTATATGAAACCGGGTAGCTTTAAAGAAATCCTCCACTCTCAGGCCACATGCCGTTGGAAACCTTTTGTTCTGAACGATAATTATATACATGAGTCAACTAACAATAACATGACACTGTGACATTATGTTACCCAATGACAATACATTTCGGAGGTCCTATGCAAAAAACTTATGTCGTAACTGAATCTGATGGTAATTTATCTTCAATTTTAACAAATATATGGAATATAAAATCATACATGACATTTTTTGTAAGAAGTAAATTTTGAGGCCTTATTGATTCCACGCCTCGCACACCCTCGTATAAACCTATGTTGTTACCTTCCGTGCAATCCAAAGCCTCCGAGGCTCCGAACCAGCTTGTTCAAGATTTCACAAATCCATACTATCTGTCATGGAGTTACTAATTTGTGAGACAAAAAGTGTAATCAAAATTGAGAGTCAACATGTTTTTTGTACCTCAAAAACATGTTAGAATCTATTTTTGGTCACATAACAGTTTCTTTAACGCTTTTAAAAAAATGGCGGTTATCCACATCTCCACTCCCTTAACCACCACATTCATACCTTCAGTTCCACCGAATACCTCACATTTCGCTACTCGAGCCACCTCCGGCTGCTTTATACGCCATTCTACATCGAAAACACGACGTTTCTTCATTCATAGAGCAACCCCACCTCAGAAATACATCTATCCGGACCCAATTCCAGAATTCGCTCATTACGTACTAAATTCTTTATACATTTTAGTGTTACAACTCCAAAACACATACTACTAACTTGTGTTTTCTTATAACAGGAATCGAACAAGTTCCGGGAAGAGCTGAAGAAGAAACTCTACAAGGATAAGGATACATTTGGAAGTGATCTTGATAACGTTGTTCACACGTGTACCGAGGTAATTCTTGGTTTTGATTGATGAGTACTAGGTGTTTGATGAAATGTTTTAACTGATAAGGTTCCCTATTTGTCCTACTAACCGGCCTTGAGATGATATCAAACAATTTGATAAGGATCACAAATACTTAGAGCGGCCGAAAAAGTACTCGATTGACTCCCACCGGAGCTCGCAACGCTCGACGTTGAAGTCGACTTTTGTTTCTTTGCGGCTCGTTTGCCGCCATACGAGCTCGTTTGTCCGGGCCGAATATATCCTCGAGACATGTAATGTCAATCGGATCTTCGGCATCCCACTTCGGGTAATTTTTCAAAATATCACAACATTTTTCATACACGAACTCCTTCCCAGCATAACGTTGCGCAAAGCTAACTTTCGCATTCTCGACATGATCGTGGTCATTTTCACCACTTCGGCGCTGCAGATGTTTGTAAATAGCATTGAATTTTTGGCAATCACCTTTAATCCTCGACCATTTACCAGTTATCATATTTTTGCCACGCTGGTCATTGGTGGTCTGAGCATTGAACATGTCGAGAATGTCGTTGCAAAAGAAATCTACGGAACGGTCATTTCCCATATCTCGATCTTGGAAAATTTCTATCCAACATTGCGCAAGCAACCTTTCTTCAGACTTGCTCCACTTCCTCCTGTCTGCCTGGGCTATGACTTCCACATCTTCGTCGTCGTCTGCGTCCAAATCCACATCTGGTTTTGTTTTTTTTGCCTTCGGCCGGTTCACGTGATTTTGGTACTTTGAATTGTGAACCGGACGGTTGTGATTCCATTTGGGAAAACTGTGGAGGTTGTGACGGGTTAAAAAAATGTGGTGATTGAAATCGGGCGGGGTAACTTGCGAATCCTTGTTGAAACGCATATTGTTGGTTAAGAAAAATTTCTTGTGGAGACTGGTTGGAATTTTGCGAGGAAGGGGTAGACGGGTTTGAAGAACCCCCGTATTGTGGTGGGTTTGAGTTTAGTAAGTTTGTTAAACACCCTCCGTCATTTGGGTTTTGAGTCATTGTGAGATTTTTTTTTTGAATAAAGGTATAGAGAGTTGAGGAAGATGGAGGAGATGAAGATGATAAAAATAGTGGATATGATATGTTATTTATAGGGGTGGTGAGTTTTTTTTTTTAAAAAAAAAAAGAAAAAGAAAAAGAGTAGTATCCGTTGGTAACGGATATATTTTGAGAATTCAATTTAGAGCCGTTTGGTTTGTTAGAGTAATTCACTTCGTCGTGGTGACGGCGAACACCTCAACGAAATCCCACGGCGAGCACCCCCGGTGTGGTGGCGAGGCACGGCTAGGTGCCATGTCATCCCACGGCGAGCCACGATCCTCCCACACCCACTGCTCTTAGGGATTAAGCGTATTTTGGTTAATTGGTTATGGCTTATCAAGAAGAAGCTCGTTTTGAATGTTCGGATTAGCTTATGATAAAAATGTAAAAATTTTGAGTGTATAAACTTAGATAAGTCACACAAAAATGGAGCTTATGAAACGCTATGGGCTTATTTTGGTTATATAAGCTAATAAGCCCGCCTGATGTTGAAATGAACAGTATGAAATACGATGAACAAGTAAAGGTCTATGAGTACTTACGAGAGAGATAGACGATCTCTATACGATGATGCTTACTTAGGCCTTGTTTGTTTTTCCAAAGAAGCTCTTATATGCCTCTTATGTCTGCAGGCGCGCAGACAATTTCGTTGAAGAACGTTTGTTTTTTTCAGACATAAGAGGGTAAAATCACTTCTTTCCTCTTCTACTATGCAGACATAAATTTCCTCTTTTTTCCACTTCTACTAGTGAAAAAGAAAAAAAAGAAGAAGAAAAAGGAAAGAAGTACTTCAATAGTATAAAAAACAAACGGTCTTCTTCTTGCAGATGTAGAGCTTAAATGTACCTCTTCTTCTGCAGACATGGTTTGCAGATGAAGAGGTAAAAGCTCTGAAAAAACAAATGACACCTTAGTCATTTGATGAGTGTTTGCAATCTATCCCCCAACAAGGTCTAAAATGTATGAATACCAAAACTACCCTCTATAAACTAGATTAGTACTAGAATTGGCGTAAACTAACTAACTTTAGCCTAACAGAACTTTGGTCCAAGACATTAATGTTGTGAAAGGATATCTTAACACAAAATCAAAACAACAATCGCAAACTATCCCATAAACATAAGTAAAGACAATAGATGACCACAATCTATGTGGTTTGGCCATGATATTTTTCATTCACGAATCTTTCTCTAATACCATATTTACAAGAGTTGAGACACTCAAACTTTTATTATTCTTGAACACCTTGAGACTCTCAGCATATTGAATTGCAAAAACTGGACACGCTCATTACATTCTTGCATATGGCTTTCGTCATAGATTAAGAGGCTCTATGTTATGGTCCCGGCTTATGGATCTCGTTATAGGTCTTTGTAGGATGAAATCAGATGAGGGGTTAGAGTGTTTGTTGGCTGTTCTTCCTTTCTTGTTGGATTTACTCATTAATTTTGAGAGCTCCTTAGAGAGAACTCTCCGATCTCTTTAAACACACACTTTCCTGGAAAGACAACTTGTCTGTCCCTTTTTTGATTATTCAATATATAAACTTATTACACTACAACTGCTACTTGGACATAACTGCCTATGACACATAACTGCTAAAAACTATAGGAACATATAAATTATTATAGCATAAACTAACATAACTACTAAGCTGGTAAACTAAGGTCGATTATTGCTGCTAGTCTTCTGCTTGAACCTTTAGTGATATAACACTCTACTTCACGAATCCTCTTTCTATGGATAAAAATCAAATAATAAAATCCTTTTACTCTAGATTAAGAAGCTCTACTTAATGAATCCCCTTAGGATGGTAGTTCAAGTTTTTCATAAATATTCTATTAGTATGTTAACTGTTTACGAAAAAGTAAACTATCAAAGGTAGTTGTATCTAAGTTGGAGCTTATATGATAAACCAGTTATAGGTTGGGGCACTACGAATGGTGCTAAAGGGCCGTTCGAAAAATAAAAAAGAAAAGAAAAACAAATGGTACTAAACGGATGGCATCTTAATGTATAGTTGATTGGAGTCATGTGCATCTTTTAGGATAATGATTATCCAAATGCGTTTGGGCTTTTGCTTATGGCCAACAAGCGGCGAGCATAAGATATTATAATTTTGCAGTATACATCAATTGATAAACACTAGCTGAACAAGTAATAAGTTGCAAGGTTATGTGTCTCTTAGTGACTTGATGTTAGTTCTTGCATAATGCCATATGTAAGCACTAAATACTCAACATTTAGCATTAAAGCGACCCGTTTGATTTCTTTTCTTTGTTTAATAAATACCTTCTGATGATGACAGCTTGTAGTTTTTTTTTTTTCATTTTCTTTAATTATCACGATTCATGTATCACAAGCCTCGGGTTTTCTTGACATAACCAGATCGTAGGTGCACAAACAATATGTTTTAATTTAAACTTGTTCTAAAATTTTAACATTACCTATCGATGTTGTTTATTCCTGAAATCACATTGGAAGCGAAATACAACCTTTTGATATTTCTCATATATTTCACGTGTATTCTTACCCTACATGGTAACAAGCTTGATGTCCTTAAACGTCTTTTACCTAATGTTCTCCTTGTCCTTGGCCTATAAACATCTGTATTGTCCTTCACCTGGTTATGGGCCAATGATTGATTGTTAAATGACTTTCCTAGCCCTCACAACATTACTGGCAATCAATGCTTTTATAACAACTTGTATGAAGCTGTTTTTGTATGCACCCTAGTACTATGTTAGAAGTTAAAATGGTTTATTATCCACCATTTGTCTTCCTGGCCCGATAAGGCAATAATAACTTAGAATGGTCTAAAAGACTGGAACACCCTTGATAGTTGATACCCTTTCTTTTTTTGTGAAACCAGTTATTCAGTGATTTTGTGCACAAGGAGTATGGAGGACCAGGAACATTATTAGTGGATCCTTTCACAAATATGTTTATAGAACTCAAGCAAAGAAGGCTTCCAGGAGCCAACGTGGCTGCACGGGCATCATTATTATGGGCTCAAAATTACCTCGATCAGGACTGGCAAATATGGAACTCTAAATCACCCTAACAACAATCATAGTACAAGAAACTATTCTTGTCTACATATTACTTGTCATCAGTCAAGCATATAACACAAAAAAGAGGCAACTTTCAACTCCACACTAATATATATTTCTTCAAAATTAATACATATCCGCACTTCGCGGTTTTAGTGTTGTTGCTCGTCTTTTTTGGTTCTGAACTATACAGATGTATTTCTTCATCTTTATGATTGAAACTGTCATCAGCTAGCAGCTTCAGAAATACTCTGCAATGAAGGCCGCCATGATTTTGACTTCGAAAACGATCCAGACCTTTGCTTGATTGTTCTCTCATGTGCTATCACCTGATTAAATCAGAAAAAATACTGTGAGTTACACATAATCTTCATCTTTGACTTTTTTTATAGACATACTTAGATTGGTAATTAGTATTTAAGATAATTAGATAACGATTATTCACCTCGCTTGAGTTATCCAATTCAGAACTTGTTTCATCCTTTTGCACCAATGTTTCGGGTCGTTCCTTCTTTATCTTTGCTTGCCTTTTCGCTCTCAGAACCTTCATAACTTCTGTAAAACAAAACCATCCAACAACCGTAAGTCTACAAATAAAGAGATGTAGATATCTAAAACAAGAACAAATAACAAGTAAAAAACTGACCATGTGAGGTTACAAGGCGATAAGCTCGGCCAAGAACAAGGGTGTCAGTGGGCCGAAGAAGCTTAACTCTGGTAAACCGAACAGTTTTGTTACCCGAGTTATCGTGACCTTCACCACCAGGCAATGGAATTATAAGAGAAACGTAATGTCCGGGATTCAACTTCATGACTTGACTAGCAGTTACAGACCAATACATCCTTTCTATCTTCCCTGATGGATGTTGTATAACTAAAGCAGCTGCATCTACTGCTTGACAATTCCCCATAATCTAATTTGATTATTAAGAAATGATCAAGAAATAGAGAGAGTATGTTTTTTAAGGAAGATGAGAAGGAAGCAATATATGGTTTCTTTCTACAGTCCTATTGACATCCCATGCCACCACCCTTATATAATACACCCATAGGGTCTGGTCCAAATGGTTATTTTTTATTTTTTATTATTTATTTATTATTTATTTCTTATTATTATACTCATCTTGGGTCTGAAATTTTGTTTTAGATAGTCTGTTTAAATTATGAGAGTTGTGTCAATGGAGCGGAATATGAAATTTTGCAATGTCATTAGATGGTGATTATTGATGATTAAAAAAAAAAAAAAAAGAAAAAAACTCAGATTAGTTTTGTGACGGTGTTGACAAAAACTTGTGACTATCATCTGTCAAATGTAAGATTTCACACTTGATGCAAACAAAACCTTAAGCGATCACGTCAACCTTCTTAAAAAAGGGTTTTAAGCCGTTTAAGTGGCGATGAACTTAGACCATGTAGATCAATCAATCAAAAATCATAGATTACCAAAATTCGTTAGTACTAAATCATCTTTTAATACTAAAATATTGCAAAAAGTAATACTCCCCCATCATTTTATTTTTTCTTGATAACAATGGTTTATGATATTTTGGTCAACTAATTTATATGATTTGAACACATCACCACAATAAACCTACTATCACACAAATGTAAATTGGGTAAAGTCCTTATTTTTTAGAAGGTGGTAATTTTGTACCTAACAAAAATTGAACTTGACACATCTTGCATTTTAATGATAATAGTCGCAAATTGTCACTAATTCATACACAGAGTGGTTTGTTAACACGAATTTCATCTTCTTCAAATGGTATAAACTTTTTTATATATATCTTCTTATTATACCAACCCTTTACTCACAAAATAGTTGTGTCGGGCATGAGAATTTTTGCCAAGTCATTTGATGGTGACATATGGTTTTTTGACTTTTTTTTTCTATGAAACAAAATTTAGAAAATAATGTACTCCAATTCGAATATAAGTTTTGACATGCGAATGATTTAAATGGTGAAATATGAAAATGGTCGTTCTCTCTCCAACTAACTTATGTCTGACCTCTATTTTTTAAGGGGATAACATCCCTACTGTTGCAGGGAATTTGTCTCATGTTTGTTTGGTAAATGAAAATTGACATTTTCACTTTGCAGCCTTCAACTTTTAAATTTTACATATTTGACCCTTCGTTTAAACCTTGCAACAGACAAGTTATCTACTGTCTACAGCAGGGATAATTTCCCCATTATTTAATTGGTAAGTTTATCATAGAACGCATATCCCTATTTTTGAACTTATATATTAAATTAATAAGAGGCTTACAGGCAAAATCAGAACAATCGTGACACCATCATTACATTTAATGTTTCTGTATTTTTATATGATCACTATGTCGTATGTAGTGCGTAAGAGACTTGGGTGTGGTAACATTGAAAGCAAGGTTAAGGTTTAACATTTGCATGTTAACCCATGTTAACTATACTGCGTGATGTTAACGGGGTGTTAACATTCTCATGTTAACATCATAACAAGGCGTTAAAGCATTTTTTTCCCCTGCCCTTTAAATGAGGGGTTGTTTTTGTAAATTGTTGGTAAGTTAAGGTTTAATCTTGAGAATGTTATGATAAGGGGTGTTTTTTTGTTGAGTTAAAGTGAAATGTTAAAGCTGATGTGACACTGATGTGGCATGGTGTTAAGGTTTAACCTAGGTCACCACAAGGAGTGCTCTAATGATTTTACATTTAGTGCACTAAATTGTTTAGTTATTACTCTGTATATCTATACATAGCGATACGATTTTTTAACGAAAAATAATTATATTTGCGATATAATTTGTAAGTGTTTCATCTAACGTTTATAATGTAAAATAGCTGAAAAGAATTGTAATATACGATAATCCAATTAATAGTGCATGTTTCTTTTTCGGGATCTCTAATAACTGTCCAATAAAAAATAGATATAGGAGTTTACCATATTATCCTTGCTTGTAATTATTGTTACAAACTTTAAGGAAAACATTAATTAATTACTAGTAGTTAAGAGTAAGGGTGGCAATTTCTAACCCGACACGAAAATTAACAGCTTCGGGTTGTGCTAAATAGATTCCGGGGTCAGGTTTGGGTCGACCTATCTAACCCATTTATTAAATATGTTAGGTTCGGGTTGGGAATAAAATAAGCGGGTCGACCCGCCAACCCGTTTAAGATCTTTTTTCATAAACTCAAAATTATTTATATTTTATTATGCGGGTTAAATGTGTTAAATGAGTCAACCCCGACAACCTGTTTATCTGTTTAACTCGTGTAATGTGCCAACTTTTGTATACAAAAAAGGTTAAATTGGTCAACCTGAAACCCGCTTAACCAATTCACCCGTTTAACATATGCAACCTGTGTAACCTATTTAACTCGCCAACCAAGTATATATATACGGGTTAAATGGGTTAGGTTCGGGTCATGTCTAAACAAGTTAGGGCTGGCATAGTTGACCAAATGATTTAAATGGTCAGGTTTGGGTTGGGATTTTTGGACCCGCAAACCTGACAATCCGAACCCGCCAACCGAACCCGACCCGAATTGCCACCCCTAGTTAAGAGTAAACAATGTCATTTTGTTAAAAATGTAACAAAAAGAAAACAATAATAAGTATATTTTTCTTAAACATGTTTTTTGTTTGGAAACAATTATTTTGAAATAAAGAAAGCATATTATTGATGTGTGCAAACCCAAAATTATTGCGTAAAATCATCTCATAATATATAGTTATATTTTATACTCCCTCCGTCCTAAAATTATAGTCCCTTTTTTACTTTTTCAGTCTTTCTATTACAACTTTGACCTTGAGTATTTTTGTTTGTGTTATATAATACTTGATGCAATATATATGAATTGATTGAGTTTTTAAATGTATTTTCATTGGTACAATTTTTATCAATTATTGTATAACACAAATAAAATTATTTAAGGTCAAAGTTGAAAAGGAAAGACCGAAAAAGTCAAACAAGGACTATAAATTTGGGACGGAGGTAGTAGTATTTGTTCAAAAAAAAAAATCTATAATTATATTAGGCTATACTAAAATTTTATATATTTATTAAATTTAAGGGGGTGTTTGTTTAAGCTTATATGTGAGCTTATAAGCTTATTTGATTTCGGCTTATATTTCATAAGCTTTAATTTGCTAGCTTATTTTATGGGCTTATAGTTTATAATACCACAATAAATTTAATCAAGGAACCCATAACAGAAGGCATATCAACTTGAAGCATTCATGTATATCTCACAATTTATTAGCATAGATTCTAACATTTATGAAGATAGTGTGTAATACATTTGACACACTTATTTTTTTTTTACATGACATTTTTATTTGCTCTGTTATTATTTTACCACTTGTAGTGATTGGTCATTTTTCATATTACTTCGACCATATCCATGACCATGATAAATGATCCATAAGCGTGGATCATTAGATTATCACATTCACTTAAGGGAATGAAAATCTTTATGTTGATGAATTCATCACATTCACTTAAGGGAATGGAGATTTATATGTTGATCAATTCATCATATTCACTTAAGGGGATAGAGATCTTTATGTCGATTATTTAATCGACCACGTCCATGATAAATATCATCATCATTGTCACATTCATTTTAAGAAATGGACGAATAGTTGAACTACTTTTATATTTTTCGTCGAAAGCTCATTAGCTTTTCTTTTATATAATCTGAGAATTTGACAATATCTCATGATACTTTTCAAACCATGTTCTCGATATCACTAATATAGAAGCATGTTCGAGACTTTGAAAATAGAGAATGTTTTCTTAAACATCTCTTCATCAATATCATTTAAATCACAATTTTATTTGTTCAGATCTAACACTGAAAATTGTGAGATTTAACTCGCTTACACTTTTTTTCATGCAACACGAGGTGCATACAATAGAGCGAGCTTTCAGAAACAAAAATACTTTTCTTTTATACTTTTTTTTTTTTTTTTTTTTTTTTTGATATTTTTCTTTTTCTCAAAACATAACATGAGGTTATGTTATTATGATTCACTTGAGGGAATCATCAAAGCACATTAGGCTTTAAACAAAAACAATCATAACTTGAGGTTATGTTATCGTGATTCACTTGATAGAATCATATTTGAACATTTTAACAATAACTTGAGGTTATTGTATTTTCATTAATCATAATAGAACTTGAGGTTCTATAATAATCATAACATGAGGTTATGATATTGTAATTCTCTTAAGAGAATAATAACTGAACTTGAGGTTCATTAAAAGAGATACAATAACTTGAGGTTATTGTATTTTTAATTTATTCATTGTAATAAAACTTGAAGTTTTATTATGAACAAATATAATCATAACATGAGGTTATGATATTGATTCATGAAGGAATCATATTAGAACTTGAGGTTCTAATAATATTTTTTCAACCATAACATGATGGCTATGCCATTGATTCTATTGATCGAATCAAATTAGAACATGAGGTTCTATATATTTTTTTCATCATAACATGAGGTTATGGTATTCTTTTTTAATCCACTTAAGGAGATCATAATATCTTCTTGATAAAAATATAAACAATCATCACCATTATTGATGATATCAATGGTTACGGTATCTTGAGTACAAAGAAATACGAGATCGATGTAAATAAAACACAATTCTCTTTTTGTTAATATAGAGCTATTAGAAACTTCAGATAACTCATAATCATGCACACTGAAAATTTGTTAAATTTGATCCTGTGATGGTGTTATGTCAATTTCTCGATAGGTTAATATCTTACAACATCAAAGTAGTATCAAACAATTAGTCTAAAAAAAAATAAAAGTAAGAATACAAAGACAGTGTTGTTTGATGACTACCTATGAAAACATAAATGTCTAATATTAAATAGTGTTTCTTGATTAACTTTCGGTTACAAAAAAAAAATTCTTTGACAATATGTTAAAATTTCTGATTTGTCCCCATCATAGTTGATGATGTATAGCTAGTGATTATAATATTTCAAAAGCTTCAGATCTAGACATATATGTGTATGACTAAAACAATTAAAGTTTAGATATACCTTTTGATAATAAAAAATTGAGAATATCAAACCGTGAACATAAAGGAGACCCAATCCAACTTTCGTATTCTTTATTGTCGACGTCACTGTTCATTCTCCTCCTATTTTTCTTAAGAGCTTTTCGTGCTGATAACGTGTTATAAATATAATGAAGCAAGAACAAAAGAGGAGGAAGATAGAATTCTTATTAAGTTTCAATCCAAGAAGTTACAATAGTGTATCTACTTATAGGGTAGATGATTACATGTAAATCCTAATGGGCCGGGCTAGTAAGCTAAGAGTGAATAGACACAAGCCCATAATATTAAATTACAACAGAAACAAGTTTCAAAATAAGTTAGAAAATTACCGCTTATGAAACATAAACCGAAACACATATAAGCTTATAAGCCACGTATAAGCTTAAATAAACACCCCTTAAGTTAATGATTTTTTAATGGTGGATGAAGACTTATGAGACATGACATAGGCTAGAGAATAGAGCGCCTGCCGGCAAGGGCCGTAGAAGGTGGTGAAATCCCACGTGGCACTGTGCTTTGGACGGACTTGGTCGGCATTGTCGACGGAGTCACGATTTATCCTTTTGGACAAACTTATTTTTTTACTAATTTAATCATAGATCTTGCTCCCTAAATTAAATGGCTTTAATTATAGGATCATTATTAATTACTATGCGTAATCTTTATTCAAATAATGGATTGTCTTTTTATACACTCTAGACTAGATTTCATGCTTCATCCTTACAAAACCAAAGTGCTATAATAATTTGATCACTTTTTTGGTAATGCAAGACTTGTATCATCTAGTATATGTGTGTACATAAAAGCTTGATGAAGTTAAAAAGATGGTTTATTTTGCAGCTTAGTTCTTAGGCTGCTTGCAGTAGTACCAATCTCCAATCGATCGTGATCGATCCTCACTCGATCTATGTCGATCGCCCTTACTATGATGATGTCGATTGAGTGACTTTTGAAACCATCTTGGTTGAGTTCACGATCGAATACATTTTCTACTTTTCGTATATATTACCTTTGCACACGCTAACGGTTAAAAAAAATTGATCATGGTCGCTCTTACTGGGGCACCCAATCACATGAAGATCGCTGGAGAGAGAAAGCTGACGTGGCAGGGAAAATGAGGGGGATTGGGTGCCCTTACTGGGGGCAGCCTTAGTGATTATCTATTTATCACAAACAGATCATGCTGGTTGACTAGTACAGGAAAGTTGTGACAACGCCAATTTAGAGTACATGATACGCCTGGGCCCGAGCCCATGGCCTATTAAGGTCTTAGGGTGTTACCCTACTTTATCTTATAAATACTCTTGTAATCATTTATTATAATCAATCAAAGTTTAAGATAAAAAAATTTCTAGTTCTTCTCTCTATATTCTTAAGGAGCTCGCACACGCTAAAAGTGGTGTCTTATATACAACCCCTAACCGGGTCGTATCAATTGGTGCTTTCATTGAGAGCTCTCGTTGAGAGGGCTTACGATTAGGGTTCCAATCCCCAAAAAAAAGAGTTACTGTTCATCGGCACTATTCACGGGGGTACTGTTCATCCGTTACTGTTCATCACGGGTACTATTCATCGGGAAATTTTTTTTTGAGTTATTAATCACTTGAGTATTATTAATGGCATCAGGCGGCAGTGATCAGAATGCGGAATACGCACTCTCTAAGCTCTTGCAAATGAGTACGGTGACCGAATATGAGAGTGAGTTTGTGGTACATGCAAATCGAGTGACATGGAACTCAGAATCTTTACTTAAATCGATTTATATCTCGGGACTTAAACCGCTTCTACAATGTGCACTCTTAAGGTTAGCGCCTACAACTTTAGGAGAAGCTTGTTCCATAGCCCGTATAATGGAGGCTCGTTTTGAGATAATTGCAGGGAAAAAGTTGAACATTGAAGAGAAAATAGATATCGTTCATCATGGCCAAATAAAGAAGCTCCATATGTGATTAAAGAGTCCTTAGATATTGTTGAGGTTAGTAGCGCGATAAACGATATTTTTGATATTGGTGAGAGTAATGTGGAAAGCATGGAAGTTCGTAGTGAGTTTAGCGAATTTTCAGAAAATAAAGAAAGTGTGGAAGATGTTGTTGTGGGTGGTGGTGAAGCGTGTAGGGTTGACGAAGATGAGTCGAATATAGTGATATCGCTACTTAAGGATGGAGGTGGTATATCTGATGATAGTATAGATGAAATAAATTTGGGTTTAATCAAGGAGTTTGTGATTAAGATGTTGGAGGGTAGAGATGTTTCCGGAGAGAGTTTGGTTGTTTGTTTGAAGTGGGTATATCGCGAGACGAGTTGTGGGGCAGCAAAAGATGGAAGAAGGGTGTTGTGTTATGTCCAAGGCTAAGGAATACGAAAGAAGAAAAAGACGAAGGCTACAATTCAAAGAAGATTATGGGATCCCGGATTACGCCAATGTTGCAGGAGGACAGGATGCCCAAACGACTCAAGAAGTCCAAATTTATGGCATAAATATTATGTCATAAAGATTATGTCATATAATCTATCTTTATTTACGTGTCTTTGTTTAGGATTGTTTTCATGTTTATTTAGGAAAGTCAATTAAGAATGTTTTAAGACAACACCTTGAGGGCAAGGTGGTTTTGAAGGAGTGAGGAATGATACGCCTGGGCCAGAGCCCATGGCCTATTAAGCTCTTAGGGTTTTACCCTACTTTGTCTTATAAATACTCTTGTAATCATTTATTATAATCAATCAAAGTTTAAGATAAACAAATCTCTAGTTCTTCTCTCTATATTCTTAAGGAGCTCGCACACGCTAAAAGTGGTGTCATATCCCGATACAACCCCTAACCGGGTCGTATCAATTGGTGCTTTCATTGAGAGCTCTCGTTGAGAGGGCTTACGATTAGGGTTCCTATCCAAAAAAAAAAAAAAAGTTATTTTTCATCGGCACTATTCACAGGTACTGTTCATCCGTACTGTTCATCACAGGTACTATTCATCGGGAAAAAATTTTTGAGTTATTAATCACTTGAGTATTATTAATGGCATCAGGCGGCAGTGATCAGAATGCGGAATACGCACTCTCTAAGCTCTTGCAAATGGGTACGGTGACCGAATATGAGAGTGAGTTTGTGGTACTTGCAAATCGAGTGACATGGAACTCAGAATCTTTACTTAAATCGATTTATATCTCGGGACTTAAACCGCTTCTACAATGTGCACTCTTAAGGTTAGCGCCTACAACTTTAGGAGAAGCTTGTTCCATAGCCCGTATAATGAAGGCTCGTTTTGAGATAATTGCAGGGAAAAAGTTGAACATTGAAGAGAAAATAGATATCGTTCTATCATGGCCAAATAAAGAAGCTCCATATGTGATTAAAGAGTCCTTAGATATTGTTGAGGTTAGTAGCGCGATAAACGATGTTTTTGATATTGGTGAGAGTAATGTGGAAAACATGAAAGTTCGTAGTGAGTTTAGCGAATTTTCAGAAAATAAAGAAAGTGTGGAAGATGTTGTTGTGGGTGGTGGTGAAGCGTGTTGGAATTATATAACATGACATTCAAATAAATAACAACAAAACATCAAAGTATTCAAGCGGAAGCGTATAGGATTTATTAATGAACAATTAATTAACATAAAAGAATATGTGTACATTTTCTTGATTCTAGCCGAACAAGAATCAAATCCACAAACTAGCAATGGAAGAACCCTAATTTGATTTAATTAGGATTATATGAATTACCCCTTACCGTTTTGTAATTCAATCCAAGAATAATAACAATAATGTGTTATTACCACGTTCTTGTACACACGTACTAAAACAAATTAAAGTAATGCTAGTTTTATTAAACCAAATAACTTGTATTGGAAAAAGGTTGAGGAGCGACACCCTAAAGGAGGTGGCCGATCGGTTTGAGCACAAAACACACACAAACGTTTTAGGGTTTTAGCTTATGAGTACAAGAGATGCCAAATACAAGACCCCTAGCCTTGTATATATACTAAACTAAACTTGGTGGACAAGTTAGAGTTTAATATGGGTTGGGTTTGGGTTCCCTATGGCCGATCGGTTCTAAGCCTCACCAAGGGGATCCGGAACCTTCCCAAACTTTGCAGTCTAGTCCTTTTCCAAATACATTTAACGCCCGTTAATCCATTACATTAATTACTTAACGTCCGTTAGTTATTTCGTTTAATAAACAAATAAATACAACGTTTTTATTTAATTATTTAACTTTAATTCTCATACGTAAAGTGTGCAATCCCGTGGTCTCGAGTTCGATCCTAACTCACGTCTACTAATTTATATCCATAAAACTAACAGCTCCTACTTGGATATATCTTAATAGAGTGATCACATCGGTTAGCGTCTATCAACACTTCGATGCCTCTTGTACAACTCAAGTAAGGTCTCCTGGAAAAACCTTTTAATGATTTCTCATTATTATTATCCTTTTGTTTCTAATACCATGTTAAATAAAGATATGGAATTATGTCATTCTTTATTCAACCGTTCTGTTTCTCGTTATTAGTGATTGAATCAAGAATACCAAATCTTCTAAACATATTTAGGGGAGATTTTGGGTGTGGCCACACAAACATCTTGTCAACCCTACGAGAGGCCCAACAGTATTAAACTTCAAATAAATTTGAAGGAACAAATTATATATTGACTACAAGAATAACCCACGAACTTTGCAACACTTCAGGAAACAACCCTTATGACTACCAGTTACGTATAGCTTTAAGTTGTTCCACAGAAGTGCACTACATTCATGACATTTATCTCGTATCTCAAGTCTGAGGATAACTATTCATAATTTACTTATAACAATATCCACAAAATAAATTATGTAGTTGGGATAAGTCCTATATTCACTTCATTGAATATCATCTGAAATTGGTATGCATTCTCATCAATATACTTTCAAGTATATTCTACCATATCTCTCAGATTTGTCTTAGTTTAATGATATTCCCATATCATTAATTGACAACAGACGATTTAGAATAAATAAATTTATTCACGGATTAAACATGCAAATATAGGATACAATATATTATAAAATCAAACATACCAAGTACTTGATTTATTATAACAATTGTTTAACATCCCTTATCCAAATACTAAATAGATCAATGCATGAAAATTCCAGTTGATGAATTATGCCTCAAGTAATGACAATCATACTTGTTGACAAGGCATAAATCAACCAACTTGTTCTATCGTAATTTTGAGAATACTTATTTCAAGAATTCAATTTAGTGAAGTCCTTGTATGTGTGCATTCACCAATCCACATAATAATTCATAAAGTGTGTGACATCCTCTATCACCAATTTTATGACAATTTAAACTTTCAAACATTTTAAAGTTTAAAGTATTCTTATTCTTTTAATGTATAATGCAACTGTGCTCTTAGTAGCACAACTAGTTCACATGGCCATTAACAAGGATGAAATCCTACCATGACTAGTATTGAGTGTCATCTCAATTAAACCAGCATCATTGTATACAAACAACAATGTGCTCATTAAAACTTTGTAAACTTTAATATCTTATTGTGTAATGTTTGATGCTTTCCAAACTTTCAAGTTTGAAGCTGATGAAAATTTTCACAACATTTGACATATTGTTCATACATATAATCTATGAGCAATTCCAGGCTGAGGATGTAATTCTATTAGAATATTCATTACACAAGTTATCTAATAACTTTTAGTTAGATATCAATGTTGTCAAATCACTTTTTATTCAAGAATGATACAACAATTTTAATACACAACATGATGTACATGATGAATCTACAAGTCAAACTTAGACTTCATTCATGTTGTATCTTGTCAAAAGATATTTATCCATTTCCCAAATGATATATCATGTTTTATTAGAATCATTTATTTTACTGCACATGTTTATTAATAATAAACATATATTCCAAGGTTATATGTTTTAATTCTTAAATCTTACAAGTGAAGTTTCATTCCAATCTAAGACTTAACATTTAGCTTACAAGGAATGTTACTTCCCATATGTTATACAACATATAAGATTTAAAACCTTAACATAATACTCCCACTAGCTTTCAGGAATACTTAAAATTTATCTTATTTCAATTATAAATCAAAACTAGGATTTAATAATTAAACATAAGAATAATTTCATAGATGCATGCATTTATCCATTCATGAATTATTGCACTTCGTACACTACCAAAGATTATATGAATTCAAAAAACCTTTCAATTACTTACCGTCCTCGCTCAAGTAATTCTTCAAGAAAGAGTTTTGATATTTCATTGTCACATTTCATATTAATGAAAACAAGTATGACCATTATCATCTTTATATATTTAATGTGTTTAGAAAAGAATATTCAATCATAATTAATTGCTTAAGTATGATTAATAATCTTGTCATAAAACATGCATTAAATATGTGTACAATATTATCCATATGATTTCTACATAGAAATTCAAACCACTAGGGTTTTTCATCTCTTTGAAGAAACTCATTTCCATTCTCTAGTCTAACTATTAAGATAAACCAAATTTCCAAAATTGATTATCTTTATGGACAACATCTTTAACATTCATAGTATGAGTAATTTACCCAATTCAATATTTGGTAATCCATCATAATGATTATCAGGTTTACTATAATCCTGTAACTCATGTTCTTCTCAGCATATAAATCAAATATCTGAGATATCCTTGCAGATCTATGAATGAAAATTCCATTATCTTGAGGTCTATCATTTACATGTCTAACCTCATCATGATATTTACTAGTGTGTTTTAGAAGATTATGTATCTTGTAATTTTATCTTTAAAAAAAACTCCCACTTGCCTTTTGTAATATATAGACTATCTATATATACTTAGCAATTAGAGCAAAACTACATTGTTCTCCTTTTGGGACATTACAAATACACATTGATAATTCCTAACTTTACTTTGTTAATAACCTATTCATAAGTAGTTTAACAAATTCAGAATCTTCAATTTTAAAACTTAATGTGATTCATCACATTCCATAATAAAATGGTGTTTTATTAATCTTCTAGGTTGGAGTCATATTGAGTATATTCAATCCATACTCAATATTCTAACCTTGTTACTTTTTAAGAAAGAAGTTATGGTTATCTTGAATCAAACAAATCAAATAGAGTTTGATTCTCCTAACTGAACATACCATCAACTTGTGGTATTCATTAGAATTAATATTGTAAGACAATCTAACAATATATAAGATAAACATATTCCTTTTGGCTTACCTATTTACCAACTAAGTCAACTTAATGGTATAATAGACTTTCCAAGCCAATATGCTTTATAACACAAGTACCTTTTAACCAAGTCACTTCATATCCATGTCTCATAAAGAAACATAAACTGTTATAATCCCATTATACGTTATAAATCATTGATCACCTCAATGACTTCTTGTATATGTCTTAATTAAAAACATAACAAGTTAACGTCTTACTTTATTATCAGTCTTAAATGACTTTATGTTTATGTCTTTACCATGAATCATAAACATGTTTAACTAAAGTAATTATGAACACAACTCTTGGTTTCAATTATAATTTCAAGTTAATTTTATTTACTTCATAATAATGTAGGACTACATTATTTATTCATTTATTTATGTCATTCCAAAAATTCATAAATATACAAATTAAAGTAGTATTAGATTACTTCATTTATTATGTCATTCTAATAATACATAAATATTTAATTTGAAGTAGTCTTATATCTATCATCTTGACACATATTCTAAATACTTGTCTAATTTAGAAACTGCAAATATGTCCATGCAAGGTCTGACTTCACATAGAGATTTACTTTTGTTGTTGCAATCTCGCCAAGTTCTCACATGACGTAAATTTCAACACCAAATGTTTCTTGAATTAGATATGTACAAGTTATATTAGAACGTTAGTCTCTTACCTTGCAGTCAAGAGAATCCATTAAATCATATACCTATATGTTGTACCTTGCACACAATATAGATTTCTCCCACTTGTGCATGGAACAACATCATGTAGCAGATAAACAACACGACATATGTTTGTTTATGTGACTAATATGATTGTGTCATTAATATTAGCATAACTAGTAGATGTAGAACCACTTCATTGTCTAATAAGGAAACGTACATGACTATCCTTGAAAACATAAGTGTCTACAAGTGGAAAGTAATTATCGTAAGAGATAATCTGGGTTACTACCAAGATGACAAAGCTTTCCCACTGAATAAGAGATCATTACATTAATTCCTTATTCAGTAATAAGAACACAACACTCCCACTGGATTTGACAACATTGAAAGTGTTTCATTAACCAGTAAAAGAAAATAGTGTTCTATTTACTTCCCTACACCTTTGAGAAAGTCCATACATAACAATTACTTATGTACTAAAAGAGTGTATTCTACTATGTAGATGATGAACTATCCATCAATGCTATTAACTTGAAAAATTGGGCATGCAATTTCTTTCTTAATAGTTCTACTATTCCAACAATTGTAAGTAGTACTTTTAAATGGTCAAAACAAAATAACTAGATAAAATATGTTAGTTTGTCTTTTACCAATTTTGTAATAAATTAGTCTAGCTTCTAATTTAATAACTCAGAAAATATGCAATTTTCTTAACTATTAAAAATGCTTACGAGTTATGAATTTAGAATTTAGACAATTCTAATTATCCTATCATACCTTTCTTCATTCATGAAAAGGAATATGATTGAATCTCACTATTTCTTATATAAAGAGGACTAGGTTTATCCTTTTAGCAAAGTTGACTCTACCAAAAACCCTTACAGGTGTAGATCAATTTACCAATACAGGAATAACCTACGTTTACGGTTTAATGTTGCATTAATACATTTAAAGAATTTTCAAAATTCAAGTATTAGTATTTTCGATAATATAACTTTTCAAGAAAATAAAATACCCAAGGTAATATTCATATAACCATAGAATTTTCTCGAAAACTAGGATCCAAATTATCGTAGTTCCATTACATCAGTTGATCTGCTAGTAACGAAAGCACATAATAAGGTAATCTGTCGAACAATAATTGACAAACAATTTTCAATTCCTAGATCATTATGGGATTTATATTTTCCAACGCTATTGCGAATATAAACATGTTTCATCCCATCTTATGCCATTGAGTCCAAGTCTCACTTCCTACTCAACTTAAGTGTCTAACTTAAAGAACTGCAAATATGTCCATGTAAGGTCTCACTTTACATAGAGATTTACCTCTCCATCACAATCTAGCCAAGTACTCTCATGACATAAATTGCAACTTCAAGTGTTCCTTTTAATTAGATGGCATATAACTTAATTTATAAAGGGTACTAGTTTTGATTTTATGTGGTCAAATCAAATATGTACAAAGATGTCATGCATTCATCTTGTAGCATAAATTTAATAAAAAACTTTTTATTACCAATTCATAAAGATCAAATTATCAAAGTTTTGATTGAGGTATTGGGTTCACCAATCAAGGAATTTAGTGTTAATTATCGTCCATTATACCGTACTTTTGCATAAGTGTAAACACTTAGTGTTTCGGGTAATTACCACCGAAGTGGTGCATGGAATTAAAACTAATTCGCCCTTAAGATGAGTTTGCACATTTTATGGCTTACTAAGTAGCTCCATTCGAACTTACAGGGAGCAGAGGACCAGGTAAGCGCAAAGCATAACCTAAGACATCCTTTCAGTGTGATTGTGCGCACTTCTTTATTAACCCCTTTATAGTTCATTCTAATGGGTGAGCCGTTCAGTCATTTGTACCAAAGTCACCAGTCAATTAAACTATTGAAAACTTAACTCTTCCAAAACAAATCAAATTTCGCCATTGTTTAGTCCGTATTATTTTTCTATTCAAAAATTACCCTTTGCTTAAAACTGTCGCACATAATAAACAAACAAGTAATACCAATAAAAAATAAACTATTAAAAAACAATGCGCACATAATAAACAATTTATACGTGTAAACAAGTAGCCACATGCAACTTATTCGATAAAACCCTATTAACAATCAATATATAGGTTAAATTAATGTATATATTAATTAGGGCTTTCACTCTCTCAATTGAGAGTGAGCCACATACATCGACGAATCGATTGCGTAAACCCATAATTAATATTATACCAAATTGCACGTAATTGATTCATTAATATATACAATTGGAGTCTTCCCCAATTCAAGATTTATCGTAAATAAATATGTCTCAACAATTAAACAATTATCAAAGCAACTTATCCATGACTAACATGCATGTATAATCATGGATATCATAACAATTATACAAATAAGTCACAAGATCGCATATAAAAATTCCATGACACATAACAAATTATTCATGAATTAATCACGTAACCAAAATATTAATTATAGGTTTTAATAAGGTGAGCAAACAATTTTCAAAACCCTAAAAATTTTATGTATGTGTCGTCCTAAAAAAAATTAGGGTACGCCCCAATTAACAAAAAAAATCGCCCAAACAAAAAAATTAAACATAAACCCTAGATTAACATATCAAACAACATACAATTATTTGTTTTATTACGCGTTTATGTAATTAATTACTCATTAAAAACCAATGACTCGTGATGCCACTGTTGGAATTATATAACATGACATTCAAATAAATAACCACAAAACATCAAAGTATTCAAGCGGAAGCGTATAAGATTTATTAATGAACAATTAATTAACATAAAAGAATATGCGTACCTTTTCTTGATTCTAGCCGAACAAGAATCAAATCCACAAACTAGCAATGGAAGAACCCTAATTTGATTTAATTAAGATTATATGAATTACCCCTTACCGTTTTGTAATTCAATCCAAGAATAATAACAATAATGTGTTATTACCACGTTCTTGTGTACACGTACTAAAACAAATTAAAGTAATGCTAGTTTTATTAAACCAAATAACTTGTTTTGGAAAAGGTTGAGGATCGACACCCTAAAGGAGGTGGCCGATCGGTTTGAGCACAAAACACACACAAACGTTTTAGGGTTTTAGCTTATGAGTACAAGAGATGCCAAATACAAGACCCCTAGCCTTGTATATATACTAAACTAAACTTGGTGGACAAGTTAGAGTTTAATATGGATTGGGTTTGGGTTCCCTATGGCCGATCGGTTCTAAGCCTCACCAAAGGGATCCGGAACCTTCCCAAACTTTGCATTCTAGTCCTTTTCCAAATACATTTAACGCCCGTTAATCCATTACATTAATTACTTAACGTCCGTTAGTTATTTCGTTTAATAAATAAATAAATACAACGTTTATATTTAATTATTTAACTTTAATTCTCATACGTAAAGTGTGCAATCCCGTGGTCTCGAGTTCGATCCTAACTCACGTCTACTAATTTATATCCATACAACTAACAAAGCGTGTAGGGTTGACGAAGATGAGTCGAATATAGTGATATCGCTACTTAAGGATGGAGGTGGTATATCTGATGATAGTATAGATGAAATAAATTTGGGTTTAATCAAGGAGTTTGTGATTAAGATGTTGGAGGGTAGAGATGTTTCCGGAGAGAGTTTGGTTGTTTGTTTGAAGTGGGTATATCGCAAGACGAGTTGTGGGGCAACAAAAGATGGAAGAAGGGTGTTGTGTTATGTCCAAGGCAAAGGAATACGAAAGAAGAAAAAGGCGAAGGCTACAATTCAAAGAAGATTATGGGATCCCGGATTACGCTGATGTTGCAGGAGGACAGGATGCCCAAACGACTCAAGAAGTCCAAATTTATGGCATAAAGATTATGTCATATAATCTATCTTTATTTACGTGTCTTTGTTTAGGATTGTTTTCATGTTTATTTAGGAAAGTCAATTAAGAATGTTTTAAGACAACACCTTGAGGGCAAGGTGGTTTTGAAGGAGTGAGGAATGATACTCCTGGGTCCGAGCCCATGGCCTATTAAGGTCTTAGGGTTTTACCCTACTTTGTCTTATAAATACTCTTGTAATCATTTATTATAATCAATCAAGGTTTAAGATAAACAAATCTCTAGTTCTTCTCTCTATATTTTTAAGAAGCTCGCACACGCTAAAAGTGGTGTCTTATCCCGATACAACCCCTAACCGGGTCGTATCAATTGGTGCTTTCATTGAGAGCTCTCGTTGAGAGGGCTTACGATTAGGGTTCCAATCCAAAAAAAAAAAAAAAAAAAAAAAAAAAAAAGTTATTGTTCATCGGCATTATTCACAGGGTACTGTTTCATCCGTTACTGTTCATCACGGGTACTATTCATCGGGAAATTTTTTTTTGAGTTATTAATCACTTGAGTATTATTAAAGGCATCAGGCGGCAGTGATTAGAATGCGGAATACGCACTCTCTAAGCTCTTGCAAATGGGTACAGTGACCGAATATGAGAGTGAGTTTGTGGTACTTGCAAATCGAGTGACATGGAACTCATAATCTTTACTTAAATCGATTTATATCTCGGGACTTAAACCGCTTCTACAATGTGCACTCTTAAGGTTAGCGCCTACAACTTTAGGAGAAGCTTGTTCCATAGCCCGTATAATGGAGGCTCGTTTTGAGATAATTGTAGGGAAAAAGTTGAACATTGAAGAGAAAATAGATATCGTTCTATCATGGCCAAATAAAGAAGCTCCATATGTGATTAAAGAGTCCTTAGATATTGTTGAGGTTAGTAGCGCGATAAACGATGTTTTTGATATTGGTGAGAGTAATGTGGAAAGCATGGAAGTTCGTAGTGAGTTTAGCGAATTTTCAGAAAATAAAGAAAGTGTGGAAGATGTTGTTGTAGGTGGTGGTGAAGCGTGTAGGGTTGACGAAGATGAGTCGAATATAGTGATATCGCTACTTAAGGATGGAGGTGGTATATCTGATGTTAGTATAGATGAAATAAATTTGAGTTTAATCAAGGAGTTTGTGATTAAGATGTTGGAGGGTAGAGATGTTTCCGGAGAGAGTTTGGTTGTTTGTTTGAAGTGGGTATATCGCGAGACGAGTCGTGGGGCAGCAAAAGATGGAAGAAGGGTGTTGTGTTATGTCCAAGGCAAAAGAATACGAAAGAAGAAAAAGGCGAAGGCTACAATTCAAAGAAGATTATGGGATCCCGGATTACGCCGATGTTGCAGGAGGACATGATGCCCAAACGACTCAAGAAGTCCAAATTTATGGCATAAAGATTATGTCATATAATCTATCTTTATTTACGTGTCTTTGTTTAGGATTGTTTTCATGTTTATTTAGGAAAGTCAATTAAGAATGTTTTAACCGAGAGGTCAGGGGTTCGATCCTCACTCCCTACAAAAGGCCGGAGGTCCTTTCTACCTTTGGTAGAACTGGAAGCAGCCTCTCTACCTTAGGTAGGGGTAAGGCTGTCTACATCTTAACCTCCCCAAACACCGAAAACGGTATTGGGTACCCATAACCCGTGGAAGACGGCATTGGGAGTTACTTTACTTTTTTTTCTAATTAAGAATGTTTTAAGACAACACCTTGAGTGCAAGGTGGTTTTGAAGGAGTGAGGAATGATACGCCTTGGCCAAAGCCCATGGCCTATTAAGGTCTTAGAGTTTTACCCTACTTTGTCTTATAAATACTTTTGTAATCATTTATTATAATCAATCAAAGTTTAAGATAAACAAATCTCTAGTTCTTCTCTCTATATTCTTAAGGAGCTCGCACACGCTATAAGTGGTGCCTTATCCCGTTACAACCTCTAACCGGGTCGTATCAGTACATGATTCTGAAAAAAGGAATGCTAAAACCACAAAATTTTTACAAAAGAATATTCACAAAATGACATGACATCTAATTAGTCGCATTCTATCTCTTTCTTTTATATACTCTCTAATATACATCAACAAATAAACATATTACGTCATTTTATGGATATTCTTTTGTAAATATTTTGTTGTGCTAGCATTTTTTTTTCTTCTTAAAATACAAAAGTTTGATGTTCTTACACAATAATGGTCCGACTTTATAACCGGATCCATGTTTCCTTTACGTTGGTTAAATGTTCACGACATACCAAATGTTTATATAAATTCTTGTTAGCTTTCCATCGAAAGATGGTAAAGTATAAACATCCGACAATTTTTATTTAGTTAGTCTAGCTTTGCATAAAAAATAACAGGAATATGACTAATAAGCGTGCATGTTGCATTTGTATTATAGAAACCCATGATCATTTTATGTTGGCTGGTTTTTACTCATACCGTTAGGATGCAACTTGAACAACTTGCAACTTTAGTACCCAACTTTTGGCGTTTCCTTCATTATTTTCTCGTTTCTTTTCTGAAAATGAAATCCTGTTTATAGATTAAATTTAACGTTTAGAGTTTCTTCAAAAGTTTAAATCAGTGAAGAAACTCATCCCCGTGCATCTAGTTTGGTACCAACTAACCCTTTCATGATGATCGACCTAGCCCCAAATAATGAACACTTATATTGGTCTTTAGTAGGAGTTTTAATTCGACCCTGATAACGTTTAAAGACGGCTCACAGCTGATGCTATCTATTTAACAAGATCAACACTTTTAGTAATATTGTAATATGACTTACAACTATTTTGATGATACTGAACACTTTTAGTAAATTTATCCTTTAATCAAACATTACATTTGGTTAGGAAACATTTTCAAACATGAGGTACCATTAGAACACATGCCCTTAGGTTAATCACATTAGCCATTATCTATCTTAATTAGACGAACAAGTTAACCTATTTACGTAATATACCAATTTCGAAATATAATATTTTTTAGAATTTCTAAACCTTGAAAATCATATGGGTTCTATGATGTCAAATTAGTGAGGGTTCCTAGACGAGCCATGACTAATGACCCTAAATGACAAACAAGAATCTATGAGATCTTTGACTCATGTTCATAGTAAAACTAGATTAAGATTTACTCAAAGCCCCTGATTTCTTCAGTCATCGTAAGGCCATGTGAGGTGTTGGGGCTTCAAAAATTTTAAATGAATTTTTAAACATCACCCCACTATTTGCATTAATAATTGTATCTTCAAATTGAAAAAGAAAATTTAGATATGCTCGTATCAAATTAGCATTCGTTAACCAACGTATTTGTAATTTTGTTATCATATAATTATGGGGTGTTATTTGTATATGTTTTGACGAAACTAGTAGTAACTATAAACACTAGCAATTAGCGGTTGCTGTTTGTTTCTAAAAGTGTTTGGAAGTATAAATGTGACTGTAATTATAATATGTAAAATGACGTACTAATACTATTAGAGTTTGAACGTTTTATTTAGCAGTGTTAGATAGCGTACTGTGAACACTAAACCTTGCCAAAAACTCAAAGCTGTTTAATTAGCATATTTAATATGTAATAGCATAATATTTGCATATGCGTCGTGCCAAATAAGATCTAATAATTGTTCAATTTTTTTACTTGTAGCTATAAAACATATTTTTGTGTAGTACAACTCTTCAACAGACACATATTTTTTGTCTCACAGCTAACCGAAGACTATGGGAGCCTCAAAGATACTTACACAGTTATACCAAATTGATAAAAACGTCTCATATGAAATGTAGATAATTTACGTTTAAAAAATCCGCACTAACAACTTCATACATCTCTTTAATTTTGGTGAAAGAGACTTGACCATATTTCACATTCTCATAAATTAATCATTCATTCTTCCATTTATAAATTTTATTGTAAATTATTCTTCTTATTTTAATGTGTTGTTCCCATAGTGGGGCAATAATGTTTGTAGTCCCTCGTTACTTATAACCATAGAATGTGCAAACTATTATTTTGAATGAATTGCACTTCAATCCCTTTAGTTTATGTTTTCATTCTATCCACAATTTATCCGTTTTTTCCTTTTAGTTTATTTATACTAAATTAGTAACACGGTTTGTGGTCCAAATATTTACGGTAAGATTTACATTCTTGGAGAGAGTTGTTACCTAGCTAGAATCCTAAATGGTTATATCATTTGATGGTAATGAGTTTTGAATTACTTTATACAAAAAGCTTTCGGTATAGAGTGATCATAAAGTTTCATTATTGACACGAGTTTAATCAAATTTTAGCTTATAAATATGGTAAATCATTGATATCGTAGGTAAAAACGCACCTACTTGTGTTTTAGCTAATGTCTAGCTATAATCTATGATTGTGTAAGTGAACAAAAAAAAAAGTCTACTACCTATCTGAATCAAGGCCAAAGAGCCAGCGGCCTAATTACGTGACACAACTACCCGCCCTGACAAGTGAACGTTGCCCGTCTTTCTAGTTGAAGACATCATTTTAGACTTGCCTCCTTATTGCACGTGAAACCTCATTAATTTGATGTACGAAACAAAATTGAAATTTTATTATGTCCAAAACGCCTTCGAAGCTATAATAAAAGCCAACTCCGACAATGAAACAATTGGTTGGGTGCACAAGTGTCAACTTGGCCTCCTTGATGCAGATGTATCAAAACAACCATGAATCTCTTTGAATCTCTTATTTAAGATACCATATAGTCAAAACATAAATACTTGAAGCCAATGTTCTTCACAAAACTTCAAGGGGTCAAAATGTGAAACATAAGAGTACAAGGGACCGGTCCCATTCTATATAAAAATTTGTTTGATGACATATAATGTGTTCTTATGGGGCCAACATAAATTAGGTCTTGATTGCCTTTGTCATAGTGTTAAAAACATTCTTAGTTTCATGTCAAGACCACTCAACTAAACAAGATTAAAGGGACATACTCTCCTAAGTAGGTATATTGTCCCTTTTACTTAATGGATTTTGCTATTAATTTAAAATGTTCTTCTCCACATTCCTCCCCCCTATATAACAATGTCAAAATAGAAGATTTAGATTTTAATTTTTATGCTTTAGGATTAAACAATGAATAAGTACAAGTACAAAAGTACATCTTGATCTAACTGGATCATGTTTTTGAAGATTGTATGAAGTTTCCCAACAAGATACAATGTACATGATGCTATTATGAATGTCATGAAACTAATCTTAGATATACGTCTGCCTAGAAAATAAACATTATAGCTAAATTTAAATAAAAGTTAACGTATCCAACATTGTGACAAGTATCAAGTAACTCGGAAAGAACGAGTGTTATTTAGTATAAGAGTGATATAATGTATTCATCGCAATACAATCTTTGTTGGTTGTAGACTTGTAGTGTATGGTACTACTAATGCTCATTGCGACTAATAAATATGCAAAATGGAAAGTACGTAGGATCTAAAACTTTTACGCTTGTAAGATCAAAGACCACACATATGATAGAACAGAGAAAAGTCCTTTTGCATTATTGAGCTATGAGTAGTGAGAAGACAAGGGACGACGATAGTTACAACTTACAACGACAAGAGGATGATTAATGACGATATACACGATGCATGGACGCGAAGAGGCAAGTGGAGATTGAAAAAGGAGAAAATGAAGGGCATAATTGACGAGCATAAGTATTGAATTTGATATACTTAGCATAATTGCTATGACTATGAAATTGACTAATCCAAATGTTAACACTTTTTGGGGTACCTTTATCACTAAAATGAACCAATATGTGACCGTTTCTTATGGATAAACATGACTAACTTTCTCCTCTTCTTTCTTGAATGGGACTTTTGAAGATCACAATGTGAGATTATTTAATTGGTTTTGCTATGAAAATAAACATGTTATAATTAAGACTTATTGCTAAATAATGAAAGTAATGAACTATTTTGGTACGTAAAGCGCATGTTACAAGACTTATTGCTAAATAATGTGCTTAAAGATATTGTGTATCAAGTTAGTTGTTAAAGTACACCCTGTCTTTGAACATTAGTTTTTATTTATACACATCACTTGCTACAATAATGGTTTATAATGCAAAATTTCATATAACTTTTTTTTTTTTTTTTTTTTTTTTTTTTTTTTTTTTTTTTTTTTTTTTTTTTTAAACTATAACAAAATTGAGACATGTATTGAATTAACGCTCATTTATGATCATATATGTAGAATATTCATTTTGCTCTATCCCTTTATTGAATCACATAGGTCACCTACTAAAAAAACTTAAAATTTCTAAAGTATATATTAGGGTGCCAAAGAGAAATTTTTGATATAAAACTTTTGTTGGATGATATAATTAGATGCCTTTGTGGGGCAAACACAAGTTAGGTATTTGTTTGTCTCTTGCTAACTTACAAAAACATTCTAAATTTCTTGTTAGCGAAAGAATGGAGTATTAATGGGACATGGCCCTCTTGTGAGTAGGTTTCTTGTCTCTTGTTATTTAATGGGCTTTGTTTCTATTTCCCTATTTTAATACCAGATCATGAACCACACTACACAATCTAGGATTTGTTTAATTTGAGCAATGAAAATTTTACTTTTTTATTAGAAGAAACACGTTTGAAGATATATAATAATACTATAGTGAATGAGTGAATGACAAGTACAAAGTACATCTTGATCTTCTTTGATCCATTTATGAAGTTGGTATGAAGTTTCCTAAGAACATACAAAACATATGTAACTACTATGGTTGTTTTATAACTAGTTTTCGATCGATGAACGAATCTTAATACATTTTGGGAGAATAACATGCTTCATAACGCGATTAAATGAAAGTCTGATTGTTCCGGTTCTCTATAACTTAAAGTGTTATTTCATAATCAACTCTCACGTTAAAAGTTAATTTGATTTTTTTCCTTCCTTTACTAACCTAATTGTTGTTGAGTTTACTAATTAATTTGCATTTTTTTAATTTGAGTTCAAGTGAGAATGGGATCAACTTGTGGTTGTGTAAATTGATTCTTAAATTTATAAATGACAAATTGCATCCACACGTTAAAACACCAATCATCCTTATAGGTTGCACCTACTATATATTAGATATATCCAAATACAATCTACTAACGGCGAAGCGAGGGTAATCACGTAGAATAAAATGATAAACGTACTATCATTTGAATTTAAGCTAAGATTAATGATCATGATTGCTAAACTTTAAAGCCAAAGAAGTGGAATGTTCAACACCATGTTTAGGGCACTATTGCACTAAACAAGACCAGTATGTGGCATTTGTAGTGGATCGTCTTATATAAAAATTATTCGTATTAATAAAATAAATTAAAAGGTTATATAATTATCTAAAACTCCCAAGAACTAGTGTCCTTAAGACTAAAATGAAGTAGTACTTCTTTTTTGAAAAAAAAATTATTATAGTTTAAAATTTTGAATAATTTAAAAGTAAGCATAAATTATTATAGTAGTACTTCTTTTTTGAAGTAGTACTTCTTTCAATTCTTTAGATAATTGTTGGTGGGGAAAATAGTTATTAATAATATCATGTTGAGGAATTTGTATCATTTCAGGAATTATGATAAGTATCTTGTGATGATTTTATACATATTATATATATCAATTAAATACAATTTTAAAAATGCAATCATAAATGGGTCAATGAATAATATGGTGCTTGGCTCCAGAAAATTCATAGTCACATATGAAAAGAACTATTATATTTGGCATCATACCAACCTAATTGACTTCTTTATCATGTTACCAAGAACATGTATTTCAACCATCATAGCTTTCCAAATAGCTGATTCGAATGATCATATAGGAAAAAATTGATAAATGACGCTGAACGACATTTATAAGTATTACTTTTATGAAGAGAAGTATTTCTATAACCGGTCATTCTAACGTTTGTTAAGATATGTTAGCAGAAAGCAAACATGCAATCGTTGCAACTTGCAAGTGAGAATAGCGACAGATTCTCATGAAAGTTAAACTTAGGGAACATTCTTCATGTGAGCCGATATCACAATATGTTATGCCATATCAGTTTAGGTTGCAAACTATCATTTCTCAATAAAAGAACCCTGTTGCCAATTTCAATGGACGAATTAGGTTCGTATTATCATATGAACATTCTTAAATTTACAACAAGTGAAATGAATGAACTCCAATGATGATTTTCAGCCTGGAAATGGAAACTAGCAAAGCTAATAAAAACAACCAACAGCTCTGCAAACAAACCATATTGACCCCATCTCTTAATTGATGAAGTCACTGTCCAAGTGTCTCTTCCAAAATTAATTGAAATGTGTATTGCGTGGAACAATATATCACACGTTAAATTTTGGCAACTAACAACGATGCCCGAATAAATATGTACTTTATTATTGTAAAAAGATCAAGAACTGCAAAACTTCTGTAATATGCGCAACATATAAACGTTGTCCATAGCTACATCCATTACCATATTCTGTGTACATGAATGTATATGGTCTAGTTACTTCAAAGGCTTGAGTTTAGGCCTAGAGAACTACTTTTATCATGGTCTTGGATTTATTAAAGTATGGGTCAATTTTTTACCCATTATGAGATGGCAAACTCGTTTTAGATTGTGGATTATGTTCCCATTTTGAGTTGGCATGGAGTTTGTAATAATTAAATTAGTCCAACGTTTTATATCATCTAACGCGTGGGCTTAACTGGTATTATCAGTCTTTGGGCTTATGAGCAATATTTAAAAGGTTTGGAGTGTCTGAATTTTGCTTATTATAGTTGCTGTCAAGAATTCAAGATTGTGTCTTCATGGATGCAGTTTGCAAATTCAGTTTTGGCACAAACCGGTTCACCTTTTGAGAATGCTTTGCGTCAGGGATACGTTTAGTTTATGTTTATTTTAGTGTTAAGTTGAGAATGCTTTGTGTCAGGTATACGTTTAGTTTTGTTTAGTTTAGATCAGGCTAGCTCTTTTTTGCGAGTATACTTATTTGGTCATTTGGTGTAGACATTTCCATACCGATATATATATTTTTTTTCATCGTGTTTTTATGCTTAGGGCGTTTTGGGAGGACATCCGTTGTATCCAGGGACGGATCCACTTTATAAGAATGGGGGGCAAGTGCCCCCACTACTAGCCGAAAAAGTCGAGATTTTAGTGTAATTTTTTTATAATTTTGACATTTTTTCGAAAGTGCCCCCAACCAAAACTTAGATTGCCCCCCACCCACATACTAAAACCCAACATTCAACACTCTAAAGCTTTATAAATCCATCATTTCAAAGTAAAACTACTCGATTTATCATTACGATCCTAGTTTTTTCTTCTGCATTTTGTTGGTGTTGCCAAAAATTTTTTTTTTGCCCCCCACTACCTCATTTCCTGGTTCCGCCGCTGGTTGTATCCCCTAGAGAAGCAAATCGACACTTTCTAACAACCAAACTAAGATGATTGACTTTACCATATGCTAATTTATAAATAATCTTGTTTTACAATTGTTCGTGTAACAATGCCATTGCATACACAGATATGTAATGTATAATGGATATCAAGATTAGAAAAACAACCGCGTAAGTTAAGTTTTCATTTAAAAGAACAAATGCGGGCTTTCAACATAAATCGAAACATTTATTAAAACGCCAAAGAATATCCTCCTCTGCTTGAACGTGATCCACTGCTACCAAATCTGCTTGTTCCACGTGATCCACCAATAATACCACTACCGTTAGCATTTGCGCCAATATCTCCCCCATTTGTACCTCGTGATCCACTACATACTACTACGGCCATGACTTGCAGCAATACCACCCCAACTCGCAGCAATAGCACCTCCTCCACCACCAGGATATTTTGATCCTCCCCTTTTATAACCCCCTTCTGTTACAGGCCTGATAAAATAACGAAAATGCCCAAGAAAGTCGAAGTGAATGGGTGTAGTAGTCGTGTGTAGGTAGCCACTCCCATGAGCATGCTCCTGAGGAATGTTATGCGCAACAGATCTTCCTCCTCCGCGTGATCCACGAATAATACCACCTCCAACTGGTTTATAACCTACTGCTCTTTCAGCCTTGTCAAAGACGAAATAGTCCTCGCCATTAGATGATGCATTGATATTGGCAATTAGGCAAAGTGATAGCAAAATTAACATTGTCATCTTCATCCTTGAAATCCTCATCTCCGTTTTCTTCTGAAATTAGTGAATATAATCAGTAGGTGAGATCAAGTTTTGGAACACGACACTAATACAGAAACTAATCAAATACTATCCTAGTTGACGGGTTAGTAATATCTATAGGATTATGATCCTCAGAAGTTAAGATCAACTTGTTATGTCGATTTGTTTTAAAGCAAAAGTTTGTCACCTCAGGACGACCTTATTACTTCGATCGTGCATGAATATATAAAGCCACCATGCAACGTAAAGCAAGAAAATACAACAATTATAAAGAACTCAAAACCTTGGAAGAAAAACTTACCTCACGAATACAAACTCTTTTGGTCGGCTAAGTTTGTCGCTAAGTAATAAATTTTGGTTTTCAGGTTTTAATTTGTTTGTGAATGTGAACTATTTAAACTTATTATTACCGAAACTCCCGTGAGTAAGACGGCTAATTACCTCTCGACTTCTTAAATATTCGTTTCGACCCCCGTTATATATGTTGGCATAATCTCGCCCCTAAAGCAAACTTCAAGGGTCTACGTGTACATATATAGAGACACAAGGACCAGTTAAGGACATATTAAACCTAATAACCATATAACGGTTATTTGCTGGGGGAAGCGACACAATCCCAGAAACATCACAACGTTTCAAGAAAAGCTACAGGCACATGTGTGTCGTTTCAATTAGTATAAATAGGGGATGAAATCCCAGCAGTAGATATTCAGATATTGTACAAAACACAATTGTAAAAACCAAATCGTTTATAATACAAGTCGTTATTAGTATTTGTTTCGTGTTACTTAATTTACTTCGAGTATAAAACCCCGCTTGGCAACAAATTGGCATCGGAGCCTACGTTTGTTTAGTGATACAAAATCAAGAGTTAGGGGTCGTTGGTTTTTCTGGAAACGCTGAAACAAAACAGCAGCCTGCTGTTGGTTTTAGGCAGAAAACAAGGAAGGAACTTTGTTCCTTGGCGAAGGGATTAAAGGCGAAAAGGAAGGTGCAGAGTTTATTTTCTGTTTTGGCTCAAAGACAGAACAAACAAAAACCTGTTGGTGTTTGTTTTTGCTGATTCGAAAAGGAAGAAGAAAAAGGGAACACAACTTACTTTGTGTTTTACTGTTTCGGAAAAAACAAAGGGGCAAGGCTTTTTTGTTGACTTCTGGTTCGGAAAAATAAGGCAAAAAAGGAAGAAACATCAAAAGTGTGTATTTGGTTAATTGTACAAGGAAGGAATCATATCATGAAGGAATCGCAAATTCGGGTTTTACTCTCTAAACTAAAATCTGAATTTTATAATTTTAGTCTTGTAAGATTAGAATTTTTTTTGTTTTTGATTCCTAGTAGAATTTATAAGAATTTCATAGATTCCTAAATATATAATCCCTATTAGGATTAGAAATAGTTTCTAGACAAAATGACTGGAGACTCAAGTAAGGAAACAAACAAGGAAATCGTAATTCACAAAGAGGTTACATCATTTTCCCAATTTCAATGTCCCGTTTTAAAAACTACAAATTATACAGTATGGGCTCTTCGTATAAAGACCATACTAAAAGCAAATGGGCTGTGGGAATTGATAGAACCTACGGGTAATGTAGAACTGGATACAAAAAAGGATATGACTACTACTGCATATCTTTACCAGGCATTACCAGAGGATATGATTTTACAAGTGGCTAGTTGTAAGAGTGCAAAAGAAATTTGGGAAGCACTACAAACTAGGCACATAGGTGTAGATAGAGTGCAGAAAGCATGGCTACAAACTCTCAAAACTGAATTTGAGATGTTGAAAATGAAAGAAGATGATAGTATTGACGTTTTCTCAGCAAAACTCAATAGTATTGTCACAAGGGCTAGTGGCTTAGGATCAACTTTTGATCAACAAACCTTAGTGCGAAAACTATTAAGTTCAGTACCCAGAAGATTTATACAAATCGTGGCAGCCATAGAACAATTTTCTGATCTAGAAAACACAACCCTAGATGAGACAATTGGAAGGTTAAAAGCCTTTGAGGAAAGAGTAAAACTCTTTGATGGAAACCCTAGTGACAATCAGGACAAACTTCTGTTCACAAATTATGACAAGAGTACAAGTCATAAGAATGGTGGACAAGAGAAGTTTAGATCATCAGAAGATAACCAAGATGGAAAGCCCAAGCAATACAACAATGATAGGAAAACTTCACATAAGTTCAAGAAAAATAATTTTCAGAAAAGGGACTTTAGTAAAGTAAAGTGTTACAACTGTAACAAGCTTGGACATTTCAAGAGTAACTGCAAAGAAAAGAATAGGAGACAAGAGCAATCAAACTTGGTTCAAGAAGACATTGAACCAACGCTCTTAATGGCAGTTGAAGGAAAAGGAGACGTGGGAGAGAAAATCTTCTTAAATGAAAAGGAGATTGAACCCAAGAAGTACATAAGCTCAGATAAAAGCTTATGGTACTTAGATAATGGTGCTAGCAACCATATGACCGGAGTTAGGACACACTTTAAGGAAATTAATGAGAAAATTTCAGGAAGAGTCCGTTTTGGAGATGGGTCATATGTAGAGATTAAGGGTAGAGGCTCCATATTGCTGGAATGTAAAAACAAGGAACAAAAGGTGATTCCCAGTGTTTATTACATTCCCAGTTTAAAAAGCAATATATTGAGCCTAGAACAATTAACAGAGAATGGCTGTAAGATCATTATGCAAGACAACATACTATTGCTATATGGTCAGGATCAAAAACTCCTCATGAGAGTTGAAAGATCAATAAACCGACTTTACAAGATAAACTTGAACATTGGTATGCCTATGTGTTTATTGACTAATTTAGAAAACCATGCATGGCTCTAGCATGCTAGGTTGGGTCATTTGAATTTTGATTCCATCAAACAAATGACTCGGAAGAAATTAGTGGAAGGAATACCCAGGATTAATCACAAGAGTCAAGTATGCAATGCATGCTTACTAGGAAAGCACAGTAGAGCTCCGTTTCCAAATCAAACAAACACTAAGTCTTTGGAACCTTTAAACTTAGTATTTGGAGATTTATGTGGACCTATTTCCCTAGAAACAGAATCAGGAAAGAAGTACATGTTTTTGCTAGTAGACGATTGTACTAGATACATGTGGGTATACTTCTTAAAGTCAAAGGATGAGGCGTTTGAGACCTTTAAGGAATTCAAGTTAAAGGTGGAAAATGAGGTCGGGAAAAACTTAAAGGCATTTAGAACAGATAGAGGAGGTGAATTCACATCAAAAGAATTCACAAGCTACTGTAAGGAGAAAGGCATACTTAGGCAACTTACAGCACCATATTCCCCACAACAAAATGGTATTGTGGAGAGACGGAATAGGTCTGTAATGAGCACAACGAGAAGTATGTTAAAGGCTATGCATATGCCACAAAATTTTTGGGCTGAAGCAATTAGGCATGCTATTTATATCTTAAATAGAGTGCCTACAAAAGCCCTGAAGGATTCTACTCCCTATGAAACGCTAAAGGGTAGAAAACCAAACCTGAAACATCTCTTAATTGATGAAGTCACTGTCCAAGTGTCTCTTCCAAAATTAATTGAAATGTGTATTGCGTGGAACAATATATCACACGTTAAATTTTGGCAACTAACAACGATGCCCGGATAAATATGTACTTTATTATTGTAAAAAGATCAAAAACTGCAAAACTTCTGTAATCTGCGCAACATATAAACGTTGTCCATAGCTACATCCATTACCATATTCTGTGTACATGAATGTATATGGTCTAGTTACTTCAAAGGCTTGAGTTTAGGCCTAGAGAACTACTTTTATCATGGTCTTGGATTTATTAAAGTATGGGTCAATTTTTTACCCATTATGAGATGGCAAACTCGTTTTAGATTGTGGATTATGTTCCCATTTTGAGTTGGCATGGAGTTTGTAATAATTAAATTAGTCCAACGTTTTATATCATCTAACGCGTGGGCTTAACTGGTATTATCAGTGTTTGGGCTTATGAGCAATATTTAAAAGGTTTTGTGTGTCCGAATTTTGCTTATTATAGTTGCTGTCAAGATTGTGTCTTCATGGATGCAGTTTGCAGATTCAGTTTTGGCACAAACTGGTTCACCTTTTGAGAATGCTTTGTGTCAGTGATATGTTTAATTAGTTTATGTTCATTTTAGTGTTATGTTGAGAATGCTTAGTTTCAGGTATACGTTTAGTTTAGATCAGGCTAGCTCTTTTTGCGAGTATAGTTATTTGGTCATTTGGTGTAGACATTTTCATACTGATATATATATATTTTTCATCGTGTTTTATGCTTAAGGCATTTTGGGAAGACATCCTCTGTATTGCCTATATGGTTTAGCACTGTAGGCATGTAAATATTTGTTCGAAATTAATATACTTTGCTGGGTATTGTACCCTGGAGATGCAAAACCACACTTTCTAACAACCAAACTAAGATGATTGTGCTAATTTATGAATAATCTTTTTTTGCACTTGTTCGTGTAACAGTGCCATTGCTTACAGTTATGTAATGTATAATGGATATCAAGATTAGAAAAACAACCACATAAGTTAAGTTTACATTTAAAAGAACAAATGTCGGCTTTCAACATAAATCAAAACATCTTCTATAAAACACCAAAGAATATCCTCCTCCGCTTGAACGTGATCCACTGCTACCAAATCTGCTTGTTCCACATGATCCACCAATAATACCACTGCCGTTAGCATTTGTGCCAATATCTACCTCGTGATCTACTACATGCTACTACGGCCATGACTTGCAGCAATACCACCCCGACTCGCAGCAATAGCACCTCCTCCACCACCACGATATTTTGATCCTCCCCTTTTATAACCTCCTTCTGTTACAGGCCTGATAAAATAACGAAAATGCCCTAGAAAGTCGAAGTGAACAGGTGTAGCAGCCGTGTGTAGGTAGCCACTCCCATGAGCATGCTCCTGAGGAATGTTATGCGCAACAGATCTTCCTCCTCCGCGTGATCCACGAATAATACCACCTCCTACTAGTTTATAACCTACTGCACTTTCAGCCTTGTCAAAGACGAAATAGTCCTCGCCATTAGATGACGCATTGATATTGGCAATTAGGCAAAGTGATAGCAAAATTAACATTGTCATCTTCATCCTTGAAATCTTCATCTCCAATTTTCTTCTGAAACTAGGGAATATAATCAGTAGGTGAGATCGAGTTTTGGAACATGACACTAATACACAAACTAATCAAATACTATCCTAGTTGACGGGTTAGTAATATGCCTACTACATATCTATAGGATTATGATCCTCAGACGTTAAGATCAACAAAGTTTGTCACCTCAAGACGACCTTATTACTTCGATCGTGCATGAATATATAAAGCCACCAACGTACGTAAAGCAAGAAAATACATGCAACAAATATAAAAAACTCAAAATCTTGGAAGGAAAACTTACCTCAGGAATACAAACTCCTTTGGTCGACTAAGTTTGTCGCTAATTAATAAATTTTGGTTTTCAGGTTTTAATTTGTTTGTGAACTAATCGAATGGGAGAATATAGATCTATTTAAACTCATTATTACCGAAACTCCCGTGAGTAAGACGGCTAATTACCTCTCGACTTGTTAATTGTTCGTTCCGACCCCGTTATATATACATTAATTCAAACTCAACCAAATTTTATTAGTTTATCTGAAAATCATCAGAATTTCCAAGGTTGTCAAGATCGGGATCCTACCCAGGATCGTTTTCATCTTTGCAAGATCGTGATCGTAAGATCGGATCGAGATCTTAAGATCCTACTCTAATGTTATTTCTTAATAGTTTATGTAATTTTATACAAATCTACAAATTCTAATACATTATAACCATAAAATACTACGAACGTTTCATATAAATGTTGTCCTAAATTATGATTATAAAATGTTTAAAAAGATTAACATATTGTTTTTTGAATTCTACAAACAAACAACTCATAAATTTGTAGTTTTTTAGTTTGTAATTCGAGAAAAGTAAGATCGGATAGGATTAGATCGTAAGATCGTATGGTAAAGATCGGGATCCTATAAGATCTTAAGCTTGCAAAGATCCTATGTAGGATCCAGATCCTATGTAGGATCCGGATCGTTTTTGATTTGCAGTATCATAAAATCGTATGATCCTAAGATCAAGATCAGGATCCTGACAACCATGAGAATTTCATTAAAGGCTTATTATTGCAAGAGACTAGAGAGACAAAAAGTTGCGAAGTAACATTACAAGCAAATTCTAATCGGTCTGAGATGGACATCATCTTACTTCTATATATTAACTATCTAACGTGGTGGTTGTTTTTTTAGAATGTCTTAACAGCATCTTAATGTCTCTTAACGAGCCAAACCTCTTAATCGGTTAGACGTTTTGGGTGTTCAGACCGTTTATTTTTGCTCAGACGCGGTCAGAGGCAGTTTGTGACAACCCGCAAATTTTCAGACTATTATTTAATGGTACTACTATTTACTTTTATCAAAGATTGATAATTAATTATTTTCTATCGATAATTAAAAACCTAAAAACGAGAGGCTATCTCGTTATTCTTGACTGACGGCACCGCACGCATACCAACGCCAATAACAACAGATATAACTTAATTTTTATAAACTTTATTATTACGTTTGCCTAAACGATTATGAAAATATTAAATTTATAGTTTTCGGATAACCGGAGGGTATGCCTACGCGGAGATACGTTTTGATTACGGTACAGTATGGGTTACACAGTATACACTTAATAATAATGATAACAATAATAATAATAATAATAATAATAAAACAAATAATAAAATCCCTACCCTAAATCTAAAACTCGCCGCCCACTCCTATTTCTTCAGATTCCAACTTCTATCTTCTTCTTTTTCTGGAAACAAAATCCCACGCCATCCTCATCCTCAGAGCATCAAAACCCACACTTCATCTCATTTGACAAACCTACTTCCTATGACCTGCAACACGCCTCATTTTGTGATAACTTGATGATCCCTCCCTCTCATCTTCGTGGTCAAACAAGAAAGAAAGGTATCGATCCATCACCATCATATACCACCCTCGGCCTCATCTCCATCTGGCCATAACGAGGTTACCTTGGAAGAAACGTGAAAAACGACAGTAGCAAGGAAGGGGTGCATCGATTCTAGGGCCATGGAAAGTATAATCAAGGTGTTCTATTTGTCCAGCTATAAATAAGAATGGTTATCACGAGTTTTCTGCACATACACACATCTCTCACACCAAAATTAGAGTTTATAAAAGTTTAGGGTTTTCTGTAAAAATGGTAAAGAACACACAACAAATCACTTATACACCCAGCCAACCACCCCTTGGTGTATCTTTTTATTATAACAATTCAAGAAGATAAGTCCCCAAACGAATGCTTACCAGTCTAATACAAAAGACTAAGATTGATCTCTACTAGGTAGACACCAATCAATCCTCACTACAAGATCAATCAAAGCACTCAGAACTCAAAGATCAAATAAAGAGATTGATCATTAATGACACAAGACTAACATATATCAAATTGATATCAATACAAAGTAATAACAAAGAGTATGTGTGAAAACCAGAGAGAAAACAAGAGATATGATTGTGACTAATAAAACCCTAGATCATATATGAGGCTTATATAGACCCAAGATACACATTAGCCCTCCAACTTAGCTAAACTTGTCATCTAGCTACTAACTTCAGTATCAGCACAAGAAGAATTTTTCAACTTGACAATATAAGTCCCTTGACTTATCAAACTATATCTTCCAACATCACCTCTCAAATTGATAAGACTTCAACCTTGAACAATCTCTTCAACCTTTGCCTGCTTGCCACCATTATTTGACCCTCCAAACATATCAACCAGACCAAGTTTTTTGCACAAAACACTATTTTGTCTTTGTCCAAGACATTTAGTAAAGATATATGCAGTCTACAAGCTAGTATGAATTTTAACAGTTTTAATAACACCTGCAGACACCTTCTCCCTTACCAAATGCACATCCAACTCAAAATGTTTTGTTTTCTCATGAAAAACAGGGTTTCCAGCAATCTGTATAGCTGCACTATTGTTACAAAAAACATCCACAGGCAACAAGCCTTTAATACCAAGATTACACAACAAATTGCTCAACCAAATAACTTCACAAGTGGTAGAAGCTAAACTCCTATATTCAGCTTCAGCTGAACTTCTAGACAAAGTGGCTTGTTTTTTACTTTTCCAGGAAATGAGAGAGTCTCCCAGAAAAACACAAAACCATGTAACTGACTTTCTAGTAATAGGACATTTAGCCCAGTCAACATCAGCATAAGCTCTAAGCTTAAGATCAGAAACATTATTGAATTGTAAACCAGAACCAGGAGAACCTTTTAAGTACTTCAACACTCTTAAAGCAGCCTTAAGATGTGAATGTAAAGGCTTATGCATATTTTGACTTAAGCAATGAACATCATAACTAATATAAGGTCTAGTATTAGTCAAATAAATCAACTTACCAACAAGCTTTTGATAGTTAGTTATATTATTCAAAACCTTATCATTATCAGACTCAGTACAACTTAAAACAGAATTCTCAGGTCAAGGTGTATCAACAGGTTTAGCTGCTAACAAACCATACTCATACAACAACTCCATACAATATTTCCTTTGTGCATACATACACCTTTATCATTTTTCAATACTTCAATACTAAGAAAATACTTCAATTCACCCAAGTCTTCGATCATAAACTTGGTACTCAAAAAATGTTTAAAATCTTTAATCTCAGTTTCATTGTTACCAGTTATGACAATATCATCAACATACACAAGCAAAGCAACAAACATATCACTTTTCTGTTTAATGTACAATGAATAATCAAACATGCTTTGAACAAAGCCATGCTTAATCAAGGCAGTGGTAAGTTTAGCATTCCACTGTCTTGGAGCTTGCTTAAGACCATAAAGAGATTTATTAAGTTTGCACACTTTATTAACAGCCTCTTCATAACTTTTAGGTTCAACAGACTTATTCAAAGTAGAAGCAAAACACATATTATTTCTGTTAAGGCCACTATAATGCACATACTTCTCAATACCATATCTAACTTTAGAATGCATCTCATAATCATTGAACCTAACAGGAGTTTTAGTCTCCCTATTAGACCTTCTTATAACAGATGTCTACACATCTTCATTACCAATATTAGACTGAGTTGTTATATTACCAGAATTTTGAATATTTGGACTGCCCTCAGACCAGTGTTGGTCACCAAAGAGGGTTGCAGAATGCCCACCTTCTTGATGCAAATGAATAGTATCTGCATCATTATCTATAGCATCATTTGAAGGTGGCAAACTACCATCCTCAACTGGTGAATCTCCCCCTTCATCATTGGGACTTTGAGACCTTAGATTAACAAAAAACTTCAAGTGATCAACTTCACTTGCATTATCTGCATCAGTAATATCACAGGTTTTCATTTTAAGTGGAAAAATGTTTTCATAAAATTTTACATCTCTTGCAAAAAAACACATTTCTAGTATCCAAACTTAAAAGCTTATATGCTTTCTTAGTAGTAGAGAATCCTAAAATAACACATTTTTCAGACCTATAAGACATTTTATCATGATTATTTAGAACAGTGGCAAAACACAGACAACCAAAAGACCTCAAATGGGAAAGATTAGGTTTGGTTTTATATAACAACTCATAGGGACATTTACCATGCAAGACAGAAGATGGCAACCTGTTTATAAGATATACAGTAGTTAGAACATAATCAGACCAGAATCTTAAAGGAATCCCCCTTGAAACATAAGACTCCTTGCAACATTAAGCAAGTGTCTATGTTTCCTTTCAGCAATCCCATTTTGCTGAGGAGTATGGGCACATGAAGTTTGGTGAATAATACCAAGATCAGTAAACATGTCATGCATTTTTTTATTAACAAACTCAGTTCCATTATCAGATCTTACAACTTTAATTTTTAGATCAAACTGATTTAAAATTAAGTGAATGAAAGAACAAAAAACACCAAACACTTCATCCTTAGTTTTGACTAAGTAATACAGCTCTTGAAAAATCATCAACAATAGTCAAAAAATATTTGTACCCTTCTCTGCTTGTAACTCTGTAAGGACCCCATAAGTCTAGGTGAACAAGGTCACCAAGATTCTGAGACTTATGATCAGACAAGGGAAAAGGTTTCCTAGTCTGTTTAGCCCTATGACAGGTTTCACAAACAGAATGGTAGAATTCTTGGAAATACCAAGATCCTTTTGAAGAACAGATAGAACTGGGTCAGCAGGGTGACCCAATATGTTATGCCAAGTAAGTTTAGATACATTATAAGACATAACCACATTGCACTTACCTAAAGACTTATTAGGCTGTATATCAAACAAATAAAGACCATCAGATTGACTACCAGTCCCTAGAACAATCTCCTTTTTCAAATCCTGAATATAACATTTATCTTCATCAAAACCAACAAACAATTTGCTATCTCTAATAAGCTTATTAACAGATAACAAACTCACACAATATCCAGGAACAACTAAAACATCATAAAGAGTAACATTATTGGTCAATTTTAAGTTTCCAACATGACTAATAGTGGCAAGAGTCCCATTGGGATGACCAACAGTAATTCTAAGTCTAGTAATATCCACAACATTGGTCATACCAATAGTGGAAACAGTCAGATGCTGATTGGCACCTGAGTCTATAATCCATCCCAATGAAATAGTATTAACAGCAAGACTAGAATTAGCATAGAAACACCTAGAGAAATTAACATTGAACCAGACATTGCTATTAAAGAAGGAAGCTCCACCTGCAATGTTAGCATGTATGCTTCCAGAAGGGGTTTCACTAATCAAGGACAACAACTTCTTCATCTGCTCATAAGTAAAACCAGAAGAAGTGCTAGCAGATGAAGTAGTAGTTTTATGCTCAGACTGCTTAACATCAACATTAGCATTATAGTTTTGTTTAAAACCATTTTGCTTATTAACAAGATTATTATTCTAAACAAAACCAGAAGGAAATCCAATAATTTCATAGCATCTCTCAAAAGTGTGTCCAATTTTTCCATAATTTTTACAGTTTAGATTAGGATTAGGACCTCTATTAGCAGAATTAGAATTAGAGCTAGTACCTCTAGTGTTATTTTGTTATTGTACATTCTTCTATTCTTATTAAATGACTTAGCAGCAAAAGAAGATGCATTAAGTTTAGACTCAGAAACACTAGAGGACTCAGGAATCCCTCTGTGGGATTCCTATCTAGAAACAACAGCATAAGCATCTTTGACCTCAGGAAGAGGATCCCTGGTCAACAATGCAGTCCTCGCAGGTTGATAACAATCATCAAGACCCATGAGAAATTGCATCAACTTCATCAATTGCTGATGCAAACCTAACTCAATGCTAGCCTCATAAGTACATTTATGCTCACAAGTACATTTAGGCAATTTAGTTAAAGCATCAAACTATCTCCATAAAGAATTAAGCATATGATAATAATCAGCAACAGAACTACCACCTGGTTTCACAGAGTTAATCTTTTGCAACAAATTATATATCACAGAACTATCAACTTTATCATATGTTTCTTTTAATTCATTCCACACAGAATCAACATTTTCAGAATAAACCAATCCCATATAAACATCTTGAGACACAAAATTCATAATCCAAGTTAAAACAATGGCATTACATCTATCCCATTGGGCAGATAAAACATCACTAGCAACAATGATTCCTTAAGACAAGTACCATCAACAAAACTATATTTATTCCTAGCTTGTAAAGCCAATTTCATAGCACCAAACCAGACTCTATAATTTTCAGTCCCAAGAAGTTTAAAAGGAATTAAAGCAGTACCACTATTATCATTAGTCTGAATATGCAATGGATTACCATCATCAAGATTACTAATCAAAACAGGTGGAACACTACCACCAGCAGGTGCAGACATATTAACGAAAAACTAAGAACAAACATACAATAACTAATAACAAACAGATAACAGATAACAGAAATAACAAACAAGAAAGCAAACAAACAGACCAATAACCACCAACAATCACAATCAACTTCCAAGACTGCCCAAATCCTATCCTCCTTCGACTTAGACTCAACTAAACTAAATAATAAAGATAAATGAATAAAGGAAAAACAACTCACACCCAAGAACAACAAGATACCAGCCAGAAAACTGGGGACAGCCAAAGCAGGTATTCGTACCAATCAAGTTGGCAGATCAATATGTTAACTGTCTCGTTTGCACCTTCTAAACTAAGTAAATGTTGTCTTAAAGAAGAAAAACAACCTACAGTGCTATAACTGATGAGAGATCAAACACAACCACACTAGATTCACTTAGTCTAGTGCAATTGTAACAAAAAATGCGCCCAAAACCCACCAGGGATAAAGATCCCCAAAACCAGAAATTAGGGTTTCAAGAAACCCTAACCAAGAATCCCACAAGAATCACCAGATCTAGCCTCAACAGACTAAATCAACAACGGCCGTTAAGAAAACAGCCTCAATTAACCGATAACACTTTCAATTGCAAAAAACCCCAAATAACCTTCGAAACCCTAGAATCTCAAAACTACCATATCAGAACCTGGCTTTCATACCATGTAAAAATGGTAAAGAGCACACAACAAATCACTTATACACCTAGCCAACCACCCTTTGGTGTATCTTTTTATTATAACAATTCAAGAAGATAAGTCCCCAAACAGATGCTTACCAGTACAATACAAAAGACTAAGATTGATCTCTACTAGGTAGACACCAATCAATCCTCACTACAAGATCACCCAAAGCACTCAGAACTCAAAGATCAAATAAAGAGATTGATCCTTAATGACACAAGACTAACAGATATCAAATTGATATCAATACAAAGTAACAACAAAGAGTATGTGTGAAAACCAGAGAGAAAACAAGAGATATGATTGTGACTAATAAAACCCTAGATCAGATATGAGGCTTATTGATACGCTTACACATCGCATTCGGGGTCAAAGGAACTTCCTTTTCGTCGAGCAAGTTTTTCAACACCCTAAGCAGTGAACCTAATCGTTGTAGTGTAGTATTAGGGTAAGCCACGAGAATTGATATCGTTCTCTAGGGGAATAGGAATGCTAGTGAGAAGTTACTACGCTAAGGTTGGGGTTGAGGAAGATTATTTTTTATCTTTTTATATTTTTTAGGAAATGGAAAGGTACGAATCTCGGGATTTGGATTTGGGGGTTGGTATTTCTACCGATTACTTCTACTTATATAATTATCTAATCTAAGGTGAGGGTAGTCTATGTCTATTGTTGTGTGCTCGTATGATGATTAAAAATGTATTTGCTTAGGCTTTATTACTCCCTAGTTATCTCCTATTGATGGTTGAATTGTCACGTCCTTATTCTTAATCGCGTTGTGTCTCTAAGGTCGTAGGGTATGCGTTTATCCCTAACTCTTTGAAGCTACCAAAGGTTAATGACTACAAAATCTCTAGGATTTATAAACTTAACACTAAGGTATTTTTTAGATGTATAGCCTACAATTACTCTAGGTGATTATAAACTAAGGTTCAACAAAGATTAATCAAGCATTAACAACACAACGAATGACCTATCGCAATACTAGGTCAATCACAATTAAGATAAGAGACAACCAATCAATATTCAATAACTAAGTTTCATATTACCTAGGCAAACACACAAGTAAATTACCCAGACATGGGGAACATGCAAGCATACACACAATCAATTGAAGACATAATTAAATTAATGAAGTAAAACACTTATCTTGATGTAAGATAGGGTATGAAACCCTAAAATACTGTACAAGACAGCCTTGGTTCGGTTTAGGTTTTTACTCCACAAAACTACACTCTGAAAACTAAAAAATTCGGTTTCTATATATAAGGTTACAACTGCGACGGCGTCACCCTTTAGTTTGTGACGCCGTCGGGTTGCCGTCATTAGGGTTTCGTCTTGGCCACGTTATCATTGTGACGGCGTCACCTTATGTCTGTGATGCCGTCGCCTTGAGTCTCTGACGCCGTCTGGATCAAATCTAGGCCGTCTGAGCTGCGACGCCCTACTCTTTTAAAACCTGATGCCGTCACTTGTAAATAAGAAATTTGGCTACTGAGTCGTCACAAAACTTGTTCCGACGGCATCACAAGTATAACCTAACGCCGTCCCCTTCAGTTTCAGCAGCTTGAGTGTCTCGATTCTTGACTTTGGCCATTTTCTTTGTATATTCCCGCCTTTTCGTCCGAATAAGTGTCATTCCAGCAATTTGCCTTCAAGATACCTAAAAAGTGAAAAGGAACGATATTAAGTAATAACGGATACAAAAGTGATCAAATAAGGGCTTAAACGACCCCTCAAAAAGGTACATTTTAAAACCTTATCAAATATCCCTACACTGGGTATTTGCTTGTCCTCAAGCAAATGTGCTGTTAGTGAATTAATTTATAAGTTAGAGGTCATGAAGCATTAGTTTAGAACGATTCACAACACATATAAGCCCCGCAAAATTCATAACAAGCACGGAAATTACATACTAGCACCTCACATGGGGTGTTTGGATACTCACATCTCTCGGGTGTATATGAAATATAACAAGTTGGAAATGAAAGATAAACACTCATTAACCGGTCCTAGTACATAGATTACCATAGGCTTGAGACTAGATCAAACCTCCATCGCTTTGGCGTAAGCACCTAGGAAAGACTATCCAAGAGGTCTTTTAAAGGGTTGTAACGTTAGGCTTATGGTAGGGAAACAAAGGGTTTGGTGGGATAGGCTATTTAGTGGTGGCAAGCCAAAAATCTTTATGTTACAAGCATGCGAAGAATGGCGTTGCTAAGCCAAGACTCGACACTCTAAACTCTAGATAACTGAAACAAACAAACATAAATTTAAAGATAGATGTAGGATGGTAGCACGTATGTTTTTTTTCAACACTCTATTTTTCTTCTTCTTTTTTTTTCTAATTTTTTTTTGATTTTTTTTCATACACTTTTACTCTACCATCCTCTACGATAACATCAAAATAGTAGGGATTTATAGGCAGATCCCTACACTTGAGTTTTTATTACTCTAACACTAAATTGACCCGAATTGAAAAGATCAAAACACTTGGAGTACATTATTACGCAAATAAAGGGAATTTAAATTTAACGTTCCCTTCCCGTCATTTCATAAAGTTTAACTTTTCCCATGAGTCCCAATCGTCCCAAAACTGTGTACAAAAGATATGACTCGACTTAGCAACTTATGCAAGCAACTAGATAATTGAACTAATGGTTTAGTGTGATAACAATAATGCACTAAAAGTGAGTGCATACAAGGTAGGCTAAGGCGATTTGGGTGTACATTTGGGGGTGGATTGTAAACAATGCTCTTCATTGATATTCCGGAAAACCGAAACATCACGAGAACCGCGAAAAGGATAGGCTCTGAGGGGTTAACTAGGGGTATCGTGTACTAAAGATGAGTACGACGTAAGGGTGTGGGGGAATTACTCAACCGATGTGGAAGAAGTAATTATATTACAGGTATCAAACAAGGGTTATCCTAATGCCTCTTATCATTTAGTTATTCCTAACTACACAAGTGTAGTCTTACTAGCGATCTCGGAATGCATCACAAAACAAGTTCTAGAATCTATTATACTACGAGTTCACACTCTAAGCATTAAAGATGAATGCTTTAATTCCTACTAATCTAAGGGCGATCCTCACATTTTGGGTGGAATTTAAGTGGTAAAGGGTTTTTGTGCTAGTCATATAATTTCCTATCCATGAGACGCTTTATTAAGACTAATGGCCCACTCCTACATGTCATGAAATTTTTTAAATTTAGTGCCAAAATTACCCTAACCGATATTTCTCATGGTTTATTACACAAATGCAATTGGACAAAGCAAATAATCAAGGATAAGCATAGTTTCAAAGTTCCCGTTTTATTTTCCCTCCCTACACTTAAACTGAACATTGTCCCCAATGTTCCCCGAAAGTATCAAAGTTATGATAATGGAAGGTAATAAAAGACGAAAGAAACTAATACTCCCCTGATTAGCTCGGTAGGATCCGTGTGAAGTGGTGGTTAAATCTTTCTTCAAGAAGAACGTTTGCGTTAAAAGCTCCTTCTCATCTTATGTATGTTCTTCTTGGTAAATTAAACCTGCACACTTGAAGAAAACAAACGAAACCTTCGCATAAAATCAGTGGTAACAATATATATAAGACTCTACTAAACTAGGATATAATGCTTGTGGAATGGATGTTTACAGATTTTTTTGGCAAATTAAGACCTGGAAAATTTCAAAAATTTATAAGTAGCTCAGAAAACGAGAAAAAGTGATAAGCTATTTTTGCTTTTCCTGACGCCGTCAGGTTATCCTGACAGAAACTGGTCTGCGATTTTCTGGAAAAAATTCTGGAAAATTTACATCTTTAGAATCTGGAAAAATTTCCTGCAAAACATCCATTATGACTCGATACAAGCATTTGACTCGAACAAACAAACATGTATATCTTTTAAATAATTGTAATTCTCATGTTTACGTTTCTTTTGAAAATGTGTGTAATCCTCCCTACACTTATCCCTTATGTAAAATACCTTTATGTGTAATTAAGACGAGGTTAAAGACAAAATAAAGCATTTTTACAAATTTAAACATGAGAATAAACAAACAATAAAAGATATACGACACACAAACAAGAAAACAATTAAGCATGAGTTGCCTCCCACGAAGCGCTTTTCTTTATTTATGAGTCTTGTAGCTAGACTCGAAGTCGTGCCCCTACGTGGTCTCGTTTTGCATTCTCAATGAGAATTCTATCATGTTGACAAAATTTTCATTGACTCTATACCTAGGCCCTAGGGTGAAGCAATCCTTATAATAAAGCCTCCTTCTTTCCCACATGAATTTAAAACCTTTTTCAACATCGTCCTTGCTTTTTTCCTCAAAAGCTCTAATGTTGTCTCATTCAAAAAGGGACAGATGGCCATATTCATTCGTCTTCCAAGGCATCCTATAAGTGATCTCATCGTTTCCTTCCTTAAACCTAACCGTTCCATCATACTTGTTATGGCTCATTTTAGATGTTTCAACAAACGGTTTTCCTAGCACTACTTGGGATAAGCTATAGTCAATGACACATCCAATGTCTTCTAGGACTACAAAATCAACTAGGTAGGTGAAATTTCCTATAAAGACGTGTACATCTTTTACTCTTCCCACAAAGTTGCAAACCCCACCCGGATACTTAGGGTCTCTCCTAATCTGAAGCCGCTCATTCATAATGTCATTGTAAACAGCTGATGACATCACATTAATGGGAGATTCCGTATCTATGTAAGCATGCTCGACATTCCTATATCCGATCTGTAGAAAACTAGAAGGGGGGTTGAATAGTTTACTAATTAAAAACTTTGTTTTGAAACTTATAGAAAGATCAATTGATATTGATCTTGAGTATGTTAATGAAATATGCAAGCAATGTGTAATAAGTAAATAAGGAAAGAAATGATCAAACCACAACAAGTTGTTTATAGTGGTTCGGCCTACAAGGACTCTTTTTCCTTGCCCTACTCCACTCCCCGAGTCTCACACTCGAGAGTTTAACTTCACTAGTCAACAAGCTCCTTTCACCGGCGGAGAAAACCTTTACACTTCGCTTACACTATTTCCGACACTAAGCTAGATGTCGAGTTCTTTCCAAGGGTACAACTACTCCCACACACAATGTATTTTGAGGACTAAAATACTAACCACTCACACTCACAAGATTATGATGGTTTGATACAACAATGAAGTATGGATCAACACTAGATCATACAACACTAAACAAACAAGACTTCCAACTTCTCGTTGAAGCTTGAATATGACTTGATCTTCTTTGCTACAAAAGAGATCACTAATATGATATGTAACTGAGTTAGAAAGGTTAGAGAGAAGATATGTATGAGAGTATGTTAGAAAAGGATGAAAAACTACTTGGCTTGGCATTGCTATTTATAGCCAAAATGGACAGGAGCGTCCACGGACGGCGGACCCCTTAAAAGGGTTCCGCCCGTGTACCATTTTGGTACCGCCGGGTCTGACAGCCAAGATATCAAATCTTGCCAAAGTCAACTCTATCTAAGTGAGATTGTGCAAGATATGAAGAGTACAAATCTTCACAAAATATCTAATAGAATCTTCCAATGATTTGCATGATGTAATACATGATGTCATATGTTGTATTTCTATTTTTAGAAATATGCAAATGTTTAAGTAGTGTTTGGTTTTAAGAACCTAACACATTCTAAAAACTACTATCATACATAATGATTAGAGTCATATCAAGATGTCACTAATCACAAATGTAAATGCTTGAATGATGAATATATTGTTTGAGAAAGCTTGTTTTAATATCTATTAAACTTGACAAGCTTTAAGCTTTTATAAATTAAATTTACTTTTGTCGTTAACAAAACTTAGGCAAAGATCAAAAATATAAATAACGTTTAATGACGATATTTGTATTAACAATCTCCCCCTTTTTGTTGAGGACAAAATATAAATTTTATTTTTATAAAAGAAACAAAGTTTGTACAAGAGTTATAAAAATATTAGTTTTAGAACTTGAAAAGGAAATGATAATGCAAGTGTATGATGTTTGACTTTTTATGAAAGTCAAAGAATTCACTAGTTGATGCATGATGTTGACTTTTTCAGAAAGTCAAAGTATGCAGTTTGACTTTTTTAAGAAAAGTCAAGTATTATCAATGGTGGTGGATGACTTGGCCTAGGAGGCAAGTCTTCCAAGTCCTCTAGGAAGGGATTTGGTGATGTTGGTGGCGTTGAAAATAACTCCATAGGAATGAGAGTTGGAGACCTTGGTGGTGAAGGTGGTGAGGGTGTTTTGGATGTTTGGATTGGTGCCGGAGGAGGTGAAGTTGGTGTTTTTGTAGGTGGTGGAGTGGTGATCACAATGTGTGATTGATTTGGTGTAGCCATGGTGAGGCTTGTATCATCTCGGATGGGAGAAGAGATTGTGAGTGGAGAAGACTCGGATGAGGAGCTAATGTTAACGAAGCAACAAGGCCTAACACTAATTCTAGCGGTTTTCTTGCAAGTTTTTGGAGAGGATTTTGTCATTTTTGATTTGGGTTTTACTTTGCTAGATAATAGTAAGAATGAAGAAGGTGTGAGGATGATCATGGTAAAACCTTTCAATTTATAGAAGTGAAAAATTGTTGAGAAATGTGTTTGATTAGATGTTGAACCATTGAAGAGAAGAGGTTCCTAATGATTTGGAAGTGGGTTGAATGCTAGTCATATCACCCAAGTCAATCCATACAAGAGAGATGGAGTGAAGAAGAAAAGATTTGCAATAAATGTGTTCTAGTGAGTGGAATTTCCTAACATTCAGATTATCCACGGATTTGAAGGTACCAAAAATTTGGTTCCTTCCTTTATGCCAAAGGGCTCCTTGGGTGGATTTTTCAAATTTTTGAATTTTGGTGGGAAATGGATTTCTTATATACCTAAGTGAATTATACTAGTTCTAATAAGAGTATACACTAGTTAAGATTGATTTATAAGTGATGGATGGTAATTTGGAATCACGAAAGAGTCGAAATTCAGAAAATTACCTGGAGGATCCACGGCACCAAAACTATACACGGACGGTACCCTAAAAAGGGTGCCGTCTGGTCCGCCTGTACAGGTACGGCGATACCAAACTACATAAAGGACGGTACCAAAATTATGGTGCCGTCTGATCCGTGGAGTGCAGAAATATGGACAGAGTACGTTTTTAGGTGTCGGGGACATTTCCGAAACCTGAAATTTTTCTCAAAAGCTGTTATACTAAACATTTCTAGTTAGGAAAAGTAAATAACACATGTATAAACATAGTGGAGCATAGATTTTGAGCAAGGCTTATTGATTTTCACAATATAGTGAAAATGGGTAAAATTTGATAGCATACTTGTGCTATCCCCCTGCATGAGATTGTTAGCATACACCATTGTTTCAAGTTATATTATCATCCTACATAATAAAAGCAACTAAATAGTATCAAACATTAACGATAATGCATTGTTCCAAACACTCCTTAAAGTACCCTTATTTGTCCAACTTCTTGTAAATCTTGTTCATCATCCTACCAAGGCACTTGAACATTCCCTTAGTTTGCTTGAATTCTGCTGATTCATTCTCAATCTCGGGAAGAGATGCGTAATACTCATGAGGTGGAAGATGAGAGCTTGGAAGACCATCCTCGGAGCTATTTGATGATGAAGATGATGGAGTTGGAGGTTTTGCTCTCTTACCTTTTGTCTTATCAACTCGAGCATCACTCAAAGGTACAAAGATGTGAGGGATGAGTTCATAGTGGAGGTGCATCCCTTTTGGGGTTGGTGGAATTGGTGCGAAGTTTCTATAGAGACGGGTGAGAAGCATCCCGTATGGAAGAGCAACCGATCCTTGAGTTGGAATATCAATCATTCTCCTAGCTATGTAGTAGGCTAAGTTGAATGGTTGTCGGGTGGATAAGTTGTAGAGCATGTGACATAGGCAAGCGTTTATGTGATCCCTATTTCCTATGGTGCTAATGACGTTGGCTCTAAGTAGTTCCTCCCATTTCTTGAATTCGGGTTTAAGTTCATTTAGCTCCATTCCATATGGATCTCGGTTTACCTCTTTTCCCTTTCGGGTAACTCGGGTTGTATCACTTTTTGGGTTAAAAAGGTGTTCACGGATGACATCCTTATCGGCCAAACGGGTTAGGTAGGGAAGAGAGCGGTCATTGATTGTATCAAGAGCCATGAGTGACCACTTATCCGTGTAGACACAAGTTCCTCAGTTGGGAATTCCTAACACTTGAGCAAAGTTGCTTAAGGTGATGGTGTAGTCGTTTTGGTTGATTCTAAACCTAAGACAAAATTCATCATCTTCTTCATCACTAAAGCCGGTCACACTAGCATAGAATTCTAACACAAACCTAGGAAAAATTGGTTCATCGATGTCAAGAAGACAATCGAATTGAATGGTGGCTAGTTCTTCACGAAGATTAGTATTTTCAAGGAAGGATGAGTGAATGGTTCTACCCTCATGGAAATACCTTGATTCTAGACTCTTAAATATTTCTACTTGTTCCTTGGTAAGTCCTTTGGTTTTGTGGTGTTTGGGAATGTAGTTAAGGGTATCTTTGTGATCATAGAATCTTGCGGCTACCATGGTTATTCCTAAGGACAAGAATTGATATGTTAAAAGTAAGAATAAATTTTAATGTTTTTGGTTCTAGTGTGTGCCTATATGAAAACAATTTGGAGTTGCGGTTATCTCGACTCATTTTATGCACAAAAATGGTTTTAGTGGGGTGTTTGGCAAATACCATGAGAGAACCCAAATGCTCCTAATTCAATGTGGCTTCATTTGAATATACCCGGGAATGCACATTAGTTATGCAATACCTTTAGTATTCAAGAGCATGCAAGTGATGAAAATTTAACGTTTCTATTTGTATTAGCAATGAAAAAATTGTTTTCCTACAAGTGAGAAGCTTTTTCAAAACTTTTGACATGGGGTGTTTGGTTGTTTGAATAAGGCCTTATATTTATTATCTATCAATTAGTGGGAAGCATGAATTGTTTATGCAATATGATAATGTAGTACCTAATTTCAATGACTAGTTATGCAATTTGCCAATTGAATTCATATTTGGTATAAAAGCATACATAAAACCCCATGTAATGATTTGTGATAGTTTTGTGCATAAATAAGAATCCTAGACTCAGAATTAAGAGATGAAATGTAGTTAGGATACTTACAATGATGTTATCTTCAGTGATTAGTGAGTGGGAAGATGACAATAATGAGCTTGGTTTAAGTTTTACACGTTTTGGTAAAGTGGGTTTTGAGGAAGAGGATGATTTGTATATAGCAGTTTTGCTTCTGTAGACACCACGGACCAGACGGTACCAAAAATTTGGTTCCGTCTTTGTTGTCGTTTGGTGCCGTGGCTACAGTAGCAGGTACAAGACAAAATTGTTTTGTTTTGATTATTCTAATGTTTTGGGCTATGTTTATCCTACATGTTTGGTTCCATTAATCCTAAACCAAGTCTAAGAAGATTAAAAGGTTCTCGTTTAAGGGGTTTAGTTAAGATGTCGGCAATGTTGTCTTCGGAGGATACTTTTTTCGATTGAAATGTTTCCTTTTTGAACATTGTCGCGAAGAAAGTGATGACGGATTTCAATGTGCTTTGTACGAGCATGTTGAACGGGATTCTTGCTGAGATCGATGGCTTCTTTGTTGTCGCAAAGTATCACAATGTCGTTGAGATAAATTCCGTAGTCTACGAGAGCTTGTTTCATCCAAAGAGCTTGTTGACATGCTTTTCCAGCTGAGACGTACTCGGCTTCAGTAGTTGAGATGGCTAAAGCCGTTTGCTTCTTTGCAAACCATGAGGTGAGACAATGTCCAACAAAAGTGCAAATACCACTTGTACTTTTTCTATCGACATAATCACCGGCATGATCCGAGTCGGCATACACTATGGTTTCTATACCCGTTCCTTTGGGATACCATAATCCTAAACACATTGTTCCCTTAATATATCTAAAAATCCTTTTTAAGGCTTCTAAGTGTGATGCCTTTGGGTTTTCTTGAAAGCGAGCACATAGACAGACACTAAACATAATGTCGGGTCTACTAGCTGTAAGATAGAGTAGACTACCAATCATTCCTCTATATTTAGTGTTATCTACGGATTCACCTTCTTCGTCCTTGGTGAGTTTAGTGTCCGAGGACATGGGTGTTTTAGTTGGTTTGGAATCTTCAAGACCAAATTTCTTAAGCATGTCTTTTATATATTTAGATTGGTTAAAGAAAATACCATCTTCTAGTTGTTTAATTTGAAGTCCTAGAAAGAAGTTTAACTCACCCATCATACTCATTTCAAACTCGTCATGCATGATTTTAGAGAAATCATCACATAGTTCTTGACAAGTTGATCCGAATATAATGTCATCAACGTATATTTGAACAATAATAATTTGTGATTCCTTTTTCTTGGTAAAAAGAGTATTGTCTACTAATCCCATAGTATATTTGTTATCAATAAGAAAAGTCTTAAGACGGTCGTACCAAGCTTTAGGTGCTTGTTTAAGGCCGTATAATGCTTTCTTGAGTTTGAAGACATGATGTGGTTTCTCAAAGTCGGTTAAACCGGGAGGTTGAGCAACATACACTTCTTCGTTAATAAACCCATTAAGGAAAGCACTTATAACATCCATTTGAAATAATTTAAAGTCATAAGCACATGCATAAGCAAGTAATATTCTAATAGATTCAAGTCTAGCTACCGGTGCATAAGTTTCATCATAGTCAATTCCTTCTTGTTGATTATAACCTTGTGCGACAAGCCTAGCTTTGTTTCTAGATACTACACCATTTTCGTCCATTTTATTTCGAAAGACCCATTTTGTTCCAATTATAGTTTGATCTTTGGGTTTTGGAACTAGTTTCCAAACATCATTTCTAACGAATTGGTTTAATTCTTCTTGCATGGCCATTACCCATGATTCATCTTTTATTGCTTCATTTATGGTTTTTGGTTCAATGGTGGATACAAAACAAAAATGATTACTTTGATTTTGGGCTTGTGACCTTAAGGTTCTTTGATTAAGTTGTCCTATGACTTTTTCTAAAGGATGACTTTTAGATTCTTTGATGTTGATAATTTCCTTATTTAATGGTTCATCTTCCTTGTTATTATTAATTTGACTTTCTATTATTTGACTTTCAACTAAGTCATCATCTACCAAAGGTGATGTCTTAGAGGGAGGTGGACTTTCGTCAAATATTATGTTCAACGATTCCTCGACTATCATTGTTTCTTTATTTAAGACAATGTAAGCTTTACTAGTTTGAGAGTAGCCAAGAAATACACCTTCATAAGACTTTGGGTCAAACTTGGTGAGATAATCCTTAGTATTAAGAATAAAGCATTTACAACCAAAGACTCTAAAATATCCTAACGTTGGCTTTTTACCTTTATAAAGTTCATATGGTGTTTTGTTTAGGAAAGGACGTATTAAGACTCTATTTAAAATATATGTAGAAGTGTCAACGGCGTTACACCAAAACTTTTGAGGAATGTTTTGTTCATTAAGCATTGTTCTACTCATTTCTTGAATTGTTCTATTTTTACGTTCTACTACTCCATTTGATTGAGGTGTTCGTGGAGCGGAAAAGTTATGTGTTATACCATTTGTATCACAAAAGTTTCCAAATTGAGTTTCATTGTCAAATTCACGACCATGATCCGTTCGGATCGACACAATTTTGACACCTAGAAGGTTTTGAATTTTCTTGCTAAGTATTTCAAATTTATCAAAAGCTTCATTTTTAGTTTTCAAAAATAACGTCCAAGTAAACCTTGAGTAATCATCTACTATAACTAAAGTGGATAAGTTGCCTCCATAGCTTCTTATAGCGGATGGTCCAAACAAGTCCATATGTAATAATTCTAGACACTTAGATGTGGACACCATATTTTTAGATTTGTGACTACTATGTGTTTGTTTACCGATTTTGCAAGCGTCGCAAAAGTGTTGGTCATATTTTAGTTTTGGTAAATTCCTAACCAACTCTTTTGAAGATAGGTTTTGTATAAGTCTCATATTAGCGTGACCTAAGCGTCTATGCCAAAGAGATGAGCTATCGTCTAATGTTGTTAAGCAAAGTTTGTCATTATATGTTTTATCTATTTTCATGACGTATATGTTATTTTTCCTAACTCCTTTAGCTATGGTGATACCATCTTTTAGTATTTTACTACCATTTTCATCAAATAGTACTTTATACTTTTTATCACATAGTTGGCTAATACTAAGTAGATTAAATCCTAACCTATCCACATGAGCAACATTTTCAATAGTTAGGGAGTTATGAGCAATCGTACCTTTGCCAATGATTTTGCTTTTGAGATTGCTACCGAAAGTGACATTACCTCCGTCATACTCTTGGTATGATGAGAAGAGACTTTTGTTGCCCGTCATGTGTCGTGAGCATCCACTATCTTTTATCCATTCATCAGGTTCCAATCCAACTTTCAAGCATACCTAAGAAGCAAATAACTCAAGCATTTGGTCCCCAATATCTCATGGGTCCGTTTGGGTTAAACATACTATTTATTTGATTCATGTATGGATATGATGGGTAAGAGTTCCATGGTATGTAATCTGGAGTTTGATATGGTCTAGGAAAGCTTTGATTCCAACCGTTGTGTTGGTAGTTAGGTTGAACGTTGTGGTTGCTCTTAGGAAAGGGGCGTTTGGCAAAAGAAGTTTTATATCGTTGTTGAGTAGTTTTTGATCTAAATTCATTTTTAACAAGTCTTACTCCTGATGTAACAGCTGGTTTTAGTTTAATATTATCATTGGTTTTCTTTGTTATTTTAACAAGTTCAGTACGGTCCGTATTGCGAACATTCTGTTCTGCTGAAGTACTCGCGGTACCATTTTGCACAACGGACGGAACCCTTATTTTGGTTCCGTCTGGTCCGTGCTGTACTGCATCAATTTTGACAGAATGTTCGTCCTTTTCGGCCGTTTTGTTTTGACTTTTTGGAATTAATACTTCATTAAAACCTAGCCCATTCATGTCTCCTGGTGTTTTATGGATTTTAACTATTTCATCGGCAAGAGCGATGTTTTTGTTAAACCTTTTAAACTTAGAATTATTTTCTATTAGAACTTCTTGTGTGAGCTTTAGTTTTTCTATTTCAAGATTAAGCTCTTGACATGATTTACAATCATCGTCATTTGCTTTTCCTTTTTCAAGTCGTTTTTCTTTTTCTTTCAACTCATATACTTCATTTTCCAAAAATTCCTTTTTGATTTTTAGAAATTTATTTTTAGTTATGATTTTTAGACTTAGCTCACACAATTGATTATATTGTTTTTGCAAGGTGTCATCATCTATAGAAGAATAAGAAGAGTCGGAAAGTACCTCATTTGACTCATGTGCCATTAGAGCGATCTCTTCCTTGCTTGATTCTTCATCGTCTTCACTATCACTCCAAGCACCACTTACAAAAGCTCGTTGAGTTCTGCTTTTAGGTGGCTTGGGACATTCTCCTATGAGATGACTTGCATCACCACATCTAAAACACTTTCTTTCACCTTTACTCTTCTTATCATCCCGATCTTTTCGGAATGGCTTCTTTTCTTCTCGAGGTTGTCTTACAAACTTTCCTCTTCTTCTAAAGAACTTCTTGAAATCTCTAACGGCCATGGCATACTCCTCATCTTCACTACCGGAACAAGATTCATCATCATCGCTTGATTCCGCCTTTGCTTTTAGAGCAACGGATTTGATCTTTTCCTTTCTTCCTTTGATGATCTCCGAATCTTTCTCCATTACCATTTCGTGAACTTTAAGGTTGCCAATTAGCTCGTCTAGTGACATTATTGAGAGATCTTTTGATTCTTCAATAGCGGTCACTTTAGCTCTCCATTTGGGATGGAGTGCTCTAAGAAATTTCCTGACAAAGTTCTTACTACGAAAAGATTCATCAAGTGCTTTAAGTGATGTGATGATAGTGTTGAAACGAGCAAAGCCACAATCAATGGTTTCATCTTCAGGGATAACAAATTGTTCATATTGTTGAACAAGAAGATCAATTTTGTTATCATTGACTTGTGAATTACCTTGATGTGTAACAATTAAAGATTCCCAAATATCTTTGGCGGTTTCACACATAAAAATTCTTTCATATTCTTTTCTAGGTAAAGCATTATAAAGCATCATTTTAGCTTCATTATTTTTAGCAACTAATTTCTTTTGTTCATCAACGGAAATATCCTTTGTTGTAGAACTAAAATCTCCTTTAACAATAATAAACCAAAGATCTATATCTTTTGATTTTACATATGTTTCAAAACGGTTTTTCCAATAGATAAATCCATTGGTTTCAAAGAGTGGTGGTCTTTGCATAGATTGCCCTTCTTTAAAGTTTTCAGAATCCATGGATCGTTTCAAGTTTATAAAATACAAGTTATTTTAGAAATTCTTGAGCAACGAGGCTCTGGTACCAATTGTAGAAAACTAGAAGGGGGGTTGAATAGTTTACCAATTAAAAACTTTGTTTTGAAACTTATAGAAAGATCAATTGATATTGATCTTGAGTATGTTAATGAAATATGCAAGCAATGTGTAATAAGTAAATAAGGAAAGAAATGATCAAACCACAACAAGTTGTTTATAGTGGTTCGGCCTACAAGGACTCTTTTTCCTTGCCCTAATCCACTCCCTGAGTCTCACACTCGAGAGTTTAACTTCACTAGTCAACAAGCTCCTTTCACCGGCGGAGAAAACCTTTACACTTCGCTTACACTATTTCCGACACTAAGCTAGATGTCGAGTTCTTTCCAAGGGTACAACTACTCCCACACACAATGTATTTTGAGGACTAAAATACTAACCACTCACACTCACAAGATTATGATGGTTTGTGTGAGATATAACTTTTCACATACACATCAAACCATAACACAAGGTGGCGAATAAGATGGAATTCTAGAGAGAGAAAGTTAGAGGTTTAGGGAACTTAGTGAGAGAAAGTGAAAGATATTATTATGAGCTCCAACTCTCTACCTTGGAAGGTAGAGAGTATTTATAGTCTTACATAACTCGCCACACTTTGGGCTGTGGATCAGGCATACAGTGGGTAAAGACCCGTCCGTCCTCCACGGTGTTACTTAACTAAATTACTACTTAACTTAAAAGAACTACGACTACGAGCTTTCTAACGAATACATATACTTGAGGTGACCGACTCTTTAATACCAGGAATTTCTAATTCCTAACAATCTCCCCCTAAGGGAGGTCACCTCAATAATATACCAAAATTACATTGAATACAAATAGATATGACATTTAACAATTGATCTTGCATTCTTGATGTAGTCCTTTGCTCCTAAGCTCGTAGTCATTGAATCTTCACAATGCATGTTTGGTTACTTCAAGTGGAGGTCTTTTACTGATCCACGTGATGATGAGTTTGAGCCATCTTTGGAGATCATCGGCTATCAAAAATCTCTGAGACATCCATTGTGGTGTTGTGACTTTGGGACCGACATGCTCACATTTTGGATCATGATTTCTTCTCATCCGAGTAGCGGAAGCATTTGTTGAATCACGATATTGGCAGCAGCGTAGCAGAAGCTTGGTGTGAAAATATCAGAGTCATTGATGCACTAATCATGATTTCTTTTGATATGAATGTGTTAAGTGAGCATGCGGCTATGGATTGACCGCTTCATTCTGATCAGCTGCAAACGTCGGGCGTACCTGCATACAACAGTTAGCAACAAATCGCACGAAAGTGTCTTTGATCACTTTCGATGAATTGAGGTACACGGCCCACGGTTCCCCGTTGATCAGTACAAGTACTGCCTGTGATCAGGTAGGATTCCTAAGAATCTCCTTGACAGGGTTTCGCAGCTGTTCTAGCTGTTCTCAAACCGGAACGTCTCAAAGAAGACAACACGGAGTGAGTGAACCAGCGAATTTTAAGTCCACTGATTGATGAAAAGAGATTTGAAAAACAATCGTGTATTGCTCAATAGAAGTTGTTTTTGCAATACACCGAAGGTTTTATTGAAAATCAATTATCAATCATAAAAATACCTTTTGGTTTGAAAAATGAGTACACGGTCGATGTGCTAAAGAAAAGAGTTTATAAGCACAAAGACCGGTTTTTCAAAGGTATCCGTCAATCCCTAACCTGAACCAGGATTGATTCAAGAAATTGAATCGCCCCATTGTTTCTGTTCAGTTGTCACATGGTTGATCTATATGATAGATCTCACATGCCACCTACCAGGAGCTTGTTTGATGTTGGCTCCAGAAGGCTTTCCATCTTCATTGTGAATATCAAACACATCACTCAGATGTTCTGGCAATACCACAAGGATAATGCGTAGGACTCAAGATATAATCTCTCTTTCCACATTGTGTGAAACAGAGAGTCTTCATTGAAAGTGTCCTAGTGAGATTAATTGATGATCTCGTGGCTCTAGACTCAATTTGTGCATATTTGGATCCTATAACGGAGACTAGGGAGAGGGTCTCCTTCTTCAATATCAACCATCTCTAAGAGAAAGTCGATAGATAATGTCGGTTCCCCGTGAGAATGAAACAAGCCCTTTTAAGAGGAACTTGAGTGGTTTGGAAAGTTGAAGTGCAGTGCGTCACTGGGTCCATGACGTCTTGTCTTCAATACCGATGTTACCATCAGTAGCATATGAAGTGAACCCGGTTTCTGCCCTAAGGTTGAATTAATGGAGGGCTATTTGTTTTCACCCTATTTTCATTCAATTCTTTTTAATTCTTCAACCCCTTCAGTGCTTACCGAGACTTCATAGCTATTACCTTGTTGGGTTTATTCCAGTACTAGCTCAGTCTTAGTCTGCACTCTTCCCATATCTCACTTTTCTCCTTTTATCATCATACCTAAGGACTTCTACACTAACTAGTGGATTGTCCCTGGGTAGATCCCTCCGGTTCTGGCGGATCATGGGAACCAATACCTAACCTTATCATCCTTATATCACCGTACATAAAGTAAAGTTGGTCGGTCAATTTGGTATTGTTCATCTGCCATTGGATCCAATTGAAAACCATTTGAAAATCAATTCAGATACTTGTGATATATTATCAAAGCATTTTGTACCTGAATTGTTTTTGATATTTTTAGAACGAGAACTCCCCCTCAACATGTGCATCAAGTATTTGAGAAATGTTAAGCACATGGAGGCAAGAGAAAGAATTAACTTCTTTGATTACAATTTTCTAAAAGATATCAACATCACTTCCCTCAACAGATCAAGTGGGTATAACATTTCCGGGAAGGATGAGGTTTCCATGAATTTTGCTCCCCCTCAATATGTGCCTTGAGGTTTGAAAAGAGATTTGCACATACTAGAGGGAACCTGCACATTGGGATAAATGATCACGTTTCAAATCATAGGTTTAAGATAGGTGCTCCCCCTCAACATGTGCGTTGAAAAATTGAAATCGTTTGTCACATGTGGGAGGGACAGCATGTTCATTCATGTGAAACCATTTACCTTAATGTCATTTTAAATCTAATTTAAATCACACATTCTCCCCCGATCACAATTATCAAATCATTTGAGATTTGTGATCTCGTATAGATTTAAATTGATTTTGAAAACTTTTAGGGAGAACTGTGACTTGATTGTGAAAGCGTTTGAACTGATAAGGATCGGATTTTAAGACTTTAAACTCCATTTATAAAACCATGCATGTATATCTTTTGAAAACAATTTAATGCCAAATAACTTTTTAATTTAATTGAAATCATTCTCCCCCTCAATCAATGACGTAGGTTGTTGATTGAGAGATAGAGATTTTGACAAATAAGTCCTGATGATTATCAAAAATAGAGATTGGGTTATTTTTCAAAGCATTTAGTTTTCAGCAGATAGGAGTTTATAGAATCAGAGCATAAGATTTGAAAACATGGTAAAACATGGCTCTGTTCTTTCTTTAAAAAGCGGGTTATTGCCTGAAAATGACAATAAACCATTTCTCTTTCTCCCAAAATTTTTTTTTTTTTTTTTTTTTTTTTTTTTTTTTTTTTTTTTTTTTAAAGAATTCGAACAACATCTAAAGACCCGTGTCATTCTTTGAATGACAGCACAAAGACCGTAGATATTATCGAACCGGAAGAAACATGACAAAAATGACAATAATAATTTTTTTTTTTTTTTTTTTTTTTTTTTTTTTTTTTTTTTTTTTTATGGATTTTGAAAGTTTTATGTTTTTGTATTTTGTTTTTCAAATATATATGTACATGAGATAGATGAAGATAGACCTTTACTCCTCGTCTTCCTCCTGAAGACGTTTGAGAGTTTCTGGTTGAAGGCTTTTCAAACCAAGACGTGGAAGAATAAACTCAAAACGTTCTCTTGGAAGAGCTTTGGTGAAGATGTCTGCTAACTGATATTCAGACCTCACAAAATATAGTTCCACCACACCTTTTTCCACTTGTTCCCTGATGAAATGATGTCGAATGTCGATATGCTTTGCTCTTGAGTGTTGAACGTTGTTGCATGAGAGAGCAATAGCACTTTTATTATCACAGTACAGAGGTATTTTGTTGAATTCAAAGCCATAGTCAGATAATTGAGATCTCATCCATAAGATTTGAGCACAACAAGATGACATGGCTATGTATTCAGCCTCTGTAGAGGAAATAGAAGTACTCATTTGCTTCTTTGAAGACCAGCTCACAAGCTTATCACCCAAAAACTGAGCACCTCCTGACGTACTTCGACGTGTATCTTGACAACCTGCATGATCAGCATCTGCATAGGCCGTTAGTGACATACCGGTGTCCTTCGGGTACCATAGTCCCATATTGATGGTTCCTTGGAGATACCGAAAGACCCGTTTAACTGCTTCAAGGTGCTTTTTAGTAGGCTTAGCCTGGTATCTAGCACACATGCACACAGAGAACAAAATGTCTGGTCTACTAGCAGTGAGATACATCAGGGATCCAATCATACTCCTATATTTCGTTTGGTCAATCATGATCCCTGAGAGGTCCTCATCTAGTTTGGTTCGGTCAATCATGGGGGTGTCAACAGGGTCACTTGAATCAAATCCAAATTTCTTTAAAATCTCTGTTGCATATTTAGATTGATTTATGAAAATGCCTCCGGGACTTTGTGAAATTTGTAATCCCAGGAAAAATGACATTTGTCCCATCATTGACATTTGAAACTTTGAACTCATTTCATTAGAAAAACGATCACATTCCATTGGGTCAGTCGAGGCAAAAATAATATCATCAACATAAATTTGAACATGAGTTAAATGTTTGCCTGACTTCCTGGTGAACAATGTAGGATCAACTGCTCCTTTGCTGAATCCGGTTGAAAGAAGAAACTTTGAGAGTGTATCATACCAAGCCCTTGGAGCTTGCTTTAAACCGTAAAGAGCCTTCTTCAAACGATAAACATGAGTAGGATGCTCTTGATTTACAAATCCTTCAGGTTGGCTGACGTAGACGACTTCTTTAAGATCTCCGTTCAGAAATGCCGTCTTTACATCCATCTGATATACCACCATGTTCTTGCTTGCAGCATTAGCCAAAAAGATTCTGATTGCCTCGATTCGAGCAACTGGAGCAAATGATTCTTCAAAGTCTATACCCTCCTCTTGACGATATCCTTTAGCAACCAATCGAGCCTTGTTTTTCAACACATCACCATGCTCATCAAGTTTTACTTTGAAGATCCATTTTAGAGCTATAATCATAGCACAGTCTGGAGCAGGTACTAACTCCCATACATCCAGACGATCAAACTCATGAATTTCATCTTGCATAGCATTGAACCAGCTATCTTCATTCATGGCAGTTTTAACGTCTTTTGGTTCGATCTTAGATAGTACGGAGTTGAAGAAGCACCATAAGGCATCGGTTGCGAGTTGCTTCCGGGTTGATACAGGACGAGAGGGATTTCCAATGATGTTGTCTAATGGATGATCGTGAGTCCATTTTCTGAGGTGTTCATGTGGCATTTGTTGAGGAACTGAAGTAGCTGAGTCGATGTCTCCTGAAGAAGATGGTTCTGATGATGATACAGGAGTAGCGAATATGTTTTCAAATGGAGCATCTTCAGGAGTTGCAAAGGGATTAACTTCATCATTGGTGCCAGAAACATTTCCATGATGTACAATTGAAGAGAGATGATTTGTTGATGAGACTGAAGGATCAGCAGCAGGTGCTTCTTGACTTACAGATATAGAGACTGATGAATTGATTTCATTCACTGGAATATGAGCATCCTCTGTTGTAGGGATCAGCACCTCATTAGTAGTAGACTCATACAGTTCATCAAACATGGGATCAAACAGTTTCTTTACATCATCTTCAGATGGAGGTACATATGGAGTTTCTTGAGAGGAGTTTGGAACAAGAGATGAACCAATAGGACTGTTTTGAAGTGCGGGTCCTGAGCTGGAGTGTCCAGGAGCCATTTGACCGGTCAGCTCATCAAACGTAACGTGAATTGTTTCCATGATATTTCGGGTTCTTTTGTTGTAGATTCGGTATCCCTTTTTGTTGGGTGCATATCCTACAAATATTCCAATGTCAGCTTTAGCTCTAAGTTTACCCAAGTCTTGACCCTCATTAGTTGGATAGCACAATGCACCAAACACACGAAGGAAAGATAGATTAGGTTTCCTGTTGTGGACAAGTTCGTATGGAGTTTTTCCATGAGTGGTGTGAATCAGGGAGCGATTTTGTGTGTAGCATGCAGTGGCAATTGCTTCAGCCCAGAGAAACATTGGAACCTTTGAGTAGATCAGCATTGTTCTAGCAGCTTCAACAAGAGAACGATTTCGTCTTTCAACTACACCGTTCTGTTGAGGGGTTCGTGGAACACTTCTTTGATGGCTGATTCCAACGCTTTCATAGAATTCACTAAGTTGTTTGTTGACAAACTCAGTTCCATTGTCTGTTCTGATAATTCTGACAGTTTTGTTTAGTCTAACCTGCAGCTGTTTGATGAGTTTGATGATGATATCAGGAGTTTCATCCTTTGTCCTTAAGAACTTGACCCAAGTGAATCTAGAATAATCATCAACCACAACTAACACATATTTCTTCCCAAAGATATTCTGCACCCTCATTGGTCCACATAAATCCATATGAATCATATGAAGAACTTCTGTGACAGAGTTAGTAGGTTTGGGTTTATGGGCATACTTCTTGCTTTTTCCCAATTGACATGCTGAACAAAGATGATCCTTTTCATACTTTAGTCTAGGTAACCCTACAACTAAGTCCTTTCTGGAAAGATCGTTGATTGTGCCGAAGTTCAAGTGATTGAGACGACGATGCCATAACCATGACTTTGTTTTTGAAGCCTTTGATAACAAGCATATTGGTGAAGCTCTCATCATGTCATCAATAGAGATAGTGTAAAGGTTTGAGCCACGAGTTCCTTTCAACAGTTCCTTACCATTAAGATCTCTAACAAAGCAGGTATGTTTTCTGAAGGCCACTTCTAGATCAGAATCACAGAATTGACCAACAGAGAACAGATTATGACCTAAACCTTCCACATAATACACTCTGGAGATGACACTATCACCAACAACATAATCTCCATAACCCATAATAGCACCGAAATGATCATTACCAAATCTAACAGTCCCGATGAATTTGCTCACGAAGTTCATGAGCCTTGACCGGTCTCCAGTCATATGCTTGGAACAGCCTGAGTCCAGGTACCACAGAACGATTTGAACGATCTGCAGTTGAACACAGACAAGAATGGATAACTGGATATTTGGGATCCCCATGCAAGAATGGGTTCCATTTGGTTAGTAGCAACAGTTGGACCACCCACATCAGAAATAGAAGCATTCATATCAGACAGTGAAGGAATGGAATCATTGTGAATAGATGCAATACTAGTGTCTGTATTAGCCCTATTTACAGTGTGACCACTTCTTAAGGGAATAGTTCTACCAGTAGGCATCCATTTTCTAGTGGGCATTATCTGATTAGTCTTATGACCAACAGGTATCCAATAAAAGCCTATTCTGCTGAATGTTCTTCCTGTGGGTTTCCATTGTTTTCTAACTCTCTTTCGCTTTTGCCTTTTAGCCTTTTTAGCATGAATTTTAGCATTAACAACATTAACTGGACAATTAACATCATTAGGCAAAACATTAACATCACATTCATGATTAGAAACAGAATTCAAGCAATCATCAGTACAAGGTTTGCAAATAGCATCAGAATTCGAATTAATCACAGTACGCCTATGGCTAATACTAGAATCAACACGATTCGTTTTATTCGATTCAAACTTAAGGTTCCTAGATTGTTCTTCTACTCTCTTCCAGTGCACATTCTTAGCTTGAGAGGTCCTATCATTCCTTGTATTGTCTTGAGACTTTGACCTGCTCCCTTTAATGTCACTGATTACTCCTGTAGAGGGAATGGGAACATTAGTTTGTTTTACTACTCTTTGCACCACCTGTTTAGATGTGCTGGGATCTGAACTACATGCAGGTGCACTCAGGTTCACTTTCTTAACATTAGAGGTACTGAGATTAGTACTCCTAGAAGGCACATTTGAGTTCACTTTCCTAGTATTGACAGATCTAAAATCTGAACTACTCACTGGTGCACTACTCCTCACATTCAAACTATTGGGAATCGAGTGCATGTCATGTTTGGCCTTAGGCATTGAGCATGGAATCAAGGGGTTAACTCTCTCACCTAATGTCTTTGGGCATATAGTGATCAAACATTCTAAGATTTCTTGAGATCGTTTGGCATATAAGCATGCATGTCCAATTGCATTATCATGAGGTTTCTCTAGCTTATCTTCTTCAACAATCTCACGCAGGCATTCTAAGCAATCCTTAAGGGATGAGAAATATGTTTGAATGGCAAGTTTGTTGTTCCTTAGGTGAGGGGGGACATATGTCACAGATAAAGTAGATTTATTACCAGAGGGAACCTTAGATACAACATTCTCCGCATTGATCATTGGCATTTTCCCTTTTACCTGACTCTTCAGATTCTCAATTTCCTTTTGCAATGAAGTTATTTGTTCGTTGTTTTTGTTACGAGTGACTTTAATTGATTCAAACAACTCATTGAAATGACGTTTAACCTTTTTATTCTCTTCAAGGAAACTTTCGTTTTCCTTTTGTAAAGCATTTACTAGGTTTTGAAGATGAAACGTTTGAGAATTCTGAGAATCTAAAGAAGGAGGCATTTGGGAACCTGTCATATTGTTCGTTTGACCCTTTAATTGAGAGATTTGGACTTTCAACTTTCTGATCGTGTTACACTGAGCATGAATCTGTTCATCTCGTTTGTTTATTTGAAAAACTGCATCAAACTCTGGAACATCTGAAGATGTCTTGAAATTTGAAGTTTTGACATTTTCTTTGAGATGTTGATATTTTAGTTGTAGATTAAAATACTCAACTTCTAGTTTAGAAAAATGTTTAACCAAATTGTCATGATCATCCAGTTCAATTTTCTCATTAAGTTTAGAATTAGTTTTTTCAAGCTCAATGACACGATCATGGGAGACTTTCAGGGCCACAGATAGTTCATGAAATTTGGAAGCATTAATAGAGCAATTTGAAGCAGTAAAAAAGACATCTTGAGCAACACATTCAGTAATAAGATTCTCATTCAATGTATGCAGGTTCTTCCTCTCGATCTCATTATATTTTAATGCACGCTCATAATCACTAATTTCAACTATTATTGCATCAAATTCCTTTTCCATCCCCTTAATGTCTGTTTCTATCCCCTTTTTAAGACTCTCAAAGTGATCCTTTAAAAGTTTAAAGAAGGGCATGACCTCAGTTAAATAACATTCTTTCATTTGTTCAAAACCCCTTTCTCCTTCAGTTATGCCAGTGGGTGTGATCCTTTTCTTGCAAGTTTTCTCAAAATCAACAAATAGTTGAAAAATAACGTATTGGCTAATTAAGATATTGCTTTTAGTGGCAATTGTTCTAGGAACAAGATGCATTGGTGTGTTAGGAGGATACACAGTAGCTTTAGGCATTTTCCAAAGGGGAGGATTTGTTTTTACAATATTTTCGGCTTTCTGCTTATCTAAATCCATTTTCCAGAAGACTTGTTCGGGAGTCAACAAAGTCTGAGGCTTAAACTTGTTTAATGCAATCCAGTTTTCCTTCTTATAATCATGAGGAGTGATATTTATGTTCTTCTCTTTGCATTTGGGGTCATCTAGTTTTTTGTTCATCCTTTCCCTAGTGACTTCATCTGATTTCTTATCTTCCTCCGTGCACTCAACGCAACTAGGTTTCTGCCTAGGCTTAAGAATTTCATTACCATCATAAATCACCTTTTGAGTATTTCTAGCCTTTTTGATTACCTCAGGATTTGGTTCCTCAACAAGGGGAATGCTATGCTTATCGCTTAATACTCGATGTTTGGTGACCATGTGAGCAGTCTGAATGGTGTTTCCTTGTATGTACAACTTGTTTTCAAGTTTGTTTTTCAAAGTTTTCAGATTAGAAAAATCTCTCAAGAGCTTTGATTCTTTTGCATTAAATTCTTGCTTAAGCATTTTCACGTTTTCTTGAAGTTCTTGTTTTTGCTTAGCTGTTTTAGAAAGTTTTTCTTGCAAAGAATTTAATTCTTGTTTCAATACTTCTTCTCTAAAATTACTTTTTCTAATTACTGTACGTACTTGGTCATCCATTTCCTGCTCACGAGTGGTCAACTCAAATTTTGCACGTTGTTCATAAATGGCAACACGTTCCTTATATGCATTTAGTTCAGAGATAATGGAATCATCAGGAGCACATGCAGTGAATTCATCAAAAGCATAGTCATTGTTGACTGCAGAAGATGCATCACTAGGTACAACTTCACTTTCACTTTGTTTCACATATTGATCATATGGGACAATATTGATATTACCCGTATTTTCAATATTTGATTCAAAGGTTTCGGTTGGTTGTACTTTGTCATGCATCTGTTGCACATCAGCATCATCATATAGCTTTAATACCTCAGAAATGAGTTTGTCCCTGGATGGGCCAGCTTGTGGTGAAGAAGAGATCTTGGAAGAAGCCATTGGAGAGATGCTAGCCATAAAGATTGTGTGTGCAGTAGGTCCATCATCTACATCAGAATCGTATGCATCACAGTCACCGACTTGAAAGGCATTTTGATGATTGTGACCTATCTCCTGAATGGGCTGCTCATCTACATCTGCATCATAGGTCTTGGCATTGCCTTCAGCAAGAAACAGCAGTTCCTCTTCATTCAAAGTAGCACCATTGTCCTGAGCTTGAGCCAGCAGCATCTTATCTCTGAAGTATTCGGCATTTTGTGGACGCTTTGGAGATGTGCAGTTCCTTGCAAAGTGTCCCTCACCACCACAGTTAAAGCATTTGATTGGCTTAGCATGACCTTGGTTACCATTTCTTCCTCGATTCTGGTTTCCAACATAACCTCTCCCAGCTCCACCTCTCCCCTGATCATACTGTCTTTCCTGAACTGGTTGCACCACGATCCTTCCATCTTTAACAGTGGCTTGATTATGTGGGTTAGATGCAGTTCGTAGGTTGTTGTTGGTTTGTGGGAGAGAGTTCATGTTTTGACTAATGAGTAGAGCTAGTTGATTAACGATGTTATCCACGCGTGCATCAGCATCAGCTTGTTTGAACTGAGGATCAGGGATGAGTTTGTGATTACCATTACCCAAGGGAATGACTTGTGATGCTTTGGTTGTGATTCCAATGTTTGAGTAGAAGGCAGTTGAATCATTAGATGAGCTTGTCTCTCCTGGGTTAGTTTTGAACTGATTGAGAATCAATTTTTCAAACATAGCATGTCTCTCATTCTGAAGGAGGAAGGCATAGAGTTGCTCATAGTTTGTATGCTTCAATCCTTTCGTGAGTTTCACAGATGTGACAAACTTGTGCCATTCGGGATTCATGTTGTTCACAAACTTTGAGTTCAACTGAATGTTAGGCATAGTCATCTTGATGTTCCTCATGTCATTCACTAACTTATGAAATCTCACATAGTACTCATAGACACTCTCATCTGGTTTCATCTTGAAGTGCTCAAATTCATCATAGAGTTGGGATTCCCTGTCTTCCATAGTTAATTCTGAACCTGAGAGAAGCATCTTAACGTTATCCCAAACAGCCTTTGCATCAGTGTTATGATTGATCAGCTTGTAGATGTCTTTAGGAAGACCTTGAAGAACAATGTTTGAAGCCCTGATATCTGCATCGAATCTCTTTTTCTCCTCATTATCAAGCTCATTGTACATCTTGGGTCTGTCCATTCCGTAGACAGGAGTACCATCTTCATTAGTATCAAGTATGTCTCTAGTCGTCTCAACCCGATATGGTCCTTCATCAATGGATTTGAGAATGTTGACACCATTTTCCTTTCCAAGGCAATACAATCTGATTCGTTGAGCCCAAGAATCGTAGTCAGTTCTGTCAAGCATTGGTGGACGAGTATCTGAGCCAGCTGCTTGAACATCCTCGGCAACAGTGGAGATGACAGTGGGAACAGTGGGAATGTTGGTAGACATGTTAACAGATTATACGGGATTTTATGACTCTATGATTAAACCGGGAAATAGATTCTTTCACGGGATTTTACTAAATCAAGAGAAAACCTTAAACAATCACTCAAGTTGCTAGATGATAAGATGCTAACTCGCTACCAAATAATGCACTAAGTCGCTAGAAATTAGTGCACTAAGTCGCTAACCCTTAACTCGCTACACGTCTAAGTCGCTAGAATCCCAAGTCGCCAACAGAAGAGCAATTCGCTAAGTAGTAACTCGCCACAGACTAAGTCGCTAGCCAAATTTGTGCAGTAATTCGCTACACAATTCGCTAGATATGCAAGTCGCTAAAGAGCAACTCGCTACAGACTAATTCGCTACCACAAGTCGCTAACCGTAGTGGAGATTCCACTACTTGTACTGTAACTCGCTAGCTCTAACTCGCTAGATTTTATAACTGTAAGTCGCTACCAAGAAAACAAGTCCGAGAGCTAATTCGCCAGGTTGAAAAACCAAATAACCTTCACTTTTCAATCCAAAAACAACCCAACCAAGATGATTCAAGCTTACCAAATGAAAACCTAAACACTTTTGATGATTCTAAACATAAAAGTACCAACAAAATTCAAACTTTAACACAAGAAATCAACCAAATGATGCAAAAACCACTAAACTTTTTCAAACTCAAAAACCACCTAAAAACCACTATAAATCCAAAGATGTGCAAGATATGATCTAACCATGGCTCTTGATACCAATTGTGAGATATAACTTTTCACATACACATCAAACCATAACACAAGGTGGCGAATAAGATGGAATTCTAGAGAGAGAAAGTTAGAGGTTTAGGGAACTTAGTGAGAGAAAGTGAAAGATATTATTATGAGCTCCAACTCTCTACCTTGGAAGGTAGAGAGTATTTATAGTCTTACATAACTCGCCACACTTTGGGCTGTGGATCAGGCATACAGTGGGTAAAGACCCGTCCGTCCTCCACGGTGTTACTTAACTAAATTACTACTTAACTTAAAAGAACTACGACTACGAGCTTTCTAACGAATACATATACTTGAGGTGACCGACTCTTTAATACCGGGAATTTCTAATTCCTAACAGTTTGATACAACAATGAAGTATGGATCAACACTAGATCATACAACACTAAACAAACAAGACTTCCAACTTCTCGTTGAAGCTTGAATATGACTTGATCTTCTTTGCTACAAAAGAGATCACTAATATGATATGTAACTGAGTTAGAAAGGTTAGAGAGAAGATATGTATGAGAGTATGTTAGAAAAGGATGAAAAACTACTTGGCTTGGCATTGCTATTTATAGCCAAAATGGACAGGAGCGTCCACGGACGGCGGACCCCTTAAAAGGGTTCCGCCCGTGTACCATTTTGGTACCGCCGGGTCTGACAGCCAAGATATCAAATCTTGCCAAAGTCAACTCTATCTAAGTGAGATTGTGCAAGATATGAAGAGTACAAATCTTCACAAAATATCTAATGGAATCTTCCAATGATTTCCATGATGTAATACATGATGTCATATGTTGTATTTCTATTTTTAGAAATATGCAAATGCTTAAGTAGTGTTTGGTAGACATTCTAAAAACTACTATCATACATAATGATTAGAGTCATATCAAGATGTCACTAATCACAAATGTAAATGCTTGAATGATGAATATATTGTTTGAGAAAACTTGTTTTAATATCTATTAAACTTGACAAGCTTTAAGCTTTTATAAATTAAATTTACTTTTGTCGTTAACAAAACTTAGGCAAAGATCAAAAATATAAATAACGTTTAATGACGATATTTGTATTAACACGATCATACAAGGGATTTTGAGGTTCCAAGGATTTCCTCTCCTAATCTTTGGACATATCCTAATGATGGGTGATCGGGGATTATCGATTATGTATTGGTGGTAAGCAACCTCTTCCTTAGTGGGGTAAAGATTGAAGTAAGCACTATCTTCCTCATTCTCATTTATCCTATGCAATCCTTTAGGCTCATTGATTTCACCAATGATTTGGTTGCGAAGAAAGTTGAAGGAATGATGGTCAAGTGGTTGACTTGGAGTGGGTGGGCAAAACTTAGGAAGAAAACGGGTAGTGAGATCTTCCCAACTTGAAATGGAGCCGGCGGGAAGTCGCTCAAGCCAATTACTAGCTTGGTCCTGTAGAGAGAATTGGAAGAGACGCAGACGTGTGGTCTCCCGAGTAGTAGCATCGAGGTCGATGGAATCGACAATTTTAAGAAAATCCTTAAGATGCTAATTAGGATCTTCGGAACGAATTCCATGGAATGCACATCCGTTTTGCACCAACCGGATGGTGTCGGATCGCAAGGCCGTAGTTTGGGCTTAGTCGGGAAGCTCAATGGTGTTTCTATAGCCTAGGTGGCTTGGTCTCGAGTATTCACCAAGAGTACGGCCTCTTGGCGGGTCATTTGGTGGTGGGTTGATGAGTGGTGGTTGGTTATCACCTTCCATGATGAAAAGTGATGGGATTACTAACAAAGGTCACGAAGAAGGGGGATAGACTACGAGGAAGCTAAAAATGGGAAAAAATCTTACTTGATAGGAATCAAGCAAGGAAACCTAAAAGAGGTGAACTCCTAACTAGCTATTCTATTCCCCGGCAGCGGCGCCAAAAACTTGATACGCTTACACAACGCGTTCGGGGTCAAAGGAACTTCCTTTTCGTCGAGCAAGTTTTTCAACACCCTAGGCAGTGAACCTAATCGTTGTAGTGTAGTATTTGGGTAAGCCACAGGAATTGATATCGTTCTCTAGGGGAATAGGAATGCTAGTGACAAGTTACTACGCTAAGGTTGGGGTTGAGGAAGATTATTTTTTATCTTTTTATATATTTTAGGAAATGAAAAGGTATGAATCTCGGGATTTGGATTTGGGGGTTGGTATTTCTACCGATTACTTCTACTTATCTAATTATCTAATCTAAGGTGAGGGTAGTCTATGTCTATTTTTGTGTGCTCGTATGATGATTAAAAATGTATTTGCTTAGGCTTTATTACTCCCTAGTTATCTCCTATTGATGGTTGAATTGTCACGTCCTTATTCTTAATCGCGTTGTGTCTCTAAGGTCGTAGGGTATGCGTTTATCCCTAAGTCTTTGAAGCTACCAAAGGTTAACGACTACAAAATCTCTAGGATTTATAAACTTAACACTAAGGTATTCTTAGGATGTATAGCATACAATTACTCTAGGTAATTATAAACTAAGGTTCAACAAAGATTAATCAAGCATTAACAACACAACGAATGACCTATCGCAATACTAGGTCAATCACAACTAAGATAAGAGACAACCAATCAATATTCAATAACTAAGTTTCATATTACCTAAGCAAACACATAAGTAAATTAGCCAGACATGGGGAACATGCAAGCATACACACAATCAATTGAAGACATAATTAAATTATAGAAGTAAAACACTTATGTTGATGTAAGATAGGGCATGAAACCCTAAAATACTGTACAAGACAGCCTTGGTTCGGTTTAGGTTTTTACTCCACAAAACTACACTCTGAAAACTAAAAAATTTGGTTTCTATATATAAGGTTACAACTGCGACGGCGTCACCCTTTAGTTTGTGACACCGTCGGGTCATCGTCATTAGGGTTTCGTCTTGGCCATGTTATCATTGTGACGACATCACCTTATGTCTGTGACGCCGTCGCCTTGAGTCTCTGACGCCGTCTGGATCAAATCTAGGTCGTCTGAGCCGTCACTTGTAAATAAGCAATTTGGCTACTGATTCGTCACAAAACTTGTTCCGACGGCGTCACAAGTATAACCTGACGCCGTCCCCTTCAGTTTCAGCAGCTTGAGTGTCTCGATTCTTGACTTTGGCCCTTTTCTTCATATATTCGCGCCTTTTCGTCCAAATAAGTGTCATTCCAGCAATTTACTTTCAAGATACCTAAAAAGTGAAAAGGAACGATATTAAGTAATAACGGATACAAAAGTGATCAAATAAGGGCTTAAACGACCCCTCAAAAAGGTACATTTTAAAACCTTATCACTTATATAGACCCAAGATACACATTAGCCCTCCAACATAGCTAAACTTGTCATCTAACTACTAACTTCAATATCAGCACAAGAAGACTTATTCAACTTGACAATATAAGTCCCTTGACTTATCAAACTATATCTTCCAACATTTTCTGAAGTTAAGATAGGGCTTTTGTAATTGAAGGTGTATATAGTCCGATTCTAGTTTCAATTTGGTGATACTCAAGAAAGTCGCGTTCTAATTGGAGTTTTGTTGCTCAGTCCACCCACTCGATCCATCTGTTTTGTAAGCATAATTGTTCTTCTGTTTTCTTTTTACTTTGTCAATTGAATTATTACTTAAAATTTCCTTCTACTCGATTTGATTATGAACAATTAAAGAGAATGTTAAGTTGTTGTTGTTACGGCTGTGGATCGAGAAAAAGGAAAAGAAAACATAAAATCTGTTAGAAGTTCTTATTTGATTTAGTATTTGGCTGATATTTTCGTCTTGCGTAAATTGGCTCAACCGATCAAGGTTAAGAGTAGTCTTGTTAGGCTAATGGCATTTTGATGAATCGACACCTAGACCCATGAGGGTTTTTGGTATCGAGTCCTCTTGCTGTGTCGGGTCGTACCTGATTAACATGAGGCTCGGTCATGGTTTCTTTTTGTGTCGCTCGAATAGTAGTGTCATAGTTATGTTTTCGAGGGCTAGTCAATGATTTGCATTAGCTAATGTTGTTATGAGTTTTCGAGGTGCAAAGAGCACCCCAAAGGGGTGTGTTAGTGCAAATATTATGAAATTTAATCTATACAGTCTCATTTATTTTGATTGATGACAAACATGTAACTCGTAATATATAACGTAAAATGTACAAGTTACTCGTAATCACATTTTGTTCCAACATACATTCAACACCTCTCGATGTTTCAAGTCCTCGTATGTTACAACACAGGTTCGTACAGGTTTGTTATGTGGCATTATGATCAAACCCCTTAACAAATCATTTAGAATGTTTAAAATACATTTATAGTCAATAAGTATTTTAATAGGTTAACCATTCTATTTCGAACCTCATTTTACATTTTGCATTCACAAGTATTTTATACAAATACATCTTCTGTAAAATGTCTAACAAATATATACTTTTATTTGTACAAGTAAACTAACTATAATATTCATACAAGTACTAAAGTTTACTTGCACTTGACAAAATACATTTTATTTTGACAAACACTCAACTAGATATTTTATTTTACAAAAGGTAACTAGACATTTTACTAACTAGTTACATAATACATTTTACAAGTTTACTTTGATAAATATTTTAATCAAAATGAAATTGCATTTACAATATCTAAGATATAAAATCTAATAGAATCATATAAAATATTTTGAAAAAATATGAACTAGATTTGCAAGATTTTGTAAGATATTCTAAGATACCAAATCTAATAAAAGATCTTGAAAAGATTTGACAAAGTTTTTTTTTATTACAACTTTAGCTATAAATACCAACCCATTGTTTTCTCATTTCTTCCAACACACATTCTCTCTATCATTCTTGCATCATTTAGATCTATAGATAACCATGTAGTAACATACATTAATCACCCTCATCATCACATGATCATAATGCCTCTAACATTCATCTTTGTTGTAAGCATACTTTACATTTTGATCAACCAAGGAAACTTGGAGATATAGTCATCCTCATTCACCACAAGCATACACACATGAAGATCTATCACATCAAGCTTGGGAAACTTGTGATCTTCATCATTTGAAGGCTTCATATAAATGGAAGTTCATTTAGAAGTAGTCATTCATATCCATTAAACATTTATGTCATGGATCATCATTGTAAACATTATTGCATCATCACAACACTTTCACCAAACTATATTAAATGGTTTATGTGTTTGTGCCATAAAACACAAGGTTTGTTATGTTGGGCCTTAAAACATAACGGGAGTGGTTGTACCCGGAAAGAACTCGACATCTAGCTTAGTGTCGGAAATATTGTATAGGCGACGTTAGGTTGGTTCTACATCGAACTAGAACCCAGTATTTAGCTTTGTACCGGAAAAAGTGTAAGCGACGATTGTAAGGTTTTCTCCGTCGAGGATGTCTTCTGATAAGATTTAAAACGTACACTTTTCGCCCACTTTTATATCCGTTACTGCTTAATTTCGTTCCTTTCCACTTTTTAGGTCTCTTGGAAGCAAAATGCTGGAATGATGCATATTTGGACGAAAAGGAGTGAATATATGAAGAAAATGGCTAAGTCAAGATCGAAGACACTCAAGCTGCTGAAAGTGAACCTGACGGCGTCCCAATCAAAGGGCGACGCCGTCCCTTTATACGTAATTAAATTTGTGACGGCTCAGTAGACTTTTTGCTAAATTACACCTGACGGCGTCAGGCTTTGAAGAGGAAGGGCGTCACGAAGACTTTTCATCCCAGACGGCCTAGATCCAGAATCAGAAGACGTCATTATTGAAACTCGACGACGTCACAACTACAATGTGACGCCGTCCCAACTATTACTTGGCTAAGACGAAACCCTAATGACGGCGATCTGACGGCGTCCCACCTATAAGGCGACGCCGTCGCAAGTGTAAAATTATATATAGAAATCGAATTTTTAGAATTTTGAGGAGGTAGACTTGTGAAGTAAAAACCTAAAACGATTGTAGTCCGGTTTGGACAACATCTTAGGGTTCTCATACCCTATTTTACATCAAGATAAGTGTTTTACTTCATTAATTTCATTATGTCTTCGATTGAATGTGTGTATGCTTGCATGTTTAACATGTCCGGCTAAATTTCTTTTGTATTTGCTTAGATCTATGAAACCTAGTTATTATTGATTGGTTGTCTCTTATCTTAATTGTAAATGGCTTAGGAATGCACTAGGCTATCGTTGTGTTTGAATGCTTGAATAATCTTTGTGAACCTTAGCTTATGAATCACTTAGCGGAATTTTAGGCTAAACATCCAAAGATAACCTTTGAGTTAGTTTATGATTGACCTAGAGATTTCGTAGACAATAATCTTAAGGTAGTCTCAAAGAGTTAGGGAGAAAAGCATACCCTACGACCTTAGAAAACACAACGCGTTAAGAATAAGGACGTGACAATTCAACCACCAATAAAAGATAACTAGAGAGTAATAGTATCTAGGTAGACACATTTTTAATCATCATACGAGCACACATCAATAGACATAAGACTACCCATAGTTTAGATAATTAGATAGTAGAAGTAATCGGTAGAAGTACCACCCCCCAAATCCAAACCCCGAGATTTTACCCTTAGATTTATAAAAAATATAAAAAGATAAAAAAAGAATCTTCCTCAACCTCAACCTTAGCGTAATACACTTCTCACTAGCATTCATATTCCCCTAGAGAACGATATCAATACCTGAGGCTTACCCAATACTACACTACAACGATTAGGTTCACTGCCTAGGGTGTTGAAAAACTTGCTCAACGAAAAGAAAGTTCCTTTGACTCCGAACGCGTTGTACGCGCATCATCTTCCTAAAACGCCCTAAGCATAAAACACGATGAAAAATATATTTATAAAACACGATGAAAAAAATATTTATCAGTGTATTCATAACTTGCGTTGCTCACACTATTTTTTATGTATAGCAACTCTTCAAATGTATTATTCCCTAGTGATGAGCCTACATATTTGTTCTAATTCTTCATAATCTGCAACATCTAGTTACTTTTAGTCTTATAGCATTTTTAAGTGTACAATGCAAGACAAACATCACTTATCAAATAGTCTGCTATTAAGTAAGCATACTTCCATACATAGTATTTAAGTCATTTAATGGTAAAATCATTCGTTGTATCAGACAACCCTATAGTCAATATTAAAATAAGCACGAAAAACAAGCGACACATCGAAATCCAATATTTTCTTGAAAAGTTTTCTAAAAGTATAAATTTCTCTGGCACTTTTCGATATTACATTGCACTTTTTACATTTATAAATAATATCATTTAAACATGTTTTGAAAGTTTCAGCGCACTTTTAAAGACAAAAATCCCTATTTTTCTAGAAGAAAACAAAATTGAAAATTAGAGATTTTTTTCTACAACTAAACGAAGCATGTTTAATATCATGTTACCTGACCCGTTAACTACTTGAACAGTTGAGTGTGACTATAAAAATCCGCTCAAACCATTATTTTTCAAAACAGTGACTCTAGGCCTCTAGCCCATAACTGATCTATTTTTTTTTCTCTCGAGAAGCCCATGAATTTTTGTTTTATCGTTAATTTCATGTTACCCGCTATTTTTAGGCTCTTTATCAAGCGATGCTAGCATTCAGAGGAATGTATAGGCTTATAGAACTTGTTTGATCTATCAGTTTTGTCACCTCTAGTTACAAGAATTTTCTGAAACTGATAATGAAATACATTTCCAATTTATTCATCCAATATTTGACTTAAATTAAGGTCGTCTCGTAAATTTCAATGACCATAAACTAATGTGATATGACCACAAATATGTAAGTATCAAAGTGTTTTGTGTCTCATTAATCAAACCGAATAATACATATGTAGTATGCAAACCCTAACAAGTCAGGCCTTAGCCCATACAACCTACAATCGGGCTATACTAAATATACGACTAACACTCCCATGCAGTTTGAGCGGAAAGACACTGGACACTCAAACTGGTACGAAACTCCTCAAACAAATCTGAAGGTAAGGCTTTGGTGAAAGTATCTGCATACTGATAACGTGATGGAACATGAAGAACTCTAGCTTGACCAACAACAACCAAATCCCGAACAAAATGAATATCAATCTCTATATGATTCGTATGTTGTTGTTGAACAGGATTAGAAGATAAATATACTGGCAATAGACAAGCGTATCGGAAGACAAAGGGGTATACAGCTCACGTAATAGGTTCCTCAACTAACAGGTCTCAGCAACAGCATTGGCAACACCACAATACTCTGTCTCTGCACTAGAACGAGAAAGCGTCGACTGACGCTTAGAAGACCACGAGATTAAGTTGTTGCCAAGAAATACACAATAGCCAGAAGTGGATCTCCGAGTAGTAGGGAAACCAGCCCAATCAACATCCGAATAAGCAACCAATGAGGATGTAGAAGATGAAAACAATTGTAACTCATAGTCTAAAGTACCCCGAACATGCCTCAAAATCCGCTTAAGTGCCGAGAAATGAGGCTCCCGTGGATCATGCATATAAAGACAAAATTGATACACTCATAAGAAATATCAGGGCGAGTATAAGTGAGATACTTAAGAGAACCCGCAAGACTCCTATATAACGTCGGATAAAAAACTGGATCACCATCGTCACCCAGTTTAGAATCCGTATCAACAGAAGTCTGACTGGAGTTATAGCCAACCATATGAGCACACTCAAGAATCTCAGTAGCATACTTACGTTGAGATAAAAACATCACTGAAGAATCACGCGTAACATAGATACCCAAAAAGTAATTAAGAGAACCCAAATTTATCATAGAAAACTTCTGATGTAAAGAAGCAATAATCTGTTGTAACAAAATCTCAGATGAAGTAGTGAGAACAATATCATCAACATATAGTAACAAATAAGCAGTGTCTGTCTGTAGATAAATAACTATGAGTCACAACGACTATGACTAAACCCAACCCGAGTAATATAAGCGCGAAAGCACTGAAACCAAGCCCGAGGGGCCTGCTTAAGACCATAAAGAGACCTTTGCAATAAGCCAATAAACAAACATAATCAGGATGTGCAGAATTCCAAAACCCAGACGGCTGATGCATATAAACTGTCTGAGCTAAATCACCATGAAGAAAGGCATTCTTGACATCCAGCTGATGAACCGGAAAATGTCGATAAAAGTGTCCGAGCATGCATCTTGCTAGTTTTATCAGTATTTTACATATTGCCTTTAAAAGAACTACTTTATTTGAAAATAGAATTTATAAGTTTTGAATTTTGAAATAATTTAAAGTAAGCATAATAATCAAATTTGGCGCTTTTGCTTTCAATTCTTTAGATAATTGTTGGTGGGGAAAATAGTTAATAATATCATGTTGAGGAATTTGTATCATTTCAGGAATTATGATAAGATATTATGATGATTTATACATATTAGATAAGAATAAGATCACTTATATAAATTTTTAAAAATGCAATCATAATGGGTCAATGAATCATATGGTGCTTGGCTCCAGAAAAATCATAGTTACATATGAAAAGAACTACTGTATATTATTTGGCATCATACCATACTAGTTGACTTCTTTATCATGTTAACAAGAACATGTATTTCAACCATCATAACTTTCCAAACGGCTGATTCGAATCATATAGGAAAAAATTGATAAATGACGCCGAAGGACAATTATAAGTATTACTTCTCATGAAGAGAAGTAGGTGTTAGGATTTAGTAAATCCAGTACTTAAAGTGTCGGTCACCTCAAGTATGTATGCTCGTTAGAAAGCTCGTAGTCATAGTAAGTCTATGATAGTATTTAGTTTACTTTGTAACACCGTGGAGGACGGACGAGTCTTTACCCACTGTATGCCTGATCCACAGCCTTATAGAGGCGTCTCATGTTTGTACCCTATAAATACCATTTGCCCTCAAAGGCAAAGGGTTGGAGCTTTCATAATACATTTTTCTTTGTCTCTCTAAAGTTCCCATCCTCTCCCACTTTCTCTCTCTAAACCTTATCTCTTTACACCTAACTTGTGATAAACCAAGATCCTACAAATGGTATCAAGAGCCATGGTTTGATCATCCATCTCTCATGTTCTTGGTTTGATTGTTATTTTTGGGATAAGGTTTGGTTTTTGTACGCGTATCGTGGTGGTTATGCGTGGTCTCGTATACGAGTTTTGGTACCTTTAAAGCTTTAAAATTTACACTTTTTAATCCAAGATTCTTGTGGGTTAAGGTTTATTGAGTGCTTAAATTTCAGTTTCTTGCAAAAAGGTTCAAACTTTACGAGTTTTTCTTGGTTTTTATGCGTGTTTAGATACGTGTGTACGGACTTACGCATAAGAGAGATTCTTGGTTTTGATCCTCTAGCTTTGTTGTTTTGGTGTTTTTAAGGTTGTGTCATCATTATAATCTGGTTTACTAAACAGTTTTGATCATAAAAACGTGTTTGGCAAATTTTGTACTTTCTACGCATAACAAAACCCTAATCCTACGCGTAAGGTGTTTTTCACGTGATCTTCATTTCTGGTGGTTACTCAGTGTTCTTCTTGTTTGGATAAGCCTGAAAAACACTTCGACTTTGGATATCTCTTACGCTGTGAAGTGCAAGAGATTTTTGTGGGTAAAACCGTAATTTTACGCATAAGCATAAAACTTACGCGTAAAAATTTCTTACGCATAAGCCTGTCTTACGCCTAAGGGAAACTTACGCATAAGGTTCTTACGCCTAAGCTTTAGTTTACGCATAAACTTAAGCCTTTTACCCTAAAACTCTACGTGTAATCTCTAGACTACGCGTAAGCTCTGTCTACGCGTAAGCTTGTGTCTACGCGTAAGTTTGTTGTTACGCCTAAGCTGCTACCTACGCGTAAGCCTTTCATCTACGCATAAGTATATAAGTTTTACGGTTTCTCTTTTGATTTTGTAAAATCCCGTGAAGATATCTATTTCCCGGTTAAATCAAAGACTTGTAAAATCCCGTAGAATTTAAACATGTCTTCCGTTGCTGATGATGTGCAAGCTGCAGGGTCTGATACTCGTCCCCCCATGCTTGATAGAACTGACTATGAGTCTTGGTCACAAAGAATCAGGTTGTACTGCTTAGGAAAGGAGAATGGAGTTAACATCCTTAAGTCAATTGATGAAGGACCTTATCGGGTTGAGACCACAAGAGACATAATTGATACTGCAGCAGATGGTACACTGATTTTTGGATTAGATAGACCAAAGACATATGATGAGCTGAGTGATAAGGAGAAAAAGAGATTTGATGCTGATGTCAGGGCTTCAAACATCATACTTCAGGGTCTTCCAAAAGATATCTACAAGCTTATCAATCACAACACAGAAGCCAAGGCAGTTTGGGATAATGTCAAGATGCTACTCTCTGGTTCTGAATTGACCATCGAAGACAGAGAATCACAGCTGTATGATGAATTCGAGCACTTTAAGATGAAACCTGAAGAAAGTGTCTATGAATATTACGTGAGATTCCACAATCTGGTGAATGATATGAGGAATATCAAGATGACTATGCCAAACATTCAGCTGAACTCAAAATTCGTAAACAACATGAATCCCGAATGGCACAAGTTTGTCACTTCTGTGAAGCTTACCAAAGGACTAAAGAACACCAACTACGAGCAATTGTATGCCTTCCTTCTTCAGAATGAGAAACATGCTATGTTTGAAAAAAGGATTCTTGAACAGTTCAAATCTCAACCAGGAGAAACAAGCTCATCAAATGATACAACTGCATTCTTCACCAAAGCATCACAAGTCACACCCACTGGAAATGATAATCACAACCCCGTTCCTGATTCGGGATATAAGCAACCTGATGCCAATGCAGTCATGGAACACTTTATCAATAAATTGGCTCTTATGGTTAAACAAAACTTAACCTTCTCTCCACATACCAACAGACTTCACACTAACAATGAAATCAGGACTGCATCCAATCTACACAACCATGCTTTGGTCAGAGATGGAAAGGTTACAGTACAACCAGTTCAAGAAAGGCAGTACGAACAAGGAAGAGGTGGAGCTGGTAGAGCCTATGCTGCAAATTAGAATTGGGGAAGGAATGGAAACCAGGGTCAAGCAACGCCAATCAAGTGCTACAACTGTGGTGGAGAATGGCACATTGCTAGGAACTGTACTCAACCAAAACACCCTCAAAACGCATAATACTTCAGGGACAAGATGTTGTTGGTTCAAGCACAAGATAATGGTGTAATGTTGAATGAAGAGGAGCTGTTGTTCTTGACTGATGGGAATGCTAGAACATATGATGGAGATGTGGACGAACAACCAGTGCATGCTGCTCAGAACAATCCCAACGCCTTTCAAGTTGTAGACTGTGATGCATTTGACTCGGACGTTGATGATGAACCATGTGCACAAACTATCTTCATGGCTAATATCTCTCCCATGACCTCTTCATCTCAACAAGCCAGTCCATCCAAGGAATCCATCATTAAAGAGGTACTCAAACTATATGATGTGGTTGATGAGCAAAAGATTCACCATGAAGTACAATCTACTGAAGTCATTGAGTCAGATATTGAAAATATGGGAAATAACAATGTTATCCCATATGAACAATATGTGAAACAAGATGACAGTCTTGTTGTTCCTAGTGATGAATCTTCTGCAATTAACAATGAATGCATGCCTGATGAATACACTGCATTTGTGCCTGATGATTCCTTGACCACTGAGCTCAATACCTATAAGGAACAAGTTGCTATTTATGAACAGCGTGCTAAGTTTGAGTTAACTACCCGTGAGCAGGATATGGATAACCAAATGCGTACAATTGTTAGAAAAAGTAATTTTAGAGAAGAAATATTAAAACAAGAGTTAAACTCCTTACAAGAAAAGCTTTCTAAAACTGCTAAGCAAAAACAAGAACTTCAAGATAATGTGAAAATGCTTAAGCAAGAATTCAATGCTAAGGAATCAAAACTTTTGAATGATTTTTCCAATCTAAAAACTTTGAAAATCAAACTTGAGAATAAGTTGTACGTACAAGGGAATACCATTCAGACTGCTCACATGATCACTAAGCATAGAGTCTTAAGCGATAAGCATAGCGTTCCCCTTGTTGAGGAACCAAGTCCAGAGGTTATTAAAAAGGCTAGAGCTGCTCATAAGGTACTTTATGATGGTAATGAAATCCTTAAGCCTAGGCAGAAACCTAGTTGCGTTGAGTGCACTGAGGAAGATAAGAAATCAGATGAAGTCACTAGGGAGAAAATGAACAAGAAGCTAGAAAATCCTAAGTGTAAAAAGAATAACATAACGATCAAACCTCATGATTACACTGAGGAAAACTGGATCTCCTTAAACAAGTTTAAGACTCAGACACTTCTAACTCCTGAACAAGTGTTCTGGAAAAAGGATATGGATATACAAAAAGCTGAGAATATTGTTGAAAAGAATTCCCCTTGTAGGAATTTGCCAAAAGCAACTGTGTATCCTCCCAATACACCAGTGCACCTAGTTCCTAGATCTATTGCCACTAATAGCAGGACCTTAATCAGTCTATATGTTGTTTATCAGCTGTTTGTTGATTTTGAGAAAACGTGTAAGAAGAGAATCACACCTACATGGATAACTGAGGGGAAAGGGTTTTTGAGCAAACCAAAGAATGTTATTTAACCGAGGTCATGCCTTTCTTTAAACAATTAAAAGGTCAATTTGAGAGTCTTAAAATTGGAATAAACACAGATATTAAAGAAATGGAAAAGGAATTTGATGCAATGATTGTCGAGGTCAATGATTATGAACGGGAACTTAAATATAATGAATTGAAAGGAAGAATCTGCATATATTAAATGAGAACTTGATTTCTCAATGTGTTGCTCAAGATGTGTTTTACATTGCTACGAATTCTTCTATTACTGCGTCTCAATTTCATGAATTATCTGTTGCTTTGAAAGTTTCCCATGATCGTGTAATTGAGCTTGAAACAACGAATTCAAAATTGCATGAAAAAACTGAACAGGATGATCATGATAATCTGGTTAAACATCTTTCAAAATTAGAAGTTGAACATCTAGCTTTGCAATTAAAATATCAACGTCTGAAAGAAAATGTTAAAACCTCAAATATCAAGACATCCTTGGATGTTCCTGAATTTGATGCAGTTTTTGAAATTAGCAAACGTGATGAACAGATTCAAGCTCATTGTAACACGGTCAGAAAGTTGAAAGCCCAAATTTCTCAATTAAAGGGTGAAATGAACAATGTGAATGGCTCCCAAATGCCTCCTCCTTTAGATTCTCAGAATTCTCAAAATTTTCATCTTCAAAACTTGGTTAATTCTTTACAAAAGGAAAATGAGAGTTTTCTTGAAGAAAATAAAAAAGTTAAACGTCATTTCAATGAGTTATTTGAGTCAATAAAAGTCACTCGTAACAAAAATAATGAAAAAATAACTTCATTGCAAAAGGAAATTGAGACTCTGAAGAGTCAGGTAAAAGGGAAAATGCCAATGACAAATGGGGAAAATGGTGCTTCAAAGGTGCATGTCTGTAATAAATATGCTTTGACTGTGAAATATGTTCCTCCTCATCTTAGGAACTACAAACTTGCTATTCAAACATATTTCTCATACCTTAAGGACAGCCTAGAATATCTCCGTGAGATTGTAGAAGAGGATAAGTTAGAGAAACCACTTGATAATGCAATTGGCTGTCAAACCCCCAAATTACCTGTTTTGCAGCGGAATGGAATTCCTGGGGATTGACTGTCATAGCACCACAATCACAGTTATATTGAACGACCTAAAGTGTCGTTTGAAAAATACATCGTTTGATTTAATAAAACAATCAGAGTTTACAAAGTAGGTCCCAAATGAAAATCAACTTGTGCGGAAATAAGTTTGTTACAATTCAAACGATGTTTTAAAGTACGTAAAACCCAAGTGAGACGCGTCGTCATCGCGACTCCATGATGTGTCCAAATGCATGCCATGAAGTGAATGCCTTAGATACCTGAGATAAAAACATGCTAAAAAGTGTCAACACAAAGGTTGAGTGAGTTCATAGAGTTTATGAAGAAATGTAAAGCCTTTCAAAATCGTTTATGCAGCAAAGGCATCGTAAATCCACTCAGTTCCAAGTTCCGCCCATACAAAACTTGCAACCTGTGTGTTCACAACCCATTGCCAAAGTGTAATGTAGTTTATGTTCAAGCCCACATCGTCAAATGAATTCACAAAATAGTGCCTAACTTAATGTATCTATAGTTACTTGATATAACAAATATGAATGTTGATCAAATCGTTCCAAGACCGTTAGTTCATGATTGTACCAAGTACATGAATATACCAAGTC